>JAULUF010000055.1:41260000-41442500 GCA_031834385.1 Semotilus atromaculatus | reverse complement strand
TAAGTCTAGGGAATCATTCATTTCTTCTTAAGAGATCACTTTACATTATGACATTTAATTAAGGCTTTTATTCATTTATAAACTTTGCTCAATTACCATTGCAAATCTCACCTAAATGTTTGCTCACTCAGTGTATTTGTGTTTTTATATTGGGATAATTTTGTTGGGATAAAATTACACAAGATAGCTTGTTTTTAATATATTTTATAATGTAATAGTTTCTCAGTTAATATCCAAATTAATGTAGAAACAACATAAAGACAGTATATTTTAAATCATTGTTTAATGGCATATTTTTATGAATGAAGGCCAGTACACTGATACCAATATTTCTACTGATGTTTTCAATTATTACATTTTTTACAAATAATTAAAAAATATATGTATATATATCGCCATTCAACACTACAGTATAATTAAAAGCTATCAATTTAAAAATTTATTAGACTTTTAAAAATATAACAACTTTTAATTTAAGTGAACTTCAAACAATCTTCACATAAACCCATCATAAATGTCATATTCACCTGCCACTTGTCTCGAAATACACAGAAATTGAATAAAGTTATCAAACACTTTACAGTCTTCACTGCATAAATGATAAATGAAATATAGATTAATTCTTATTAAAGCTACTAGTGTTCTTTAGTCAGGAGTGAGTCTTACCTGTGTTCTTTGATTCTGCTGTCGCTGCTGCACATGTGGATCTCACATGTGGATTGTTGTGACAATGTTTTCGTGTGTATTTGACCGTAAGCACAGCAAGCCATGAAAAAGAGGCAGCTTTATGTGGATGAAGCACGGGAATGAAATCATGCGTTGCACAATTCAACGGCGAAAACTTATAATTTGCGTTTTTGTTATTGATTTGTGTGCGTTATTTGTTGTTTTTAAAGACATCCGACTATCCGGTATTGATGGTACTTTTTTATTTTATTTTTACACATTTTAGCAATTTTAAAATGTTTGATTGAGTTTTTACGCGGCACCCCGGTTGGGAAACGCTGGTCTATCTGTCTATCTATCTATACGTCTATTGTTCTATTCTTATGTCTTTCAGCCTTTCTGTCTTTCTGTCTATCTATCGTTCTGTCAGCCTCTCTGTCTGTTATTCATCTCTTAAGACTATATAATGTAAAGTTTGCAGAACAAACTTCACCTTTACAGAATAATGTCCTCTATAATGTTAACTATAATATGAATACATATAAATGTATAATTCAAATATTTATTATATAATATTATATATAATATTTATGATGTGTGTGTGTTCCTTTGAAGGGTCTGAGTAAGAAGACCGGCGTGTCGTCCAGTGTTCTTCAGGCCTTATGGATCAGCTGTAGTACTGATGGTCTGTCCGCTGCTTTGGCCTCTCTTAGGAACCTCTACACACCCAATGTCAAGGTCAGCACATACTGGTTTCAGCACTCGGTTCCAGATTTTTTTTTGCCCATTCATTTTTTCCACTCAAGTTTCAGAATTTTCTTTCATAAAGAGACTTTTTAAAGGTAACTTTTTGTCCCTCTATCGGTTAAAAAACGTAACTGCATGAAGAACATTGTTTTGGTTGTGCTTCGGCTCTGCGTGACTGTGAGGATGAATATGATTATCTTACTGCTCATAAAACATTCACTACTGGGTTTAAGAGATTTAGGTCTGGTTTCACAGACAGGGTTTAGATTAAGCCAGGATTAGGCTTTAGTTTAATTAGGTAGCTTTTATAAATGCGCCTTAGAAAAAAAAAACTTTCCTGATGTGCATCTTGAGACAAAATTAAAGTTTCTTGTCGGTGCAACAGCTCAAACATGGTCAGGGACTAGACTTAAACCTTGTCTGTGAAACTGGGGATTAACAGTTTAAATATTGATTGCTGTTATTGAGCAACCTATGACAGTTTATCTGTTCAATAAAATACCCTAATCACCGGTTGAGCAATAAAAACACCATAATCTCCACGTCACTTTTACACCATTTCAAATCCCTCAGTTCTCGTCATCTCCAAAAAGCCACGCCAATGTTGATTCTCGTTTTATTACGAGGTCTGTCTCGTTCTCTTTTCTCCAGCAGACTCTCCTCTGTTCGGCATTTGTTTAAAACGGGAGATTCTCTGGAGGATGGAGATTTAGCTCCATATCAACATTTCCCGCTCATTTTGACACACACACACACACACACACACACACACACACACACACACACACACACACACACACACACACACACACACAGAGACACAGAGACACACTCAACTAACGTTACTAGTGTTAATAGCGCCATGGCCATCTTTGATTTCTTCCAGTAACTGTAACATTGCGTAGCTGCTTAATCTGTAACACTTAATGATTTCGTTTTCACTCAACTGAAAAAGTGTGATTCTTGTGGCAAAAATCTTTTCAGCTCGTCTCCTCAGCCTATGTGTTCGTCTTGCTCGGATTACTGCTGCCATGTCACCAGGCACTTTGCGAAACATATACGCCTGTGGGCGCAAAAGCATTAGTACATCTGGCCCTGAGTTTGATAGTAGAAAGTTTCGACAGACATTGAGATATTTGAATACAATTTCACATTGCTGTAATGCAAAAACAATCTTGTGATTTGTCTGTATTGATCAAACATTGAAATCCTCAGTCAGATTAATGCAGCATGTCTTCACTCCATCGGTTTGGTGCGAAGATTATATAAATGTTGGAAAGAAAACTTGACATTTTAAATAATTACCAAACCATTTTAGTTTTAGGTAATTTAAAGTAAAGTCGTCCAGATGGACTGTGTGTGTAATAGAGGACGGCCGCTGCACTGAGACTCCAGAGCAATTATCAGCAGGAATGATGGATTTTAGCTTAAAGCAAAAGTGATTTTATTTTCATCCTCATCTTATATAACCTCGTCCTTACGGTTCTTCCTCCCAATGCGTCTTCTTTTGAACACTATAGACTGCAAGCACACATTGCTCACAATGACAGATGCAATGAACTTTCTCTTACCCTTTTATTCAGTTTTAAGTCCAGTTTTAGGTCCATTAAAATTTGCATTGTGACATTTTCATGATTAAAAAAAGAAAGAAGCACATTTACCCTTTAAATCAGAATTATAATAATGCAATATGTTTTATTTTTGAGTTTTTTAATGAATAATTACTATAATACACCATAAATTCATGACAATACAACAAATACTATTATATCTATAAATTATATATATATATATATATATATATATATATATATATATATATATATATATATATTATATATTATACTGTACATGGTTATATTTGTGGTGTTATAAGAATGAATTCTGGGGGGAAATGTAAAAAAAAGTTTAAAAAAAAATCCTAAAATGTAATGCTCTATATATATATATATATATATATATATATATATATATATATATATATATATATATATATATATATATATATTATTATTATTATTTTTATTTTTTTTTTTATTATTTTTTTATTATTATTATATACCGCATTTTATTTATTACAGTAAAACGCTCCTAGCACCTGGATAATGGTGGCGCTCTGAGTTCAAATTTTACTTATGTATTGGGTGCATGTTTTTTTTTTTCCATTTTTTTTTTCATAACCTTTAAACTCTTTCATTGCAAATTGATTAAATATGGTATTTTCAGTTCCTGCTAACTCGCTTGTACCAAACTGTAAAATGTATTGTATGTTTTTTTTCTCCTCTCAATGTAAATGAGTCGTCCTTGAATTCTTTGCATTTTCTCTCAGTAATTGCTGCGTGCAGCTGAATTTTATATTTATCTTTCGCCTCTTCTTCTCCATCTCTCTCTCTATTCCTCAAGGTGGAGTCTAAACATTCTCATGTGGTTTTGGTAAATAAAACACATTTCATTTCCAAGCGTTCTCTTGCCTCTGGGGCCGCTGATTAAACGTTTGTTATTCATGCGCTTATCAAAAGCAGAATCCAGGCTGATTAATGACTGGGACACAATGTGCCGCCTCGCGCTGGAGCTCTTAATGAGTCTGTGAATTGTGATCAGCATGCTTTACAAATCAGCAGTTTGTTCATAGTGAACTTTAAACACAGGATGAGGGATTGTTTTACAAAGAAAGACACAATATGAGGGCTGGCTGAAGATAAATGACAACCGACAGCTCCGAACAACTGAAAATCAAAGTCGATTTTAGGGATTTGGTTGAAGAGTCTGAAAGAAAACTAAATGATGTCTTGGGAGTTCTTCATAATAAACACAATCTGAGCTCTTATACATCATTTGTCAGTCTCTAAACTGACTCGTATCTGTCTCTAGGTGAGCCGTCTGCTGATGCTGGGTGGAGCGAATGTCAACTATCGCACGGAGGTGTTGAACAACGCCCCGGTCCTCTGTGTCCAGTCCCACCTGGGCCATCAGGAGATGGGCGCGCTGCTGCTGGAGTTCGGAGCAAACGTGGACGTGGTTTCAGAGAACGGCATGAGCTCTTTGTGTTACTCAGCGGCCGCTGGTCATCTGGGGCTGGTCAGTCTTCTCTGTAAGAGAGGAGCCAAGGTAGAGTATAGATATATATTTATTTTCAGTGTTAGGGGAACACATTACAATTAAGGTGCATTATGTAATCAGATTACTTTTTGATGTAATGAGTAAAGAAATGCATTCTTTTTTATATGTAATCATTAATATTTAATTTATGCAAGTTGCTTTTCACTTTCATCAATTAGCTGATTTAAAATTCTCTTCTCCATGACGTAGTTACTTAGACATGCACAATCAGATGTTCACAAAAAAACATTACTTTCAACCTCCTGTATACCTCTATGTGTGTGTGTGTGTGTGTGCATATTTACTCATTTATTTTTATATGATTATTATATCATTAAAAACCCATTAAAATTTTTCAGTGAAACTGGATATTTCAACAAGAAAAATTGTTTGGCAGGACTTTATTTTATCCATTCGATTAGTTGAATTGGTAAATTTGCCATTGGAAATAATATGCTCAAATGAAACATTCACAATAACAGCAGAACCGTGTATTAAGAAAGTAAACAGGGTTCACTTGCATTTATGAATTTAGAGGATGTTCTAATCCAAAGCGAGTTAAAAAGCAATATGCCAAAGAGCCAAACATTTTAGTAAAATACAATGGCAGATTTATTAGAGAACTAGATTAGGAAGCAAGCTAGAGAAGATACAAAAAATAGAAGAGGAGACACAGAAAATTTAAATATGTTTTTGATTTCTCTTTGATTGACTCTTCGTCGATACAGCTATCCTGAGACTTATCTGTGAGATGCATATATTCATGTAACATGCATATTGATTAATTTACACATGCCGTTTGTGGTCAGGTGGATCACGTGGACAAGAGTGGCCAGTGTGCGCTGGTGCATGCAGCCCTGCGGGGTCATTCAGAGGTCATCGAGTGTCTGCTGGAGCTGAGCTGGAGTAGTGAGAGTCAACATGACCTGAGCCTGAAGAACAAAGCCCTGCAGCAGGGGCTCATAGCGGCCTGCAGTATGGGACACATTCATGTGAGTACACACACACACACACACCCCAATTGCAAAACTTTTCTATTAAAATGCATCTCTGCCTTTTACGAGGGCAATTTGTTTTTCTAACCACTTAAAAATGCACAGTGTGTCGCCCAGTTTGTGTCAAATGCTTCACTTGAGTCATTTATTTAATAAAAACAATTAATAAATGCTCAACTACACTAGTTGCTACTGAACAACTACAGCTGGTACATATAATATCAAATCGGCATCAAAAGCAGCTGTAAAAAATGCAGAAGATCTCATAACACAATAAACGATCTCTTAGAATACAGTATGATTTTGATTACTCTATGTTGTCAACCATAGCAGTAGATATTGATTTATTCACTTTTTGGGATTGTTGTGGGTGTTTTCTTCACAGTCAGTGTTTTCAGAGCTGATTTTATAATTTTTTATTATAATTTTTTTTAAAATTTTTTTATATTAGCTAAACATTAAACTATCTGACTGCAAAAACAACCACACTAAACCCCTAATTAAACGTACAAAATATTGTAATATATGTCAAATGTTGGATATAAAAAACTCAGAGGAATTCATTACTGGGGCATTTTTGCCTTTATGAATATCTCACTATTTTTCAAGTCATCTTTATTTCTATAGCGCTTTATACAATACAGATTGTTTCAAAGCAGCTTCACACTTAAAAAAACAGGGAAATAGCAGAATCAATACTGCAAACTTGAAACAAATATGAGACAAATTCTGCTGTAAAGCATCTCTAAAAAGGCAATAGTGTAGTGATTCAGCTCAAGTCGGTTCAGTGTTGATTCAGTTCAGTTTAATAACAGTGATGATGTTGCAAAATTTGTCAATTATGAAACAAATTCGATTCTGCCAAAAAGCAGCTAAATTGATGGTGTCATTGCAGACAAATTATATTACAGGTTTTTTTTATTTATTTTTTATACAATCAATAAGATCAATTTCACAGTACTTGGGTCACTTTTTCAAAACTCTTCTTAACAGTTCTCATAACCAACTTTCAGTTTGGCACAGCAGTTCATTTTACATTTAAAATGCATCAAAACACATCATGCATGTCTCAAATCTACTCATTCTTCCATAACACTAACACATGTTGTTATCCAGCAAACACACTGTCACTTATAAAGCAATTACCTAAAAATACTAACAACAGGCAGCAAAACAAGAATCACACTCAGTAACTGCAGTAAGTGTTACATGTCCATGTTTTTTCCCCTTTTTGTGCCTGTATAGGCGTTCGGCTATATCTAGTTTTGATAGTATTTAGAATATATTGCAATGGGTTATTACTTTAGAAATATAACAAATTGCTGTCTTATTCAGTTTTGTATTGTGTTAGGTTTTGAACTTAAGTATAACAGTTTTGAAAAGAGTTTGTAATCATGTGAAAATTGGCCTGTCGGTACATCGAGCTTGTTTCAAAGTGAGAAAAGAGTTTGTGTAATTTGAAAGAAGTAGTCATTTAATGCATTTTGTTACAGCGATCATAAATGATCCACGCTTTATCCCACATAGACAAACAGCAACATTCCACACTAAAGAAAATTGAAAAAAGATGCAGAAAACCATAATAGGACAAACCATTTGTGTGCACCTACACACAGGCACAAGAGTACATCACCTAATGCACTTATATGAATGTCGAACTGACACAAAATCAGTTTGTGTGTGTGTGTGCAGTTTTGAAGACCTTGAACAAGACCTTGAAGTACAATAAATCTTATAGATGTTGTGAGGATGCATGGCAGATCAGCCATAGCAACAGAACGGTCTCTAATGTCCAGCTGTTTCAGCCTTTAACCTTAAGCTCTTGTGTGTTTTATTTTGTGTTGAGATTGTACCAGCATCCGCACTTATTCAGTTAACTTCCTGATGCTCAACCCAGATAGTTTCATGGTTGCAGTTAAGATCCCCAATTAACTTATTGCAAATCTTGCCAGTAGTGTGTAAATTGAAGAAAGAAAAAAAATGAACCAGCCATGAAACTGTAGTTTGCATTATTTTTATTACAAATATTAATTTCTTATGACAGTGGCGTTATTTAGATACCCCCCCCCCCCCTTGTAGCCAGTGTGATTTTGATTTAAATCACTTGTTACTTTAGCAATGTAACTTAAAATTCCCCCCAAAAATTTTTACAAAAAATACATTTGTATAACAAAAATACAATTCCAGACACTGGAGAGTAACTTCACAAAAGCCCATCTTTATTCTCATATGCCCTTTCTAAACCCTGATTTCAGTCCCTAAGTCTTGCATGCTGCCCACTGGGGACGTTTCAGAGTCTTCATTTGCTGTTTTGTTCCAGTATTGCGTTTGATTTATTGTGAGATGGTGTTTTGGCAGGTGCTGGAAGGCTTGTTGATGTTGAATAATGAACTGGCGGTGCAGATTGATACCCATGACACACTGTGGGGAGAAACAGGTACGTTCAGTTTTTCTCTCTCGTTTCTCACCATGTCTTTATTATCTGTACCGTTAGGAGTCAGTGGGAAGCTTGCAGTCGATTGTAGGCGTCTGTAGATGTTTTCTCAGAAAATACATTATATAAAAAAGCGTTTTATTATTATATGGGATAGGGCTGCTTTATCTCCATATTTTTTGCCCTTTTAAGGTATTTTATATATAATATAAATAATATCTTAAAAAGGGCTGAAAATATAGAGATTTGTTGGGATGTAGTGGTTCAAATTGACCACATTTCAATTTGTATCAAGGTTCTGTAATCATGGCTGTTTCAGTAAATATCTGGTATATCGCTATTAGAGTTACACTGAATATCAGAGGCAAATACCAATAAACAACATTTTAACAGTGATTTACTCCAACTTACACCATTACCAATATTTATTTTCCAATGATCCGTTTTATCTGTCAACTGCATTTGAAAGCAACACTCGTAATTGTATTATATTGCATTGCATTATGTTTTAAAACTATACAGATATTTGATCATAAAACTAAGCATTTAAATATCATCGTACTAAAACATATTATTAGCATATATACATTGTGACAACCAATATTTATATGGTTTTTATGTAAGGTGTCTGTTATAATGTTATAAAGATCTCATTGATATATATTACAAGCTCTAATTTTTTGCCCATATAAATACCAGTATCTGCAACAAATTGCTTTTTTTTTTTTTTTGTCCTCGAGTATGAGCTCCATAAAAGGCTGATGTTTCAAACATGAAAAAAACGTGTTTTTTCCCCTGACTATTATTTCATATGTCTGGCCATATATAGGGTTAAAAGAACCATGTTTTTTTTTTTAACACCAAAGAACCTTTTGTGCAATACAATGGCTCCTTGGATGTGAAAGGTTACCTTTAATTATTTTATTATTTATTTACTATTTAAAGTGAAATATCTAATACTAGCAGCAAAACTGCTCAAATGACAAATCATTAGTAATTGACATGCTTTCTGGAGGTTGAGCAATGTAAATCATTAAGCATTTGTGCAAAAAAGCACCTCAGGGCTGTTTATTGCAGGGTTAAGTGTTGTTGTTGTGTCAGGTGCTGTTTAAAGGGGTTTGTGACAGACTGCCGCTGTGATGAGTGACTCATTCGGTGCGTGTGCAGGGTAATGCTGCTCAACATTATGACCAGGGTTTGAAATCAACACCCGTCAACCCGCCAAATGTGGGTAAAAATCAACTGTGGCCTCAACTCGCGAGTCATCATGATATATTAAATACAGTGTATTGCACAGAATCTGCGATATCTGGCTTACTTGAACACACACGTCACTACGCAACAAATAACGGCGTGCTTGTACATTTGCATTGAAGCAATAGCGAAGATTAAAAAGTATTTGGCTAACAGAAAAGACATTGTTATTTTCCAACATCCTAATTTTTTTTTTTTTGTTGTTGATGTTTTTCTTTTTTTCTTGCTGGCAATTACAAATAAACTTATGCAACATAGCAGCTATTTATATACTTATTTCTGACCAGGTTACAAACAATGTAGTCAGTGTGGTGAACACTATTAAAAAAATGCATACTATTTTAAACCTTTTCTGCTATCTAGCAAAGAATATGGATGGGATATGACTTAATTTTACTTTACAGTAACAATTTATATCATGGTTTAACAATTCTGAATATCAGTTTTGATACCACAGCAAAAAAAAAAAATTCAAACTCTTTTGAGGCTTTATTTTTTGCAGGTAGTCCAATGGTTTTTAATAATTTTATATTTATTTTATGTAAAGTTTATTTGTTTCTATAGATTTATTCAAATTAGAAAGTTTATTTAAAATTTAAAATTAGAATTAATTTAGATGCATTTGACACTATTTACCCCAAAGCTTTTTTTTTTTTTGGAACAATAAAACTAAAACTAGTTAATGCACAAAATCAATACCCTGACAAAGAGGTTGACTGGCAGAAAGTATTTTATGTATTTTGAAAATATTTTGAAAGTATTCTTTAATGTATTTAAATACAAATTACATTTGATTTTTTCCAAAGGCTTTAAAATACAAAATAAAATACAAAAACCCATCCCTGGCAACTAGAAGTTCTGAATGACCGGTAACTTGAAAAAGTTCATTTCAAACTCTGATTATGAGTATTTGAGACATTGCCCAGGCGAGTTTAAGGTTTGTCTGCTGTAGATTGTGTGTTTAAGATGTGGCTGCTGTCATTGAGGTCAGATACGTGAGCATTCATCTTACTTCATTACACATCTCTGCATCCGGTGGCCTGAACTCCAGTGACTTTGTGTCGCTGTACAGATACCACTATTGTGAGTGTATGAGTCCTGTCGTGTGTGTGAAGCACTATAAGAACAAGAACATGTTCAGCTATTCAGATGAAGGGAGAAATTAACTGAATTATCCAGAAGAATTGTGAACAATCGTAGGCTGACGCTTTATAACCAACTGTGCTTTAGCCCTTTAAAGGCGCATGTATTCAACAGCAGGACATCACTGTAATGGCCTTTTATAATGCATTTTTATTTCATTTTATTGTTCCTGAGGTCCACTTAGAATGTCACTGAGATGTTTTGCTCAAAACCTGAAGTGTTTTGAATCCTCTCTTTGACCCTTATTAAAAAACTTATTTTTGCTGCTGTCTTTAACATTCATATTTATGCATTTGGCAGATGCTTTAATCTAAAAAGAGACTTGCATTGCATTCAAGGTATACACACGTGACGGGCAAATGTGGGTGATCGTGTTGAAGTTCATTCGTCCGTCTGGTGTCTGAAAGTTGCATACTGTTTTATAGTTTAGTTTATTTTTATAGAAAGTTTTATAGTTTAGTTTCAGTGAATGCTCTGTTTTCACTGGTGAGAGTTACAGTATGAGACAGAAAGTTGCAGGATGTTAGGAGATTTTGATTTGTCATAACACGAGGCCACATAGAAACATTCATATCTCAGCTTCATGTATGTGTGTTTGTGGTGTGTGTGTGTGTGCATTGAGGAAGTAAACAGACTACAGGAGGACTTTTAAACTCTACAGGGACGCATTTAACCCGAACAGAGATTCAACAGATAAGAGTGTTAAAGCATCACAGCTCTTTCCCCAGGCAGCCGTTCTCCTCTGAAAACCTGAAACAAGACACTTTCTCGCTTAACATGGGCTTTCCTTTGGCTTGTACATTATATTAACACTAAAGTTGAGGTAGTGTCTTTTAATTTTTTTTTTTTATATATAAATACACTTTTAGTATTCTAATATGACATTTGTTTTTTCTGATTAAAGGTCCAAAAAAGAAATAACAGCATGGTATCCCAAATGTATAAAAAATATTATGGGAACTCTAGTTACAATTGAATATCCACGATACATAAAATAAAGGTGTTCCAAACCCATCACAGCGGTAACATCAGAAGGGGGTGGAAAATAAAAGATGGAAAAAAGACTACCATAACAAGAAACCTATAGTTTTGTAAATAAAGTGTTTTTTAAATATATTATTTTTATGATTTATATATATATTTTTAAGTTAATTAAATGATATATTAAAATATTATTTAAAATGAGATACACATTATTTATTTTAAATTGTATTGATTTGTTTGTTTGTTCATTTATATATTTTTATTTCTAGGCCTGAAAAATCATTGGGGAAGAATTCAAATGTATTTTCTTATATTTTTTTTATATTTTATAATAATTAATAAATTAATTAATTCATTTATTATTCATTTCGAGGCCTGTAAAAAAATCATGAAAATTAATGAAATCTTATATAAACATCCATGAGCATTAGAGATTGCTCCGTATAATACCTATAAAATATATACATTTTTAAAGACCAGTAGTCAACAATGACAGAAAAATAATAGAAATACAGTGGGAAAGCTGATTTTTTTTCATACATAAAATAAAATGAATGAATTTCTTTGAACTCATCCTCCATGAAAAAGACAGTCTCAAGACAGATACTACCTGCCGTTCAGCACCAGAGGACCAGAGATGTTGATTTCTTCTGAGAGTGCTCCTGTGTTCTTTAATCTTCAGACCACAGATCCCACTAACAAACAGAGCTCAGATGAAGGCCACTTCCATTACCAGACGCCTTGAAGCAGGACCTCCAGACACACATTTCTCTTGTGTTCTCCCTATCGAGCGCTCTGGGTTCAGTAGATGCATTATAAAAGGCTTTAGGAATAACTCCGGTTTCCTCCTGTTGAAATGTGTGTTTTCCGGAGTGAACTTTTCTATTTGCTGGGATTTTTGTTTACGTGTTGCTTTACTTTATTTATTTGATAGGGACAATGCACATTAATGAACATCTGCATTGAAACAACAAAAACAGATGTAAACATGGCGGATTATAGCCACAGGGCTAATTTACATCCGTAGTCCCTAGACAAACCACAGAAATACAAAGATTATAACATACAAAATGACAAATATTAAATAGATACAAAAAAAAGAATCACTTAATGGTCACAAGACTGGTTTTCTTTAAGCCACAATTTGAGGTCGGTTTTAAATAACCTTGCTGTTTATCAAGGCCATACAGTAATTGTGTTTCTACATTGTTGTAATTGCAGTCCTGCTTAATCCTGAAAACATTATGATAGACGGAGAGTCGTCCTCATTTGACTCGAAATGAAAATAGGGAATCGATTTTAACGTCCTTTTTTCTTTTCTTTCTTTTTTTTAAACCAAAAATGTGTTTTAGGTGGACAGATCAATACAGTACACAGAACATGTAAGTTAGGATATTGGAAAATAACAATGTCTTTTCTGTTAACCAAATGCTTTTTAATATTCGCAATACTTCAATGCAAGTGAACAAGCGCGCCGTTATTTGTTGTGTAGTGACGTGTGTGTTCAAGCAAGCCAGAAATGCACAGGTTCTGCGCAATACGCTGTATTTAATATATCAAGAGGACTCACGAGTTGCGTATTTGCGCTAAATCCGCGCAGCTTTGGCTACACGAACTTCCCCAGCAAAGTGAGTAAACATAGAAACACTCGTGATTTGACAGCGTTACCCGCCAAAGTTCATTTTGGCGGGTGTTAATTTCAATCCCTGAATGTTGCACTCCTGTTTGTCATTCTGCACGAAAGTTCACGCCAATAAATCATCAGAAATATTTCTGACTTGTGCGTGTCTCAAGCGCCCTCTCTACGCTCGTTCTAATAATGCCTGTTAGTTGTCCGTGGATTTGCCTATATTTAGTGTTGAAAATGAAAACGTCTTTAGACATGGAAAATCGATTTTTACAATCGATCCAATCAACACTTATGTCTCAAAAATCGAACAGGATTTTTTCACAAAAGTGACAGCCCTACTGGTTATGTTCTGGGTAATTGTAAAGACGGATGGATGGATGGATGGATGGATGGATGGATGGATGGATGGATGGATAGATGGATAGATTTGTCATCTTTTTTAATGTGGAAGAACCTTTGAGTTGTGAAAGTTGCAGTGTGTTTCACAGCACAATTAAACCCTTTTATCATGAAAGATCAAAGAGATTTAGATTTGTCATGATTTGAGCCCTTTGATGTGTGTCAGATATGCTGTGTGTGATCCAGACTGCATATTCCCGCTGTTTATACAGTTGCATTGTGGGGGATTGTGTGGGACAGCTCAGGGTAGCAGATGCTGTGTCTCAGTCCCAGGTGGGACGTCCATACTGACGCCGTTTGGTTTCAGTGAACCCTGCTTAAATGTGCTTAACTCTAATCAAAATAATGTAATGACAATGCAAAATTGCATTATGGTATTGAAAATAGGCTGGATTTTCTTAAAGCAAAATATATTATATATTTTTTAGAGTTTTCGTTTGATTATGAAGTCACACGTGACCGGGACATGTTTTTGATCCATGTGAAAGCTCACTGTTGTTTGTTGTGGTCTTTGTGGATATAAAAAGAGAGCTTTCTGTCTGGTTTGTTTCTCGAGCAGCAAATAATGGAGTATATGAGCTCGCAGGACTGCTGAAACACGACTGGAGTTAAAGACGACTGAAACACCATGACCAGAAAACATGGAGAGATCAACCGCTTTACCCTCGGCTCGATCAGATCAGTGTGAATACTAACACTTTAATTTTGATCCTGAAACACCAGAGCAATAAAAAGCCCTTAAGACATGTTCTGGATTAGTTTATGATGCGTCCCTGTCTGTATTTTCTGCTTCTCTAAAAGCGTCTCTCTTCGGTACTGATGGATGTTGTGATTCTTTAAGACATCACTAATGGCACAGGCATCTTCTCCAAATGGACGCTGTGTGGATGTGTAGAGTCCTGGTCCTTTAATCTGTTAGTCATGTGACCATCTATCCTGGTGTCCTAGAGACCCCGTCAGACCCGACATGAATGTTCTGGCCAGAGAGAAGCTTCCAGAACACAGTCTGTTCGTCATGAGGAGAGAGACTGAGCTCTAATTAATGATCTATGAGTGATGGCTGAAGCATGTACTATCCTTAAAATATTACTATAATTATTATTTTGTAATACTGTCATCAGTTCTGGAATCAGTGCTATAAGTCCTGATGTGATGAACTGTAAAATGCAGATTAACACACACCTATGATGCACATTGAATATTAATGCATCAAGTATAGATTATATGGATTTATATAGCTTGGAGCCATAAACTAAATACAATTATGCTGTTCATGTTGTCTTAGAATTATTTTAATTACTAGATTCTATTTTTTTAATATTGATATTTCATTTAATTTGATCTTATATTAAAATTATTCATATGTTATTATTTATATATAATTATATTCAATATTTTAATCAATTAAATGTTATTTTATTTAATTGATTAATAATTGTTAACATTAGTTGATGCATTAACTAATATGAACTAACAATGAGCAATATATTTATTACAGTATTTATTAATCTTTGTTAATGTTAATTAATACATATCCAGCTGTTCATGTTAGTTCACATGCATTAACTAATGCATTAACATTTGATTTTAATAATGTATTATAAAATGATTAAATCAATATTAACTAAGATTAGTTAACAGAAAAATGAACAATACTTCTACAGCATCTACTAAAGTAGTGAAAGTAGTAAAGTGTTACCATTTAATTTATATGTATTTATATAGAACTTCCCCCAAAAACTATAACATGAATTATATGCACCACTATTTTTTTAATAATAAATTAAAATAGTGTGTAACTTTTTCCTTTTCTATTTACCAGTGTTATTTCAATATCGATGATGTTCTATTGTTCGTTTTTGTTCATTCGATTTTCATTTTAGTTACATTTTGAATAATTTTTAGTTACATTTTTAGTTTTTGTTTTGTTTTTAAAATATATATGTCAGTACAGTTTTTAGTACCTTTATAGCTTTAGTCATTTTAGAATGAAAATGAGAAATTTAAATGCTTTTATTCCAGCGATTTTTCTTTAATTTGAAGAACTAAAAATGTTTTAGTTTTTAGCCAACGATATAAGGAATGCTCTGTGAACAGGTCTGACTGCGGCTGCGGGACGGGGGAAGGTGGAGGTGTGTGAGTTCCTGCTGGAGCGAGGAGCGCAGGTTCAGCAGGGGAACCGGAGAGGAGCGTGTGCCCTGTTCTGCGCTGTTCGACAGGGACACTGGCAGGTGGGACGCCGCACACCTGAACCACACAAACAGCAGTACTTCCTCTACAGAACTTTTTTAAATTTATATTTATATATCTTGCAGATTGCAGATCTGTTGCTGCAACATGGGGCGGATGTGAATGTAAGTGACAAACAGGGCCGCACACTGCTGATGGTGGCCGCGTGTGAGGGGCATCTCAGCACGGCCGAATTCCTCTTATCTAAAGGTGAGTTCTCTAAATGCACTCTGAACTTTTTTTTCATCAGCATTATCGGTAACACCTTATTTCGATAGTCCACTTTAGACATTCTACTAACTATAAGTAATTTTGCAACTACATGTCAACTAACTCTCATTAGAGTAGTCTGCTTAATATTTGCTAACACTTTATTTTGATTATCCCCAACAGACATTATAATGACTATAAATAACTTCAATAAGTCAACTTGTTCTCCTAACCCGAACCCGAACCCTAACACCTAACCATAACCTACAGTCTACTAATACTCTAATGACTGCTAGTTGACATGTAATTGTAAAGTTACTTATTGTTAGTAGAATGTCTAATGTGTACTATCGAAATAAAGTGGAACTGCATAATCTTTTGCAATTGTTGCCTTTTAAGTTGCTTTGTTGCCTTGCAACATAACGTCAAGTCACCTTTCTTTATATAACACTTTATACAATACAGCAGCTTCACAGTAATAAAGAGAGAAATAACTAGGCCTGCAACAGTCGACTAAATTTTAGTCAACGAGAAGAGGCTCAGTCAAACAAATTTAATTAGTAATTTGGTCACAGAAAATAAACATTGTGCCATGAACGAACAAGTTATAAAAGGCTTTTCAATTTAGGACCCAAGGACCAGATGTTTGAAAGAAGTTTTACTGAAGATAGTTTGTGGTTTCATCAGCAGAAGTCAGCTTCAAGACTCACACAGGAGTTCGTAGGCCGTCCCGTTACAGTTACACAGATCACAGCGGTTATACCCAACACTAAGGTGTAAGCTACGCCCTTGCTTCAGCTTGAATGATTCTCATTGGCTAAGAAATAGATAAACATAGTAATTTTCCACACATATACAGATAGACTGAGGCCTATCTCCATCGATTATGCGGCTGAAACTCGGACCCAGGTCACAGGTTTGTGTTGCTGGGCGCCAACATGTCCAGAACAACAACTCAGTCAATCTCCAATAATGCCAGTGGTTCCTTAACCTGCAACCTAAAGGACTAACACACACACCAATTTTCCAAGGTTGGATTTGGCCAGACTCTAACTATAAACAAAGAGTTTTCTCAAAACATCAAGATAATGCGTTCTTTCTCTCAAGGAGAGCTACATTTAGTCTAACTGGAAAGTAAGGCTTTAACAAAGAGATGGTCCCTTAAACTGTAGACTTCACTGACCCCTGTGACCATAGTTGTCAGAGTACTCTAGAAAAACAGATGTATGTATTTACACATGTTAAGACCTTTCTCAAAAAAAAAACATATTTCATTTCTGGCAGCCAGGCTAAATGAGCAAGCACTGTTACTGCATTCATAGCAAATACAGACATTAGAGAATACATGAAAAGAACATTTCAGTGATCACACTGGTAACTTATATAACAAAGTAAAATCTCAAGCCTAGAGAAGTCATTCAACTCATGTGATATTTAGAAGGAAAAATATTGATTAATACCTTTATTATAATCACTTATTACATATACATTGAAGCAGCAGTTTATTCCAAAATCCACCCCTTTACAATCTATAAAACACCAAAATTCACCATGGATTTAATGTAGCAATGCTAACTGTAACCATGGTATCGTGGCAGTTTTTTATTTTTTATTACAATATTCAACTGAGGGTTTGTACATCCTTTTAAGAGTGAAGCAGTTGAAATAAGGGAATAAATTTCACACTTTTTCCCCACTATTTCACACACACACACACACACACACACACACACACACACACACACACACACACACACACACATATATGTATATTATATATATATATATGTATGTGTATATATAATTATCATTTTTCACATTTTTTTTAAAGGACACAACATTTGAAAAAGATGTCACAAAGATGTCACAAAGTCTCATGAAAAGCAAAACATTTTCTTCAAATTGTGACTGAATTTCTTTTTATAATCACTGAAGCTGTCGTTATAATCACTTCGACATGATGACAAACACAGATCTGAATGTTTCAGTGTGATTTTGTGTTAAGGTTAATAGACACAGGCGAATCGTCAATTAGGGTTAAGATTGCGTGGGTGTTTGAATCGAGATTGTGATGTAGAACAATTTTAGCAGTATTATCTATAATATTATTTATTTTTCCTGAAACTCAAACCATTTTTCAATGCCACCCCCAATATATATTTAAGTAATTAAATTAATATCATAATATGACTGAAATGAATGACTGCTAGTCGACTTGAAAATTCTTTAGTCAGGATCAGCGCTAGAAATAACAGAATCAATGCTGCAAACTTCAAACATGAGCAAAAATCACATTCTGCTGTAAAGCAGCTCTAAAAAGACAATAGAGTCATTATTCAGCTCAGTTCAGTGTTGATTCAGTTCAGTTCAATAACTGCAGTTCATCAATTATGAAGTTCAATCCAGCTATAAAGACAGAAGACAACAGTCTCATTATTCAGCTTGAGTCAGTTCAATTTTGTTCAATAACAGTGTCGATGTAGTCTGGGTTTCCCCATTCTGCCTTCCCGCAGCGCGATTTTATTCACGCTGAAAGGCAGTATGGATACCATGGCCCAGATTTTCGCCTCATTTAGGGAACCAATCACAGAACGGGATCACAGAACGGGGAGGGAGCAGCAAGACGATGACGACATATGTTGGCAGGCGCATTTGATAGACATTCTTAGCACCCAATAAACGGCGCCGGGTATTCGTAAACCACGCCTCAAATACGAGAAAATGTACATGTGGTTCCCAGACCCAAGTCTCAACGAGAATTGGGTCTGGCGTTAGCCAGGCTAGTGTCGATGCTGCAAAAAAAGTAAAAGAGCAAACCTGTTGTATGAACGTCTGTTATTGAGATAAAATGGCAAGTTTCCAGCAAGAGGTCAAACGAACATCCTCTGCTTTTCCCAGGAGCCTCTTTAGCGTCGGTGGATAAGGAAGGGTTAACTCCCCTCAGCTGGGCATGTTTAAAAGGACACAAGAACGTCGTTCAGTTTTTGGTGGAAAAGGGTGCAGTTATCGACCACTCGGACAAGAACGGACGCACACCGCTGGACCTGGCAGCCTTCTACGGAGACGCAGACATTGTAAGTGAATAATATTGTAGAGCTGCGATTGAAGCTCATGGAGGTCGCAGGGCTCGTTTTCAAGTGAGATACGGTTGTGTGAAGTCGCAGGACTGATGCATCAGATTATTCGAGAAATCAGGTTTGTTAGCAGAGTTTTGCTGCTGTAGAGTTTGAATTGGTAATATATAAAGGAGGCAGAATTACAATATGATTTGAAGGTCAATGTGGTGCTGTTTAGTGAAACTAAAATCTATTTTGATGGATAACAATTGGTTTTTACTATTGTGAGATGTGTGCAGTTGAGGGGAAAAAATTAGACACATCGGGGACTCCATAATTAGTAAAATTAAAGAGGTAATTATTTATAAACTACCATTCAAAAGTTTAGGTTGGCAAGATTTTTTTATGTTTTTGAAAGAAGTCTCTTCTGCTTACCTAGGCTGCATTTATTTGATACAATTTACAGTTAAAACTAATAAAATAACTCTTTTCTATGTGAAATATATTTTAACATTTTAAATTAATTCCTGTGATCAAAGCTGAATTTATCATCATCATTACTCCAGTCTTCAGTGTCACATGATCTTTCAGAAATCATTCTAATATAATGATTTTTATTATTTCTGCTTTATATTTTTATGGAAATACAGATTTTTTTTTAGGATTCTTTGAAAAATAAAAAAGTTCAAAAGAACAGCATTTATTTAAAATAGATTTTTACCGTCACTTTTGTTGAATTTATTGCATTAATGCAAAAATATTCAAAAAATGATCTGACCAACCCCAAATTTTCATGAAACTTGTAACTGTTGAAATTAGGGATGCACCGAATCCAGATTTTTGGGGTTCTGCTGAATACCGAATCCATTGGTTAAGATTCTGCCGAAACCGAATACCGAATCCTACTCTCATCCTCAGTCACTTAACACAGTAAACACATTAATGAAGTAAATAACATCCACAGAAGTGGATTTTTCCTTTTATTTTATTTTAATAAAAAAAAAAAGAATAAGCAACATTATTCATTTTAACAGCAGCAATGTTATGTATTGTTTAGGGTCCTTGCCACCACGACAAGTCCAAATTGTATTCTTTTGACTGGAAGTACTGTCAAACAACACTTTTTCTGCTCATGAGTTCCATTTTCACTTTCTCACAGCATTCGAACGGTGCTCTAACGAGTGGTAAAAAGGCGTGGCCCCTTTAAGAGCTGCGTGCGCGCCCTGTTGAACTGTCTGCAGTCTGTATCGTGCGTGTTGTGGGTTATTTCTGTTTGATGCTCATTTTTATCTCATTTTGTTTATTAAGTAATGCTGTGGACGGTAGAACGTGTGAAGACAGTTAAACGAGTTCAATTGGGGAATAAAGTGCGAGTTGTGAGATGGCAATCGCCTCCGTGAATCTGTCTGGCCTCTGCTATAACTTTAATGTTAGCTGTGAGCGATCCCTATTTTTCTTCCTAACACGACGCGTTACACTCATAGGTTACACTACGTAAACACCTTCCTGTAATCAACGGCGGCGTGACGTTGACCAGCGTAGCGCAAGCCCGGGTTCGGTTCGGTAGAAAAAAATTCTAAGGTTCGGCAGAAACCGAACCCCGTTAAAAAGCCCAATTATTCGGCCGAATCCGAATCCTGGATTCGGTGCATCCCTAGTTGAAATTCCACACTGTGATTCTAACACAGCCTCCCGGCCACAGGTTGACCGTGCTGATTTGAATCGGTGTTTTTGCAGGTTCATTATCTGGTTGAGAAGGGTGCTGTGATCGAGCATGTGGACTACAGTGGCATGAGGCCGTTAGATCGAGCCATCGGCTGCAGAAACACCTCTGTTGTGCTGACCTTACTGAAGAAAGGAGCCAAACTCGGTGAGATCTGCACTTCCACTGGATGATAATGATACATTTTGCTTTGAAATGAAAAAGTGTGATGTTTTTTTTCAGTCATAATAGACATAATTGAAAGAAGTAAAATTCTGCAAATTGAATTAAAGCACCTTTTTATTGAGTCAGTTTTGAATTGATTCACTGAAATGGACCATTTGTCAATAGGCCACTGTCATCAATAACATGATATTTATTAGCCAATCATATCTTTCCTCCTGAAGCTCTTGCATCACAGACCCTGTTGTGTGTGTGTGTGTGTGTGTTGCCATGTTTCCACTGACTTGAGCTGATTTAATTAATAAATAAGATGTCATCGCTCTGCTGCAGAATTTTTTAGATCTAAAGTATGATTACGACCATGAGTGGGTCCTGACACGTGTTGTCTAACTCCAATAGAGTTCAGAATGTCTGTAAATGCCAATCCCAATGCATCTTTTGCATTATCTACATATATATATATTAAAATCACCAACAATTAGTACTTTATCTGCAGCCAGTATTGATAGACAATCAGCAAATTCTTTGATAAAGTCTGTATGTTTGACATTTGTACTGGCTACTCTATACAGGATGAATACAGTAGCTAGTACAAATGTCAAACGGTTTTTATCATTTACATTTACACTTCACTAAGCTAGTCGCATCTAAAGCTCTTGCATTCTTACTATCCTCGATTAAAGTTTGGATGCGCGTCTCTAATTCTGAGATCTTCTCCGTCAGCCTGACTTCATCACATGTGAAACCCTCACCGCTGACAGAGAATGCTGTGATATACATGTGTCAGGGAGTGCAAGTGACAACAGTAGGAGATGACATGACTCCCTGTGTTTGTTGACTGATCCGACTCACCTCAGTCGTTTGATGGACTTGTAAAAGGCGTATGCGCACGAGAGAAAAGACAGTTAGCACGGATGGCTGGTGAACAGGCTAGCGAAATGCTAACACGTTGTTATAGCAATTTAGATTAAAGCTAGCGATGTCAGATAAATGTGACGGACAATATTAGATATCAGATATATTGTGATGATTAAATTATATTAAGCAACATAAACGGCAGGAAAGATAGAAAATAGAGTTTAAAAACAAAGCTATACGGAGCTACAATGCAATCCAGAAACCGCTGTGCAACAGTGAAAACAAGTGGAAAGTGATGTTTCCAGCATAGCTAATAGTATCAATAATAATATCAAATATAATGAGTTATAATGTATATAAAATAATGGGTTGCAGCAATAAGGATTATAAATTTTGAGCTAATCAAGGATTTGTTAATCTCGGATTTATTTTAATTCAAGATGTGTTGCACCACTTAATTTTAAACACAGATTAACAAATCAGGGATTAAAATTCTAATCTGTGATTAAAACCTTCATCTGAGTAATTTTGTCTGCCATGATTGATTCGTTTTTGTAATTAAACCGCCCATTTCCTTTTAACCTCCTGACCTGTAAATTTGAAGTGAATCCCTAACTGAGATTTAAATAATGGAGCGTTTTACGTCGTCCAGAGCGTAAAGTAAAGGAGCAACAAGAACAAAGTTAATCTATCTTAAATGTAAATTAAAACCAGGAACAACATGATGGTTGAAATGCTCGTCTGCTCATTTTCTAAACAAAGTTTAAAGTTTGGTGCAACATAATTATTATATAAACCATTATTTAATCTAGATTTAATCTTAATCCTTATTGGTGCAACCCACCCGTTGTGTCCGTCAAAGGTGGTTTATATACATCAGATTCACAAACTTAAGTCAGCCAAACCCTTTTGATGTAAAATATTTACTTTAAGTTCCCCTGAGATTTTCAGATAATATTTTAGTCATTTAACATCACATTTACATGTTCACAGTTTTCTGATATCAGGTAATGGTCACATGACATGCAGGTAAACAAATGAAATATTTAATAATTTTTTTGATGGGTTTCATAAAAAAAAAAAAAAGATGTTGCAGTTCCCTCATGAACCTTAGCTTGGGATTTATATGATTTAGATTTGAAGCCAGTGTTTGTGGTCGAGTGTTCTTCAGTGGAAACATGTGGTGTGAAAGAGAAAAAGACTCTCTGTCTCGTCTGGTGTGACTGAGGAGAATGTATGATGCTGTATTTTCTCTTTGCATGTCTCTTTGTGCTGTTTTTCATTCTTCTCTCTTTTAACTGCTTTCACTAAAACCATCATCAGGCTACAGAACGTCACCTTATGATCGAACAGGTACACTCTTTAGGTAACTTTATTTCACGCCAGTTACATTCTTCTCCTAAGCTGTGTTTTTAAAGAGCGGTTTGATGAAACGGACCCTCTCTCTCTCTCTCTCTCTCTCTCTGTATCGAAGGTAACGCAGCCTGGGCGATGGCGACCTCCAAACCCGACATCCTCATCATCCTCCTGCAGAAGCTCATGGAGGAAGGAAACCTGCTGTATAAGGTAAGGACAAGTTCAAGTTTGGCTGTCAATAGATTTAAAATGCACTCTAAAAATCTTTTATTATAGATATGAGATAAAGTTTACAAACGTTTTGGCTGCAGGTCTTCGGGTGATCATGATTAAACAATCAAATAATTAGTCCTCAGACTCCAGTTTAAGTCCGTCTGAAACAGTGGATAATGATTACAAACCATGTTGGAACAATTGCACATCAGAAACAAAACAAAAAAAAGGTAAACATATGAACCCAAGTTTAAACAGTCAAATAAATAGTTCATAGACTCCAGTTTCATTCCATCTGGGACAGCAAATAAATAATGGGAACAATAACACATCAGGCAAGAAATGGCATTATAATTATAATTCATCAACTTTGTGCCTTTTATAAAAGAAACGGGAGAAAAAAATTACAGAAACAAAAAAACAATTTATATGAAACAAGACAGATCATAATCTTCATTTAAACCTAGAGGGACATGGTTTGTAAATTAATCATCCAACATTTTTTAAGAGTTTATTAGATTTAAAAAATATATGTTTGGTGTGATTAATTACAATTAATTACATTAAATGTTCCAAATTGCTGTAGAAACAACATACTGTATTTTAAATATATTATTTGTTTAATAACATCTTTTTTATAAATGAAGGTCATTATCACCAATAATGCTACTGAAAAATTCCATCATACTCTTATTACCTGTCTTTTTAATTTTCATATTTTAATGATAATAAGACATTAAACAGCTTCTGTTTTCATTCATTTTCATTTTTATTTACAAACCCTACAAGACAAGCACAGGCTATGTCTTTATTTATATTATGAAAAGAAAGTTGAACAAAGACTGAGTGTCATTTTTTTGTTTTTATCTTGAACAGTTGCCCTTTATTAATCTGCCTTTTTTCATCACTAATAAAAAAATTCCGTCAATGACAGAAAATTGACGGTTAATGCGACCTTTGATATATATAGGTGACCAATCATAATTTAGTATTAGTATTCCAGACAGTTTTGATATGTGATATTAGTGTCTGAATGCTTATTAAAATAAAAATGGGAATGATTTTCTCCACATAATCCAGGAGAAATGGGACTGGAAATTATGACACATTGAGTGATTGTTATCAAAGCATAAATGAGCAGATGATGTGTGTGTGACATTTAACAGATTAACGTGTGTGTCAGGATGATCTGCACAGCTGGACGGAGTGATTGATGAGTCTTTTCTCTCTCCTCAGAGAGGGAAGATGAAGGAAGCGGCTCAGCGGTATCAGTACGCGCTGAGGAAGTTTCCCAGAGAGGGATTCGGTGACGAACTGAAGGCCTTTAAGGAACTGCGCGTGTCTTTGTACCTTAATCTCTCCCGCTGTCGCCGGAAAACCAATGTAAGACACACGCCTCACCGGACACCAGCGCTCCTTTAGTTACTGATTATTTGAACTTTCTGCAGACACGTTTAAATTCATCAGGAGATAGACATGAAAGATATCCAGATTTTTAATTCTGATATATTCTGACAGCAATGTTTCCATAAATCAGTTATCAAAAATATTTAACAACCCACACAATAAAGTTTTAAAATACAACAGACTGGCAGTGTCATATTAGTAATATTTATATAGTATTGCAGTATTTATTAATATTTTCATTTCAAATAAAAAATGGCTAATGTAAAAGTTTTAGTAATTTTGTTGTGCTTTCTTTTTAGTGCTTTCTATTTAGCTTTATTTCACTTTTAGATTTAGTAATTTATTTAATTTCTTGAACTTGTTTTATCTTAGTTTTATATTAATATTATATTTCTAATATTAGTCACATGTTTGTTAATATGGTTTTATTTAAAATACGTTTATTTCAGATTTATTTAAGTTAACAAAAATATTTGGAATAAAGCGTGTAAGAAAAAAAAGTACGTTTTTTTTTTTTTTTTTTTACTTTGAGTGAACATCTTGTAACGAAACGTAAAAAAACAAGACATTCCCAACTTCCTAGGTTGTCTATGAAAGCCTCTAGACTGATTTTTATGTGAAGGACTCGGGACTGTTTCACCGGGAAAATCCAAAGGATGTGACGCTGGCGCTCCCAAGAGCCTCTCTTCCGTTCCTTTGAAACTAATGCTTATACAATGTTCAGGATAATGCCGAAAGAGTCATTCTGTCCTGTAATGTCAATGTGTCATGCTAAGAAAAGGGATTGATTCAAACTATAGTCTCACACAGCCAGAGTCTATAGCCTCAAATATTCTGAACTGCTGTCATTTTTGTTGTCTGTATTTTGTTATTGAGAGGAAAGCGCAGCACACATTCATCTAAACGTCACATGGGCAGCGTCTAGATGTTCGTTAACAGTATATCACTGCAAAGGTTCCAACTCTGTTTTCCTTCCAAGCAAAGAACAAAAAAAGAACTTCTTTGTGAGTATATCAGGGCATTGAATCACGTTCAGTCTCTAGTACGTTACGTGTGTATGAGTGTGATCACGAGCAATAATCTGCTGCTGCAGTTCACTTAACGGCCACCGGTGTCGGATTTCTGAATTCTACATACAGCCCCTTTAACATCACAATGCTGAAAATTAAATAAAAAAATATATATATTAAAAAAGGAAAATTCCAAAAATCACATTCCTCAAGTAAATTTATTTATAAAATAACATTTATTATTGGAAGTTTTCCCCACATAGTTTTTGCGATATTGATGATATCAATTAATTTATCCCTAATTAAAATGATAGAAATTCACAGTCCTAATCATTATTAATCATCAATTATTCTTATTTTGTGCCCATCTGGAGCAGTGAGCCGAGGTGCTGCTAGTTCTCCTGATCTGGATCTATCAGATTGTGTTTTTTCACCGCTCAAAATGTCAGCCACAGCAAGATGAGAAAGATGCAAATGACTCTCTTGAGGGCTTGAATTGATTCGGAGGTCTATTCAGAAGTAATAGCCCAGCTCCAAAAGGTGTCCCGACGCAATACAGAGCCAATTTCCAGCCCGCACCTTTGATTGATGACACGATGAACAACAACTGAAGAGTTCATTAATTAAATCACCTATTATTTGGACCGATTTACAGCTATTCAGCAGTCCTGTGGTGTGAATCTAAATTCAGCAACTCTGGCTGATTGCTGTTTTTTCTCTCTCTCTCTGACAGGACTTTGGCTTGGCTGAGGAGTTTGCAACAAAGGCCTTGGAGCTCAAACCCAAATCTTACGAGGCGTACTACGCTCGAGCCAGAGCCAAACGCAGCAGCAGGTCAGAAGACCGTCTTTACTAGATTTGATCTGTTTCCAGACTGATCTCATGAAATGGCGTATGTATGACACGCCAATTCGTATTTCCATTTTTGGCGTGCTATCAACACGCATAATCGCTTTTCAGCGTGTTTTTCAACGCCGTTGACTTAACGTTATTACTGTATATATAAATATATGACCTACCCCAACCCCGTCCCTAAACCTACCCGTCACTGGGGTTAATACCATTTATGAGTCTTCCCCTACCATCCTAGGGAAAAAAATATCGCTCCCCAGATGTAGATATACATTTTGCTTAGTTTCGCTCGGACATATAACGGCGTAGACATACACGCAAAAGATGATGGTTCGTTTCGGTGTGGACATAGCTCAAAATGCGTATAGATAACACGCCACTTGATTTGAAAGTGGCGTGTAGTCAAGTATTATGTGTATGTTTACGCAAAGTCATGATGTCATGTTGCTGTTTCAGTTATGAGTCATAACTGTATGAAATATGCAGCTCATATTTTTGTGTAAACCGTGATACACTACCATTCAAAAGTGTGGGGTCAAAACAGAAATGAATACTTTTATCCAGCAAGGATGCATTAAAATGGTCAAACTTGACAGTAAAGACATTTGTAATGTTACAAAAGGTTCTATTTCAAATAAAAGCTGTTCTTTTGAACTTTCTATTCATCAAATCATCCTGGGGGGAAAAAGTATCACGGTTTCCACAGAAATGAGGCGGCACTACTGTGTTCAACATTAATAATTATAAATGTTTCTTGAGCAGCATATTAGAATGATTTCTGAAGGATCACGTGACACTGAAGACTGGAGTAAAATATTAAAATAAAAAAAGTTATTTTAATTTGTAATATTTCACAACATGACTATGTTTACTGTATTTTTTAATCAAATAAATGCAGCCATGATGAGCATAAGAGACTTAAAACATAAAATTATTCCAAACTTTCGACTTTATTATTGTAATATAATTAATACAAAACCCATCCAAAATGTTGGATACAAAATCCCAAAATCTTTTTTTTTTAAATTGCCAGCCACTTTCAGCATTTTGGATCATTTTCACAAAAGTTTCATGTTTTATGAAATCTGAACATATAACAGTGAAAACACAAAAAGCCAGAAATTTGCGTCAAAGGAGGGATGCCTAATACTATGTATGTAATTTAATATAATTCATTCCATACCAAAAACATAATTGACACTTGTACCCAGTTGTTGAGTATTGTGTCATTATTTTTTTTTAAAAAGATCTATGAATGATTAGTTAATTTACCTGGCTCTCTTACAAAGACAGGATTGTCTGCATGACCCTTCTCAGTTCTCATGTGTTTCTGAACTCACAGACAGTTCAGCGCAGCGTTATCAGACCTGCACGAGGCGTCCAAGCTCTGCCCGAACAACCGTGAGATCTGCCGTCTGCTGGCTCGTGTGGAGGACGAGTGTAAACAGATGCAGCGCAGCCAGAGCAAAGCTCAGGAGCTGACCGTCCCACAGGAGGACCAGGAGCGCGTAGAGGAGGAAGAGGATGAGGATGAGGACGAGGACTCTGAGGCCTGGTCCCAAAATATCTACTCACTAAACAGAACTTCTAACGGCCGCTCGGTTTCCCCGCCTCACAAACAAAGCCTTCCACATCCACACCGAGAATCTGTGGCTCAAAAGAGCCTCGTTTTACAGCCCTGCAAACAGGCACAGATAGTCAAAACCAACACGCACCTCGGATCCGCACAGGTGAGTTCCTCTCGACCAACAAACACTAAAAGCCAGTCGCATTACGCGCCCTCGAGTCCGATACCTAGCCGGCATATTTCCAGCGTGTTAAAGGCCGGACCGGGCATCGACATCAGCCCGTTACCGAACGCTAACACTGATGCGGAACGCCACGAAATCGATGATCTTCATCATGTCCAAGTGCACTCATCTCTGGACGGGACGGTCCTGTCCGTGACCTGTGGAGCTCAAGAGCTCAGAAAAGACCCCAGCATGAGGGTTTCCAGCTCCACCAGCAGCCTGGCGTCCAGCAGTAGTTTATCAGATAAAGGCCCGGATGTACGCATCAAGGACAAACCTAAAATCAGCCAGACGGGCTCTGTGGAGTATAAACCTCGACCCTTCATGGGGATCATGGACAAAACGGCCCGATTCCAGCCGCCGGTGCCGGTGTCTCGAGGCTGGCAGAGTCACTCCACTGAAGGTCTTGTAGCGTCCGGTGAGATTGTGTTCGCCAAACCGTCCGGGTCGTATTACGAGCAGCTCAAGGGTCCTGCGGGCGGCCTGCACAACGGGAGTCTGCACGCGAAAGAGTTCTGCCGTAAAGAACCCAAACCGGTTCTGGCCATGGCACACTCATTCACAGACAGTGTGCAGAAGCAGCCCGCTTCAGCTCGAGAAAACACCATTCATGTAGCGTCAATCAAACCAAAGAGATCATTCATAGAGTCTAATGTTTAGGACGTTCATGTGCAACAACCACTCAAACACACTTCAGATGCTGGGATGATTCCAGCGTGTGTGTGTGCGCGCTACTATTCAAAAGTTTGGAGCCAGTAAGACATAAATGCATTAAATTGATCAAAAGTGACAGTGAAGAAGACATTTATAATGTTACAAATGATTCTTTTTTAAATAAATGCTGATCTTTTGAACTCAGAATTTATCAACAGAAATATGAAGCAGCACAACTGTTCTCAACATTGATAATAATCAGAAATGTTTCTTGAGCAGCAAATCAGCATATTAGAATGATTTCTGAAGGATCATGTGACACTGAGGACTGGAGTAATGATGCTGAAAATTCAGATTTGATCACAGGAATAAATTACATTTTACTGTATATTCACAGTTATTTGAAATTAACAATTTCAGAAAATCACTGTTTTTACTGTATTTCTGATCATATTAATGCATCTTTTAAAAACATTTTAAAAATCTTTCCGACCCCAAACTGTTGAATGGTAGTGTTTGTAAGCATAGATTTACAATATACAGTCAAAAAGTTTGGCCCAACATACGTATTCCTCATTATCACCATTTTCCATATTGTAAAAGAATGTTTCAATTCATCCATTTGAAGTATTTCATATGTAGGAAGTGGAAAGATCATAAAATAGTGTTATATATTAACTCTTAAAAGAACAGTCACAAACAGAAATATTCACTCAGACGTACAGTATATGAAAACACCTGTGAAGTTCAGACTGTTGATTGGCTGAGCTGGTTGATTTATCGGTGTGTTTCTACTCGCTCTCTTTAAGCCCTGTGAACATGAACGAGTTGAGCATCAGGATGGCTATTTTATGCCCTTCAAAAGGGACCATAATGACCCGTAATGGTGTGAAGTCACTGACTGCACTGAATCAGTGGAGACGTCGAGATCACGAACCTGTGCAGACAGAGATCACAACCTCCACTCTGTAAATATTACACCTGTGTTTTACACCTTTATGTGAAGACCATTATTTGACCATTTATCTACAAATTAAGTGTATTTTGAGTTTTTCATGCATTTTTGGTTGACATGATGTTTGCGGTTATTAAACTTGTATCTGGTCTGTTTGTTTGTATGTTTGTATATTACATTTGAATTTACCCTTACAATGTTGAAAAGTTCTTTCCTGCTTGTTATTCCTGTTAGGTTAATTTATTTGCGGCGCCTCTGGCTTGGTAACTGTCAAAGCAATATATTTTATATAGTTATTTTTGCACAGCTACTTTTAAGATAAATATGAAACGGAAATGTTTTATTAATCTGAAACTATGGAGGCCATCTGAGTTTGAATGCATGTTAAAGTTTATGTGAAAGAAATTGGGAGAAAAATATCATTCGAACTATAAAAGTGATACGTTTGAGATGGGCAGATGTTATTTGAAATGTATATATATTTTTTTTTTTTCTGCAATTGGCGCCTCATTCTCGATCTGTTACTGCATTCTGTATTAAAAAATTTATTTCTGATCCATCTACGGGAAATAAAAATCCCACTGGAAAAAGTATTTCTTCATTATTATTAATCGCATGGTTATTACAATCTCCCATGTTTAATATTATTACCCATACTCAATATTATAGCCATCAAAACTATTTTTGTGCAGCTACTTTCAAATAAGCATGAAACAGAAATATGCTTTATGAATATGAAACTATTGAGGTCATCTAAGTGTGAGTGCAAGTCAATATGAAATAAAGAAAAATATATAGGCCTGCAATTAATTATATAGAAAGTTACATCGGTTTTAATACGTACATATGTTGTACGCAAAAATTAGTGTTTTTTGCAATTGGTGCTTCATGAGTTGCGATCCGTTACTGCATTCTGAATTTAAAATTAATTTATTTGTGGGGTTTTCCTTTGAACTGTTAAAACAAATTCATGGTTTGTCATCAACACTTTCCACAAACTCCACCCTGCAGCCGATTCTTAAGATTTGTTGGTCAATCATGTCAATCTCACTACTGATTGCCTACACCAATTTGCCTACTATTTCTCAACCATGCTTTTGATATGAAACAACGCCTCCGATTTTTAAGTTTTAATAAGAAATTCAAACAATAAATAGCGTTTTGGCACATTTAATGTGGCATAACAGATCGCTGTAACGACTCGAAGCGTATCCCTGCCCATATCAATTCTTAAATCCCAAGAACCGATCTTTTAATCTATGCTGTTTTTTAGGTCATGAATAAACAAAACTTTGCAGTGCTTCCCATCTAATAAATCACAATAAGCCTTGTGCTTCGTTACTTTCGATATAAAAAAATTCTGCTTTCAAAATCTGTTCAAACAATAAATACCGGTTTGTTGCTCTTTAAAGGATTAGTTCACTTTTAAAAAAACTTTTGCTGATAATTTCCTTACCCCCATGTCATCCAAGATGTCCATGTCTTTCTTTCTTCAGTCGAAAAGAAATGAAGGTTTTTGATGAAAACATTCCAGGATTTTTCTCCATATAATGGACTTCAACAGGACCCAAACGGTTCAAGGTCCAAATGACAGTTTCAGTGCAGCTTCAAAGGGCTTTAAACGACACCAGACGATGAATAAGGGTCTTATCTAGACAAACCATCGGCATTTCACAAATAAATAAAACAGTTTAAGTTTAATAAGCACAAATGCTGGCCTTGCTCTGTTCTGTGATGCGCGTTCGTGACTCACGTAATACGCAATTACGTTGAAAAGGTCACGCTTCTGTCCTGACTAAAATTTTCTTTTAGCCTTTTTAATATTAAAACACCCAGGATACGCACACGAAATGGGCATTTTAAACGATAAACTGACACAAAGACATTTGGATATGTGTATATGGTCCTCCTTCCTCACATTTGTAAACACTGACTCTGTTCTTCCGCCTATGGCCAGGGCTGGACTGGCCATTGGGCATACCGGGCATTTGCCCGGTGGGCTGACGTGCTATTTGGGCCGATACATCTCAAACTAAAAAAAATAATAATAATTTTTTTTATCTGACCGGCCCATAAAACTCGTACATCAGCGGCCCATTCGTTTAGTTTTGATTAATTGGCGGCGCTGGGATCTTTGTACCGGTGTAATGCATTGGACAAAAAAAGTCAGTAGGTTTTGTTTTTTCTCTCAGACCGGCCCATGAAACGCGTAGATCAGCGGCCCATTGGTTATTTTCTTGATTGACACTGGGCTGGTCCAATCACATCTTGAAACACCTCACCCTCTGGGCTCTGAGCGAGCCGGCAGTATCTGTTTAAATCGTCAGAGCGATGGAGAAGAAACGCAAGAAAAGTGCAGGGAAATAGCGTGAAAAAAGAATCAGGCCCTTCAAGTGTCTGATGAGGAGTGAGGAGGACCAGGAGAGATGAGTGAGTGTAGAGGACTGTGGTGAGCAGAGCTACTTTAACACCTATAGGCTATGAGTGTAGAACCCATTACATTATTTCCACATCTGCATAGTTGATGATTACGCATTTTACTAGAATTGTAATGAGACGCGTTTGGAAACCATGTTTTCCGCCAAAATAAAAGTTTTATGCAGTTTCTGTCAAAATAAAAGATCACGTGTTTCTCTATAAGTGTAGAAATTAGTACGAAACTAATTATGAAAGTTTATTTTATTTTTCAGTGCATTTGTTTTACAATACATGTATATTACTGTCATGGGATTAATATTAGGCCTATAACTATTATTATGTAGTAGTGTAATGTAGACAGACACTATATCATAACTAAAAGAGGTTTGAGTTTTTCTTTGTTCAATTTGCACACTGAATATGGGTTGGAGCTCTTAATTTTGAACTCTAAAAGTGCACCAGAGGGCTGAATTTAACATTAAAAAGCACAACATTTTACCCCCCTAGACGGATCAAGGTACACCCACCACAGATTTACCAAAAATCCTGTATGAAACACTGGTATTGCTATGCCAATGCAGCTTATACTGTAGCTTGTTTTAGGATTCATCTCTGTGTAGTGTAGCCTACTTCAATTGTATTTTACAAATAGTAGTTATTTCATCTGTTAAATCTCACTCATTCCTACTCACTCATTATGGCATTAGTGGTTTTAAAGGGACTGTGTGTAACTTTTTAGGTAACTTATTATCTAAAATCAATATTTTTATTCATAAATATGTCCTCAGTGGTGTACAAATACCTCTGCCAAATATCTGACTTATCCTCGTAAACGAAGAATTTATTATCTTTATATACATGGGACGGGTAAGTCCACGGAGGCTTCCATGTCATTCCGCCATCTTGAAAAACTATAATAGCAGAGAGGGTCAAAAAGTCCTAGGCCAACGCGTTTCCACAACGCGTTTTCGTTCAGAGCCAGCGTCACGTGACTTGAAGCAGCAGAACCGGACAAGCAGAGCAGTGAGTGAGAGGCGCTTGTCTAAACCATAGGAGGTCTAAACCCGGCAATTTTAAAAAGCTCAATTGCAATTTTATTTTCAATGGCGGATCATACGTATGCCGAGCCACAGTAGAAGAAATCCTCGACGCCAAAGTCCCAAATTGAACGAAAAAGGAAACGTGACCGCAGAGCTAGTACAAAAAACAAGAGTAGCCTAAATGTCGGGATAGCTTTTTCCAGGTGGAAAGAGCTAATGAAGGAGAAAGATTTCAAAGGAGACGCTGAAGTTGCCTGCTTTCTCCTCGACAGGTAAGTCAATGTTTTTTACAGTCAATAATTCATACTGTAGTAAACATAGTAGTAACATAGTTCATAGGCTACATAGTAAACGCTTGAAGATACGCATAGTAAAAAAATACATGGTGAACGTTTGAAGAAATCAGACCAATCATAAAGGCTATCACAATCATGTTTTTATTTTATCTGTCAGATAGCCTAACGTTACGTCTCGTCTCTTTATACCTGACTACCATAAAATAAAGCAACTTTTTTTTCGGGAGCTTCCTCCTTTTTCTCTGACTGAAAATATCTGTAGCCTACTGGGAGTCCAGAGTAAAGCTCCCGATATGTCCTGTAACTTAGTTACAGGACATATTTATATCACATTTAGAAAGAAGTCCTGCAACTAAGTTACCAAATAAACAGAAACAGAAGCGACTGAAGAAGTGTGTCCTCTTTCTTTTGTGAAACCTAACGGTAATTTATTTCTGTGTGACTAATGTGACGAATAAAGAAGGCATACATACTAATTACAATAGTTCATGTTTTTCATGTAAGTTTCATGTAAGTAATTCATACAGTAATTTGTTTGTTCGCTGTGTCAAGTTGCAGTTTGTTTAAAATTACAAACCTGTTCACCTGAAGGAAAACTCGACGAAGTGCTATTAGAAAACATCCTGTCATAGCTTTTTGGTACATAACGGCTACCGTAGATGCAACACGCATTTGAAAAAGCGAGGCGCTGGAGAGCACAGTTCATTTGAATGCAAAATACAATTTCACCTAGATGGGAGTAAATCTCACACAGAGCCCCTTTAAGGAATAGGAGATGATATACATATTCAAGGACGTGCAAAGATCGGTTGTGTTTATGATCTTATGGCCGGGCCGATTTTTCGTCCCAGTCCAGCCCTGCCTACGGGTGACCTTTTCAACGTAATTGCGTATTACGTGGCGTCATGAACTTGACGCTAGAACATGTAATAAAGCATTAAAGAAAATATCTGAAATAGTGATATTTCAGTGATAAACAGTTCCTCACCAATGTTAAATGGAGTGTCAGTGTCTCCGTGTTTAAGGTCATTACTTCAGACCCATCGATGTTGTGTGTCCAGCTTCAAATCCTTCATCACGAGCCACTCACACACACACACACACCTCCTCTGACCAATCACTGACCAGCGTTCTGGAGTTTCCTTCCTGTCCAACACACACACAAACAGGAAGTGGTTTATTATCATCCTCAATGCTGAACATCTCTCATTATGTTGCAAACAATGTGTCCCTTCCGTCCCAAAGCCCAAAAAAGCCTGTCCTCTCAGCCTGATGAATTATTCATATGAAGTGCCTGTACAGATTAAAAACACATGGCTTGCTTATCTTGTTTATTTACATGATGCAACATTCAGCCATTTTAAAATCTAGAACATTGTGAATGCAGTGAATATTAATCAAGGACTACACAAAAAAATCTAATTACAACCAAAATTGTGATATGATTAAATTACACAGCAAAAGACTCTGCAATTAGAGGAGACACATAAACACTATATTTGTTTAGGTAAGTCCGAGTACTAGACGGTATCAAATAGTTGCCAAAAAAAAACTATGAGAAATTCGAGTCATTTCTGTAAATCGGTTATTTCAAACCATGACTCAAGATGAAAAATTGTTCGCCACATTTTAATACAATGCTGTTTTTTAAAACCCACACTATGTGCGTAATACAATTAATTCAAAAACGTTTCCATTTTTGGTAAATCCTCGGTTCACTTCAAATGCTCTTATCAGCTGATTTATCGGTTCTTGACTCATTATGAATCAGATATGTTCAAAAAAGTCGTTCTCGTTTGATTGTTTGACTCGAGAAGTTGTTTGTGAACTACTGTAGTTTAACCGGTTCATTGAAAAGATCCGACTCAAAAGAATGATTCGCTCATGAATCCTGTATTGATCAAACTCAAACTCATCTAATCCGTTATATCCCATCCGTTTTATCTTTAATACGCTGATGTGTTTTATTAGTGAATGCTAATGGTGAGAAGATCTCAGTACCTTGGACTGACGTTTTCAATGGTTCAGCTAGAAAATAAAGAGAGAATGAGGCACAAGACATTCAGCACAAATTAATGTCATTCTGTAACTCCACTGCGAGAAACTGGACTATGTTGCATGATAATATAAAATATTCATGATCATTTTTCTGGCTGTATAAAATCACTCTTTTATTTGGCCATACGTTTCTTTAAAGGGATAGGTCACTTTGAAATTAATTTTTGGTATGTTTTAGTTTACCTCAAGGACATCCAAGATGTAGGTGTCTTTGTTTCCGCAGTAGTTTCAATTTTGATATTTTTAGGTCAAACCGTTCTTGTCTGTCAGTCATATAATGCAGGTCTATGGTCACCACCTCAAAGAGCATCACAGAGAAGTCCAAATTAAACATGATTTAATGACTCGTAAATGTAAGTACACATTGATGGCCTAAGACACGAAACGAGCGGTTTGTGTGAGAGTATTTATATCGATTTTTACCTCTTGTAACCACAGCCACGTCCAAGTGATCTGAGGGCGCGGGCGCTTCGTGGCCTGTTTACTACAGGTGCCCCTCTCTTTTTGAGCACAGAAAAAGACAGTCCCAATTAAATGACTACACTTCAAGGCTGTAGAGATTTTATAAAGTGATTTCATAAAAAAAATATATAAAACTGGTGTTTTGGGGGCAGAAGTTGTGCTCATGTGAATGGTTGTTTCTTGCAAAATAAGATTTAATATCTGTTAAAATATATATATTTTTTGCAATGCCATGATAAATGTGTAAATAATAGAAGCATTTTTGGGAGGTAAACTATTGTTTATTTGTTATATATAATATTAGATAAAATATAAACAATCATTATACAACAAATCGGCTGCTGTTCTGTCTGAACTGTTTTTGCTTGTAGAATTTGATTCTTCATAGTGTGTGTGTGTGTGTGAGTGTGTGTAATCCATGTTTGGCTGGTACCGTAATGGCCGGACTGTGTGCCATCTGTCAGACTGGCAGAGATGTAGACCGGCAGGACACGGACACCCGACATCCCCGTGGGTCACGCAAACACAATCACGCATACATAAATGCAAGAAAAATGGGTAAAACTTTACAATAAGGTTCATTACGAAACAAAAGCAGATGAACTGTGTGCTTACATACTTGAGCATTTCCATCTCCAATCCTCCAGATATTCACGTCTTATCCATAGAGCCAGAAGCAAACATCCACAGTCACATCTACAGCAGAGACAGACAGAGGTGTGTGTGGAAAATACAACAGAAAGGGTCCATTTAGTCCAGATACACACAAGAGTCACTCCAGAAAGTGTTTGGCATCTCATGCTGTAAACAAGAAATATATAGATAAAGTTTAAACCGTCTGGTGCTTAATTAACAAACAATTTTGAAAAAATAAACAGGAATTACATTAGTCCAACGCAAGTTTAATACTATTAAATTGCATTTTTTTTTTCTATTAATGGCTATTTATTTCCATTACTATGTATATACATGTACACCTTTCATTCATTTTCAATAGACTTCATTTTTAGTGCTCCACCATATTCCATAAAATAATTATTGACTCTTCCCGCCCATTACAGCATTTCACCAGTAGGTGGCGACAAGTCTTAATAAATTAGTTACGGAATCATCCATTCGTTCCAACGCATTTATTCAAAAGCAGTGACTCCCCAGTAAACACATTTAATTACGTTGTGGCAACGTCTGTGGCACGTTGCATTTCTGCTAGGGCAACGTCGCTGTCTACGTGCTCGCAACATTGTAACAACGTATGCCCTGTCCCAAATGGAACCCTAAGCACTCGCGGTCTTCCTCTGAGTCCGCACTTTCGCGACGTAACGCCGCTTTGAATGTCGGGAAGAAGTCTGCTGTGGAGTCCGCATCAGCGTGGGCTCGGCAAAAGTGCGCATCAAGGGCGCAAATCGACCGCAGAGGGGGCGCTCGCGAGCACCCTTCTGAGATCTAAAAATGACAAATGGGACACACTGCGGTCTCACGGACTTGACGGACACGCGCACGCGGCAGCCATTGTAAGTCCACAAGACCGAAAGTGCACATGAAGGCCCTGTCCCAAATGGAACCCTAAGCACTCGCGGTCTTCCTCTGAGTCCGCACTTTCGCGACGTAACGCCGCTTTGAATGTCGGGAAGAAGTCTGCTGTGGAGTCCGCATCAGCGCGGGCTCGGCAAAAGTGCGCATCAAGGGCGCAAATCGACCACGCTCGCGAGCACCCTTCTGAGATCTAAAAATGACAAATGGGACACACTGCGGTCTCACGGACTTAACGGACACGCGCACGCGGCAGCCATTGTAAGTCCACAAGACCGAAAGTGCACATGAAGTGTGCGATTTGGGACTGGGCCGAAGTGTGCCATTTGGGATTGGGCCGTAGAATTGTAAGACCCGGCAGGGCTGTTACAGTAGCGACGTTGTTGCGCGACATTCAGCAACTGAGAGACGACGTTCTGACAATTACATTTGTTAATATGCTAGATATAGATATCCCTCATTTACAATGTTATGTTTTGTGGTTAATTTTTAATTAGTCATATGTTAGATAATTATATAACGTTACTTTTTAAATAGTGTTTATCATTAGTAACAATAAATTAATAATCAACACCGAGTGTAAGTTACATTTTAAAGAGTAAAAACGACAAAGGTTAGCTAATTCAACTTTATTAAGCATATGGTAATCAAATTGCACTTCCAAGAATAAAAGTCATACATTTGTGAGAGAAAAAAAAAAACATTATGGGAGTGACTAACGTTAACTAGCATGAGCAGACATGATCAAATCTAGCAAACGAATGAGACGACAGATTAAATGAAAAATAAACAGGTGTGCGAGCGGTTACAAACATTTTTACAGTTTCCAAGGAAAAAACATTAACGTGCAATGATTAAGTCGCTGCCGGTTCAAGGAGAGCTGAAAACAATTACTCATCATTAAAGTCATTTTAGCTTATGGCTTTTAAATTTTGGCATAAACTTAAATATTTGTCATACCTGACCAGAAGATGTTCAAATAAATATCACATTAGACAAGGAAGTTGTAGGTTGTGTTTGTATAAGTCCGTATCTTATTTAGCTGAGGTAAATTAAACGCAATTCTCATGTATCCTTGCTTGATGATGAACGAGACAACACAATGAGCAACAGCGGTTGGTTGAAATTTAAAAGGCTGATTTTCGCGCTTCAGGGCGGTGACGAGTACATTTGTTGTCCAGACGGCCCTGAACGGTGGTTCAGTGTCAACATTGTGACAACGCCGTAACAACCTTCACCACACAACGTAGTTATAGCAACCTTTTGGCAAAGTTGTTAAAACCTTGTTAGAAGGTTGGTTACGTTGTGCCAACGTTCTGTGTTTGTTGGGTCATTGTCAATAGGAGTCACTGAATCATTCATGCAAATGATTCATTCAAAGATTCATTCAGGAACGAAACATATATGAGTGAATCATAGAATCATTCACTCAGCAATTAACTCAAAAACACTCGTGTCCGAATAGAGTGCCGGAGTGATGACGTCACTTTGTAGGACAACTCGGAAGCGGCGCATGGGTTCCCTCGGTCGAAAAGCTATGCATTTTCTCCCCATAGACTTTTGGAAAATCGCAAAAAATAAGATCTGTGTTCAACAAAGAGTTGTGACCCTTACACGTTTTGTCTATCAAGATAATCTTTACAAGTTAATCCAAAATTTATACATTTCGAAGCCTAAATAGAGCCGTCAGATATAAAAATGATAAAGGTAAAAAGTAAAAAAAAAAATCACAAGCAGGTTATAACTGGTGTGTTTTATGTCATAGATCAAAACGTGAAAATATTTAGAGGCTTTGTTAACCACAGACCTTATTCAGGCGATTTAGCAAAAACCCATTAAAAACCGGGAACCGGAAGTGCTAAAATGCTAACTCACTTCCGCGTTTTGGCCTACAAAGTGGCGTCATAACTTCGGCACTCTGCCTAACTGCATACTATATAGCAGGTGAAAACATGTGAGCAGAGTAGTGTCTGAATACACAGTAGGCCTACTCAGAAAACAGTTGTTGAAAAGTCCCCCGGTGAACTTCTACTTCCAGTGAGATTCTGAAGAGTGCATGTGATGGACACTTTACTATCCCATGAGGCCACAGGAGAGGATTTATGAATGCCAGTGAAGCGACACAACTGACGGTCACATGATGATGACAACAATGGTGGATGTAGTACATCCAGAGTAAATAAAATAAATTAAGCCCAAAAACTGTCCAGGTCAGAGGTCAAGACTCTACAGTTTTTCCACATTTCTCTGATATATCTGGTGTCATTAATGGATGCACTTACTTATTTTTGATGCAATAACCTCAAAACAAACATAAAGGTGCCAGCACTCACCGCGTCAAATACCGTCACTGCAACAAACTTTGCAAATAAAGATAAAGATAAATCCATATTTACATCCTTTTGTGATGTTTGTCACTAGAATCTGAGCTCAAACAGATTTTTGTCTCTTAATATAGTTATAGATTTTGTTGGTCTTTGAAATAAATGCACCGCTGTTTTAAAGACTGAGATCAGAATCTGACACCACAGCTCCCTCTGCTGGTCAAACTGGGAAATGTGTGTTTTGTGTCGCTATTTTATTTATTATTCTTTTTTTAAATAATAGCAGTATTGTTTACTAAAACTAAACTAAAGTTTTTGTCAAATGAAATAAAGCTGAAATAAAAATAAAATATTAGATGAAATACTTTAAAAAAATTAGGCAACTATAAGCTACTAAGAAAAGTTTCTTTAAATCTAAAACTGAAACATAGACATTTTTAGTACATAACAACAATTACTAAATATAAACAATATATAAATAAGTAAATTTCAAATATTAATAAACACTACAATAGTTTATAAATAATACTGAATAGTAGGCATAGACAGGGTGTAGACAGGTCAAATGGGACATTTCGTGATAATTTGTCAATGGCGTATTGGCGTTGTTTTGAAATATGATCAAATATTATGTTCCTTTCACATAGTACTATTTTACACCGTTCATGATTTTCACTGCACGATAGAGGAAAAGGGAAGAAATATGAAATGCATAAACTGTGTTCACGCTGTTCAGTGTTTGACAGTGCCATGCAGTGATGTGTTGAGACGAGCAGGTGTCCGTCAAATAAGAACGCACACGCACGCACACACACACACACACACACACGCACACACACACACACACACACACACGAAACCTGAGCTGCCACTTAAAGGGATCAGGTTCAGTCCTGATGGAAAGGATGTTTCAAAAGGCTGTGCTTTTAAAGAGAACAAATACTAACATCATTATCATTCATGCAAGAGGCAATCCCATAATGCATTGTGACTAAATGGATCCAATATGCAAAACAAAAACAAAGCTGAAAAAATTGATTACAAAAATGCATTCATGCGATTCCGAAAAATACTGTAAATAAATATATTCTGTAAATGTTTATAATATATAAAAGTTATCTTAACCAGCAGAAGACAGGCAAAAATTTGTTTGCTTTTAAAAAATATTATTATTGTTTTATTAATGTGAATTGGTTATATTTATTTTAGGGCAGTCAAATGATTAATCACGATTAATCGCATCCAAAATAAAAGTTTGTGTTTACATAATAAATGTGTGTGTACTGTGTATAATTATTTTGTATATATAAGTACACACACGTGCATTTATATATTTAAGAAAAATGTGTTATTTATATATAAAATATGTATATTTATATATAAATCTATATATAGTATATACATGCAAATATTTCTTAAATATATACAAGCATGTGTATGTATTTATATATAAAATAATTATACACAGTACACACACATTTATTATGTAAACACAAACTTTTATTTTGGATGCAATCATTTGACAGCTCTATTCTGTCTCATAGAATAAATGTTTCATATTGTGTATGAATGTGTCATATTCATACACAATATTCATATTGTCATATTGATAACTTTGTATTAGTTTTTGTTCTTATGCTATACTGCAACAAATGTAAATAGTCAAATCTATGTTTTTTTCACCTAGGCCTGGTTTCACAGACGGGGTTTAGATTGTCAATGAGGACATTTAAGTATCTTTTATAAACATGCCTTTAGAATAAAACATTACTGATATGCATCTTGAGACAAATCAATGGCACTGATATACACTACCGGTCAAAAGTTTTAGATCAGTAAGATTTTTTATGTTTTTAAAAGAAGTCTCTTCTGCTCACCAAGGCTGCAATTATTTGATAAAAAAAAAAAAAAAAAAAAACAGTAATATTGTGAAATATTATTACAATTTAAAACAGTGGTTTTCTATGTGAATATATAGTGAAGTGTAATTTATTCCTGTGATCAAAGCTGAATTTTCATCATCATTACTCCAGTCTTCAGTGTCACATGATCCTACAGAAATCATTATAATATGATGCTGAATAAACATTTATGATTATTATCCATGTTGAAAAGTTTTTTACATTTTTATTTCAGGATTCTTTGATGAATAGAAAGTTCAAAAGAACAGAATTGATCTGAAATGGAAAGCTTTTGTAACATTAATCACTACCATTCAAAAGTTTGGGGTCAGTAAGAATTTATTTTTTATTTTTGGGGGAAAGAAATTAGAAAATACTTTTATTCATCAAGGATGAGTTAAATTGATCAAAAGTTACAGTAAAGACATTTATAATGTTAGAAAATATTATATTTTAAATAAATGCTGTTCTTTTGAACTTTCTATTCACCAAAGAATTTTGGGGGGAAAAATGGTACACGACTGTTTTCAACATTGATAATAATAATTTATGTTTTTTGAGCATCAAATCATCATATTATAATGATTTCTGAAGGATCATGTGACACTGAAGACTGGAGTAATGATGATGAAAATTCAGCTTTGATCACAGGAATAAATTACACTTCACTATATATTCACATAGAAAACCGCTGTTTTAAATTGTAATAATATTTCACAATATTACTGTTTTTTTTGTTTTTTTTATCAAATAATTGCAGCCTTGGTGAGCAGAAGAGACTTCATTTAAAAACATAAAAAATCTTACTGATCTAAAACTTTTGACCGGTAGTGTATTTTAAGATTTCTCAGTGCAAGTTGCTTTCAGTTAAAACAGCTCAAACATGCATTTTAGTCTGTGGAACCGGGGATGATGTAATTGTTTTTTAAGCTTTTATAATATTTGGATGGAATGAAGACTTTTCTCGGAGTTAGGATGCCACCTATGTAGGGAGCTCATTAGGTTTTGGGACAAGTCCTACTATGTTTGCGTAAGCTGTTGTCGTCTACAGTGATATTTGAAAATAATTGAGATACTATTACAGTTTTTATTAATATTTTGAATGTTTTTTTTATTAGTTTCAGTTAACTATAACACACTGAGACCACAGATGGACGCAGCAACAGCTCTACAACACCACAACACTTAACTAAACCAATTACTTTAGTTCAGACTTCACTTCAGATGAACTAAATGAAATCAATCTCCCAGACAGGCAATATAAAGCGCTGTGAAACACAAGCGAGCTGGAGTCACTGATAACGCCAGTCACAATATAAACATCATGCATATTCTGCTTCCACATATACGCCAATTTCCTGCACGACGATGAGACGCAATATCCCAGCAACCCCTGTGATTGACTGCTGCTTATCTGCGTGTGTGTGTGTGTAAAACAAAAGTGTGTGTGAGCCGTCCCAGCAGGCAGTGACACAGCCAGCCGAGACGGTTGCCACGGTGACAGACAGACCTCGGCGCCGGTGCTGAGGATTACAGATGAACGTCTTTATTTAACTATGGCTGTTCACTAAAACTATTAGAAGCAAAACAATCACTAATAATGATTTACTCACAGAACTCAAATGCTTAAGATATACATTCACACCAAACTTGAATTTTTCTTATCAAATCTTGATATTTTAGGCAAGATATTTGGCATATTCGACATGAAATTATTTGCAGTCTGAACGGTAACACGACACACCAAATTAAAATTTATTATTTTTTGCCTCTTACCACAATGACAGGTCATATTTTCTGACATATGTAATACTCCTGTAAAAGGATGATATTAATTAACACATGTCCAAGCGATGCTTTATCGTGAATCAAATACAAATTATGGCAACAAGGGAAAGACCTTGTGACAGCCTGGAGAGACAGCTGACAGGAGGAAATAGACCCCAATGGGGCTGGTAAGGGTTAGCTACCCTTGTCGGCAGTATCCAGCTTCGTGTTTACAGGATGCTGGAGACACCCGCCCAAGGCTTCTAAGAAATTAAAGAGAAAAATACCCCTAGAGTCTGCGAGAGCGGGGGCGGAAGATGACTCGATGTTGGACAACATGGTTAACGACTTAGGAATGGAAACGGATATGAGTATGGAGAGTAAGACTAGTTCAAGATCTGCAGTTAGTAAAGTCATTGAACTCCAAGTTTGTGTCTGTGGCTGGAGCAAGGCGACAACGGTCAGGGGTTTGAAGGTTCATCAAGGGAAAATGAAATGCTTGAGGGAGAAGGGACAAGGGCCTCGCATTGATCAGTACTTCTTACGAAGTCAGTCAAGTCAGTCGAATGAAATCCAGCGACAGGAAGCAAACCACAGCTCGCAGGATATCAGCACCCCTGTCATAGAGGAGAGGAGGGCTTGCACAGTTAGTGATGAACATATTCATACTTGTGAAACCGGTCAGACCAACCAGCATAAGAGAGAAAAGAACCTCAACGGGCATAGGCCTGGAGTTAGATGGCCAAGAGCTTGTGAGAAAACTGCATGGGATACGGTAAACACAGATCTATGCTTTGCATTGGAAAGATTAACTGGTACAGTTGAAAAGAAGCTGGATAAATTTGGGGACATCATTTACGCATATGGAAGTGAGAGGTTTGGTGTGGAAAAAAGGAAGGAAAAAGTACAAACTGCTCCTGGAATGTCTAGACGGCAGCAGAAAATTGAAGGGTTAGTTAGAGAAAGGAGACAGTTGAGGAAGCAATGGAAAAGAGCAGAACAAAGTCAGAAGGAGGGACTCAATCTCTTACAAAGGGACATAAAAGATAAGCTGGCAACATTACGCAGAGCTGAGCGTCTACGGAAACGCTACAAAAAGAAGGAACGTGCGAGGGCTAATTTCTATAAAGACCCATTCAAATTCGTAAAGAAGTTATTCACCAGTGAGAAGAATGGCACTTTAAAAGCATCTAGAGTTGAGCTAGAGAGATATTTGGAGGAAACGCATACAGATGCAAAAAGGCATGAGCATATGTCAATTCCATCAGACATACCACCTATCAACCCACCAGAATACCAAATGGAGGTCTGTGCACCTAAGTGGAAAGAGGTAGAGCAGGCTGTGAGAAAGGCAAGGGCTTCATCATCTCCAGGGCCTAATGGAGTTCCGTACAGAGTGTACAAGAGTGCTTCAGGAGTTCTGCGAATTCTGTGGAAATTGTTAAAAGTGGCATGGGAAAAACAGGTTGTACCTAGAGCATGGCGCAGAGCAGGTGGAGTCTTTATACCTAAAGAAAAAGATGCTACAAGCATCAGTCAGTTTCGTCCTATTTCACTATTAAACGTTGAAGGTAAGATTTTCTTCAGCATTATTGCCCAGAGATTGTCCACCTACCTATTAAAGAATGGCTTCATTGACACTTCAGTTCAAAAAGCGGGCATTCCAGGGTTCTCAGGATGCTTAGAACACATCAATGTTATCTGGCAACGAATTCAGTCAGCTAAAAAGGAGAGGAAGGAGCTCCATGTGACATTCCTGGATTTGGCCAATGCATATGGTTCAGTGCCACATGAGCTTCTTTGGGCAGCATTTGATTTTTTCAGAGTACCAATGTCAATAACAAATTTAGTGAAAGCCTATTTTGGAGATTTGCAATTTAGTTTCTCAACTCCAAAATTCAGCACTGCATGGCAATGCTTAGAGGTTGGAATAATGGCAGGATGCACAATTTCTCCACTGGCTTTTACCATGGCAATGGAAGTAATCATTAGGGCATCAAGATGGGTAGTAGGAGGAGAGCGCTTGGCTTCTGGGTTGCGACTACCACCAATCAGAGCATACATGGATGACATGACAACCATGACTACAACAGTAGCCTGCACTAATCGGTTATTGGGGAAGTTAACAGATAATATTGAATGGGCACGAATGCAATTTAAGCCCTCTAAATCAAGGAGCATCTCCATAGTTAAAGGAAAGGTAGTAGATAAAACATTCTTCATTAATGGTGAGGCAATACCAACAGTTTCTGAGAAGCCAGTGAAAAGTCTTGGGAGATGGTACGATGGAGATCTAAAGGACACAGTTCGAGTGGGAGAAGTTAGACAACAAGCAGTGGAAGGGTTGAAGAGCATAAACAGCTGTGCTCTACCAGGCAAACTAAAACTCTGGTGCTTTCAGTTTGGTCTACTGCCGAGGTTGCTGTGGCCACTGACTGTGTACGAGGTTTCTTTGACAACAGTGGATAAGCTGGAAGCGTTAATAAGTTCATACATCAGGAAATGGTTGGGAGTTCCACGCTGCCTCAGCAGAGTGGGACTTTATAGTAAAGGAATATTGCAGCTGCCAGTCTCTGCTTTAACCGAGGAGTTTAAGTGTGCCAAGGTCAGACTGGAAATGACATTAGTAGAGTCACGTGACAAATGTGTAAGGGAGGCAGCCCCTGTGTTAAAAACTGGTAGAAAGTGGTCAGCAAAGAAATCTGTATTAGAGGCAAAGGCTGACCTTCAAATAGGGGATATCGTGGGACAGGTACAGCATGGAAGAGGGGGTTTTGGGCTCAGGTTAGCTCCTCCTAAATGGCACAAGGCAGGCCCAGCTCAAAGGAGGAAGCTGGTAGTCAACGAGGTGCGAAAGCAGGAGGAGAGGATGAGGAGTATAAAGGCCATTTCCCAGGCCAAGCAGGGAGAGTGGATGAGATGGGAGAGTGTGGAACAACGCAAAATGGGCTGGCAAGACCTTTGGTCAATGGAAGAGAGTAGGATCAGTTTCCTTATTAGGTCAACATATGATGTTCTCCCATCACCGCAGAACCTAAACCTCTGGGTAGGAGAGGATCCCTCTTGTCCTTTGTGTTCATCACCTGCCACATTAAGGCACATTTTGACAGGATGTAAGGTGGCTCTTAGCCAAGGTCGGTTTACTTGGCGCCATGACCAAGTACTGAGATGTTTGGCTTTAGCATTGGAAGGCAAGCGTAGTATGACCAATAAGTTGCTGCATGTTCTAGCAAAACATTACACGCAGAAGACAACATTCCTCCGCCCAGGCGAGCAACCACCAAGAAAAGGTGTTAACACCAATTCTCGGCCAGGACAACTGGAAGCTGCTAGGGACTGGAAGATGCTGGCTGATCTTGATCAACGGCTTATTTTTCCACCTGAGATTGCCACCACTAACCTACGACCAGACATTGTTTTGTGGTCTGGATCAGCACGCATTGTTCAACTGATAGAGTTGACAGTGCCATGGGAGGATGCTGTAGATGAGGCATATGAGAGGAAGAAACTGCGGTATGCTCATTTGGCCAATGAAGCAGAACAGCGAGGATGGAGAGTCCAGGTTTATCCAGTGGAAGTGGGTTGTCGAGGTTTTGTGGCACACTCTACAACCCGGTTCCTCAGGGACGTCGGATTCAGCGGCCAAGAGTTGCGTCGCACAGTAAAGAACTTATCTGAAGCAGCAGAAAGGAGCAGCAACTGGCTGTGGTTGAGACGGAAAGATTCTAGCTGGCAAGGTACAGGCCGCCACGCTACGGTTTCGTAGAATTCTTGAAAAACTTGAAGAGTCTGTTGGTTTATTTGTATAGGTTGTATAGTATAGGTTGTATAGTATACTATACAATTTGTATAGGTTGTATAGTATAGAATGACGGGTGGTTGGGTAGATATTGTGTTTTGCGTTAGGTGGTATGCCATACGGAACCGTTGCCACTGTAACTGCTTTAACGCACCAGTGGGGCTCGACAGCCTTAATCAATCGGGTTGGCGCGTATGGTTGGGTTGCGGAGAGATAGTGAGATTGTGGTTAGGTCTCAGCAGCAGGAGGGATGTAGAGGTCAGTAAGCTGGGCTGAGTTGAGTGGGGGACGGAGGGGGGTGACTCTGGGACGCCAGAGTCACTGTCGAGCCCTCTTGAGGTGTCGTGGGCTAGTCGACGAAACACTGAGGACGGAAGGTGCCCACTTGAAGACCCTAGAGATGTCCCCTACTCGGCTCAATCCAGACGGTTGTCGTGTTGGTCCACTAGGGAGACCACACTGTAGTTGCAGCCGTCGTGTGTGCTGACGCGCCAAGTACACTGCAGCCGTTAACGCCGGACAGAAGGGGAGTCACACCCTCATATGGAAAGAAGCGTAAATGGATGGAGAAGCATAGTTTACTGTAAAGCTACGTCTTAGTGTTGCTTATCTTGGCGAAAGCCGAGTACAAATCAGCATGAAGTTTTAACATCTACTCTCGTGTAATGGAAATCATGTACATCAACATGTCCATAGTTTAAATTATAGTCTATGCTGGTCACGTACACATACTCGTCACACTCTCAGTGAAACACCACAAAATAAACTCATAACACAAAATTAATAAATAAAGGAAACCATGAAACTAGGGTTGCAAAGTTTCCCGAAACTTTCCAGGATTTTCGGAAACTTTCCAGGATTTTCCGAAAATTTCCAGGATTTTTGGGAAACATTCCAGGATTTTTGGAAAGTTTCTGGAAATTTACCGGAAATGTTGAGCCCCTTTGCAACCCTACATGAAACATACAATAACACTACAGACTCTGCACTTTATCTCCATCACATGCGCAAGCTAATTGAGGCACGTTCGCTAACCATGTGCGCACACTCAACAACGACACACATAACCGATCACACACATGTATCTTTAACTATAACAATATATTGAATTCATTCGAACCAATAGTGCTTATTATAGAACTCAAACTATTTGCAACAAGTATTTAAATGAAACCAATAATGATGATAATTATATAAGTCGAATATAAATCTGTAAATAATCCAAAACACACGAAAATCACAGAAATACATAAGAGCTGATGGTGATAATAATTATGCACTTATCACAGGGAATATATATATAAAGAAATAAACTGTTAATTATAGTGAGGATTATTCAGCATACCACACATACAATACTCATGCTGACTCATTTTCTGATCCAGTTTCAATGCAATATTTGCTAAATGTCAGTGTGTTCAGTCAGTCGTGCTACAGAAAATGTCTAATCATTGATTCCCATTAGATTTAACTGGATTTGGAGTTGAATGCAGGGTGAACGGGAACAGTGCGATGTGCATTGACTAATGACAGAGTACCTGCTGTTGCATGCTGGGAAATAATCCATATCCTCAGTTGGTTATCCTGCCCACCAGAGGCCAATTGAAACTGGATTGTCTGGCCATCTGAAAACACACACACACACACACACACACAATCTTTGACTTCCCTGTAAATATAATTACAGTATATTCAATCAGAAAATCTGGATAGTTCACAATAATACCTACTGTAATTTAACCTCACAACAAATGTGAATATAAACACACTTACATATATGAACAACACTAATCCTGAACAGAAAGACAGTTTTGGACTATGTGGCTGAGACAAAAGCATTTCAAATCTCTCTAAAAATGACTCTTTCAGTTTTGTTCAGCCAGACTTTTTTGACACACTTCACGGGCGCAGCAAACAACGCAAGCACAGGCCAAGATGTTTCAGTTTTTGCTCAAATTCAAGGTAAATTCTGACTGTTGACTGCAACGTTTTATAAGAGTTTATATTTGTTAGTTCTGGTGTATTATTTATGGAAAAATAAAACAACAACAACAAAAGCTTTAGACAGGAAGACACTAACTGATGTTTCCATGTGTTTTCTGGTGGCTGGTGGTAAAATAGTCTATTCCACAAGACAAACGTCAGGATATAATGTAATGTAATGTAAACCTTTATTGCGAAATTGACCTTCAACCTGTCCATACAAACATATTACATATATGACAACGGGGTAGACAGAACAGGAAGACAGGGAATTGAGGAAAGAAATACAGCATGACATGAGGAGAGGTGAGGAGAAAAAAAGGCAACCCCCAGACTATGCTCCTGAAAGGAGTACAAGTCAAGTCAAATATATTTATATAGCGCTTTTCACAACACAGATTGTATCAAAGCAGCTTCACAGTATCAATCAAAACAACATAACAATGTTTGTTTATTATTGGAAAAAAGACATCGACGTTTGGTAGGGCTGATTAATGGTATTAATGATTGGTTATTTAATTTGAATATCCCCAACTGAGCAAGCCAAAGGCGACAGTGGCAACAAGGAACCGAAAAACTCCATCAAGTGACCTAATGGAGAAAAAAAAAAAAACCTTGGGTGAACCCAGGCTCAGTCGGGGGCCAGTTCTCCTCTGGCGTTATGAGTACAGTGTGGGAACAGGAAAAAAACACCTCAGCAACATTAGCACATAATCAGTACACTCTACAACAGGAACAAGACTGGCAACAGGGGTGTGGAGTGGAGGAAGCCCAGCACCTCCATATGTGAGTGTTTCAGGAAAAGCCCATCTCTATGGAAGCGTATTGCATTCACTTGAGGAAAAAAAAAATCTACTCTGTTTTTCTGAATTAACAAGTTAATTATCTCAGAATTACGAGAAAGTATTTCATGAAAAAAAAGTTTTTGCTCTGTTTTTCTGAATTAACGAGTTAATTATCTCAGAATTACGAGATCATTAAGACATTAATTCAGAAAAACAGAGTAGATTTTTTTTTCTGCAAGTGAATGCAATAGGCTTCTGTACATCTCTCCCAGCAGAGGGAGTCAGAACACTAATGATCTTACATGGTTGTGTTTTACCATGCTCATCTGAGGACAGAAGTTGACTCCTAGATCATGTGCTTCTCTCTCTCTCTCTGTGTGTGTGTGTGTGTGTGTGTGTGTGTACAGGACCCGGAGTGTGAAGTTCTCCCAGACGAACATCTGTCCACATGGAGAAACAGCAGGCCAGGACCGTCCCCTCACTGACTTCAGCACATCTACAGGTTACACACATTAAACACCACTACTGATGCTTTAATCAGATATTTTTATGGACCTCTGTATGTTTTGCATTCATGAAAAGATAATCAGCTATATTTATATATTTATATATATATTATATATACACACACATTAAAAAAAAATAATTATGTAAAACATGATGTACGGTGGTAACACCTTAAAATAAAAATTTAAAAGTGTTCATATTCATTAATTCCTTCATTTTTTTATTTATAAAAATGTTACAAACAAAACATCTTTCCTATGGCCTCAATATCACGTTCCATCATGGTTATCTTTTACTTGAACAAATAATTATCCTTTTCCAGTACAAACATCCGTAAGTATTATCAATAGACTTGATTAATTTGTGATGTGAATGTTGTGGCCAAACTACACAAATGGTTAAAAACATAAAAATGACCTTCACATCGACCTCCTCATGTACACTAACTCAGATTCCCAATCTAGTTATGGCCCTTTATGATCCCGTTTGTGTAAATAATCAGGCTAGAGCGAAAGCGTCCAAAGCATATTCCTGCAAGTCTGAGAAATCCTAACATCCTTAAATTACAACACATGCATAATCATTTTCAGAAGTTAAACCGGTAGAACAGGGATGACTCACCTGATGGCAGAAGATTTACATGCAGGTGCTGTTAAAAAAACACATAAGTTACTGTAAATACAGCATTTTAACTCAATAAGCCATGTGCAGTAAAGATTATAAATAAGTTAATAAGCAAACGTACATGTAGAGGATGATTATTGAAGCGCTGCTCTCTCAACACTTTCTGTGTGCCTGCAGGAAAGTCACATGACAGTCTGTTGTCTGGGATTCGGGATAGTTTCCACTCATAAACGCCCCTGAGGTTATCATATCAGAGCTCTACACAACACCTTCACAAACACACGGGTCAATGGAGAGATTTATATTTCTGTTGCTGCTGGAGAAGATGGAGGTGAGAGGAGAAGAAGAAACAAAGAATGATTACTGAACCAAGCACTATGTACTTCAGAGTGATGAAACGGTTACTAATCTTAAGATATTTCCATGCATGAAATGCAGCATCAACAGTATACAGTATAAACACAACCAGGTTGCTTGAAAACATTTTATTAAGTATTCAACACAAACTAGAGAAAAATAAATCTCCTACAAAACACAACGCTACACCTTCAAGATAATTCAAGTATTCTGACTTTAGTTACATAAAAAACACTGCAGCTATCCATCTTCTCATGTCTGATTGAGGTATAATGAGAGAAATACCTCAGAATAAATATAATGTAAACTAGATTTTTTTTTTTTTTTTAACTGCAGCAGCAATTGTGCCACGATGCAATGGTGTTGCTATGCGGTTGCTTTCTATTTCTAATCAGAAAATACCATATCTGATGTTTTAGGTGGGATTTTTCACCCGTTTTATTGTATCGTATATAAGCAATCGTGATGATAACCATAGCAAGCACTGGATGAACACTTGAGGAATTCAGACTGAGGTTTGAGGAGTTTTGAAAGACAAGAACGGTGGGTTTTGAAAGGCACTGCTGTTTTCAGAAAGTGCCCCGGCCGGCCGACGTGCTGCACAGAACTGTCAATACACTGGATTTGCCGTATTAAAACATATGAAAAGATACAACTATTTAAAAGGCATAAACGATACTGGATGCCTGGAGTCTTGTGCGCACATAATACAATATTAAGAACCAATATTAAACATTAATAGTCGTTTTGGACTTTGTCCAGTATATATGCGTTTTGGACTTTGTGATTCAAAACATACATGAATGCAGTTTTATAATATCATCATAATTGATCTTCTGAGACCCTAGGAGCTCAGATTTATGTAAACATTCAATTTTTCCTTATTTTACTGTGTTTTTTTTCCCCCCACACTTGATAACGAAAAACACATCCATTGAAGCAGTTTCTTTCTTTTTTGACTTTTCTTAGAAAGTGAAGACCCTTTTGAGTCATAAATAATTAAATACAGTACATTCACTATAATATTAATGTTTATTTAAAAAAAAAAAAAAAAAAAAATCCCCAAATATATTTACAGGTAGTGGAAGGATATTTTCGAAGCGCTGAAAGAAAAGTTCTTTTGCTCTCAGTTGTCCCCGTACTTGATTTAAGTGTGTCTTCAAACCCAAGCCGGCCTGAAAGCTCATGTGAATGAGGTGATTCGGTGTCTAATGCTGGTCCGAGTGACTCTGAGACGAGCCGCAGAAGCTGGTCTCATGTGTCCAGAGCCGGTTTCAGAGAGTTCTGCCTCAACAGCTCGATCCATCTCCTCTGGAAAAACCTTCTCATCGCGTGTCCCGCTCGTCCAATGTCAGAATTATCCTCGTTGAACTTCTCGCAGTTATCAAACACCAGATTCACATCAATAATAAAAGTCTCAAGGTTCAAGTACCTGCAATGAGAAAGGTCAGTTGTGATTACAAAAGCTAACTCTGAACAACACACACTGGATGTTAAATCAAACGTTCACAATCATTTTGCTGGTAAACGTGGATCCTTTTCACATCGTCACAGTTCGGTAAGTTTCTATAGTGGTGAACGGACTTTTTGCGTTTCCATTTGCTCCACGATAGCATTTTTTTTGACTTTCCAAAAGAGGAATAAAATATCAAGAGATGATTACATTGGTCAGAAGAAAGGAAGTCAAATGTGCCGTCACTCACACTGCAGCATTAACTAGTTTACGGTCATTTAATGTAAAGATAAGAAGTTTAAATGTACATTAAAATTCATAATAAATGACAAAAAAATAATGTATTATTATAATGATGTATATCAAAGATTAGATTACACTTTATTAAGAGAAAAACTGCAGAAAACATGGTTATTATTTTAACTAGATTTGTACTATTTTACTTTTTCTAAAAATTATTTTGAATCTGCTTGACTACAATGACAGTTTGGTTAAAAGTATGCTTCCATTGAAAGGATGGAATTAGAATTTTTAAATTTAACACAAAAACAAATAATTAATAATAAATTCTTATTTGTCAAAAATGTAATCTAGTTGACTATAATGAGTGGATAATAAAATAAAATGCAAAAAAACAAATAATAATAATTATTATTGTCAAATATACTACAGTATAATGACTGGTTAAAATGATGGCTCCATTAAAAATATAATAAAATAAAACATAAAATGAACACAATTAAAATGAAATCAATAAAATGAAATAAAAAAATAAAATAAAAATACAGATTTAAATCATATAAAATGAAAAAATACAATATTTTATTATTCTCAATAAATAAAGCACCAAAAGTGTGAAAATACTGTGAAAGATGTAGAAATATTTATTCATCTTTATAAAAAAATATTGTTTGCTAAAAGTGTCCAGCCCTACTAACAACTTTAATTTCAGCATCAGAAACTTTTAGTACCATGCAGAGTAGGGGTGGAACGGTACATGTATTCGTATTGAACCGAAACGGTACGGGGGTCACGGTTCGGTGCACGAATTTACACGCAGAATACACGGTATAAAAAAAAAACTTGCGTGCAAATTAATTAATGTAATGCGGAACTACTGTTAGATACGCGGGTTCTTTAGGGACACATAATCTGTACCCTCGGCTTAGCTCTGAACGCGCGTTCACTTCAAACGTTGGCTTTATACGCGCGTCCTATTCGCTTTGGAGTAGCGTCGAACTAGACGCGAATTTGACGCTCTATTCGCGTTTGGTGTGACCGCATAATGAACAGGCTGCGATGTCAAGATTGCAATGCTGGAGTGTGTGTGTGTGCGCGCGCGAGAGAGAGAGAGGCGCGGGCGCGATCGAACTGTGTGTGTGTGTGAGAGAGAGAGGCGCGGGCGCGATCGAACTGTGTGTGTGTGTGTGTGTGTGAGAGAGAGAGAGAGAGGCGCGAGCGAACAATGGAAACATAAAAAACATACTCCGTCATTTTGTTCATACAGATCATTAAACCTGCAAAGTGTTTACTTTGTGTACACTCGCAATAAAACACAACATTGTGCTTTTGTCACACTGTAAACTCTTGTCAAACTGTAACCTACAACTGTCACCCAACCAAAATCACACACACACACACTGTTTTAAAAGCAAAACATATTTATCCAACCCCATTTCAAAACAGTCTGTGGGTCCCATCTTTTGGACATTCATCATATTGCATTGGTTTTCATTTCTTGTCCTAGGAGCACTAATCTGTTTATTTTTAAGCTACACATTCTACATTGATTAAAAAAGAAAATCGAATGTGTTTTTAATGGTAGTATTATTTTATACAGAAATCCATTATTTATAATTCAGATGAGAAAAATGTTATATTGTTAAGTAATAATGTTAATTAAAATTAAGGAAAACAAATATATTGATCTGAAATATAGCAAATTAATTTTAAATTATTTCAGGTACAATTACCAAACACATCTCAAGGTCTTTTTATTAATTTAATTAATAAACTAATTATATAAAACTATTGTCAGTGCACTACAAATAAACTGGTTCTATGCCTTTATTAATAAAACTTATTTAAAAAATACAATGCCTTATGCATTTTTGTTTTGCTTTTCCCTCCATTGTACCGAAATCGTACCGAACCGTGATGTCTGAACCGAGGTATGAACCGAACCGTGACTTCTGTGTACCGTTCCACCCCTAATGCAGAGTGTGTTTGAATATGTTCCCTCCATTAATATAAATGACTAGTTAATATCCTAGTGATACCCACTGGCCGTTGATGAGCTTGTCTCTGACAGTGGAGAAGTCCATGGGCTTCTTGATGACCTTGCGGTATCCCGGGACAGATTTGGAGTTGACGGGTGTCAGAAACGGCCCTGCGTCCTGATGGCTTTCCAGCTCAGTCAAGAGTATCCTAATAACCAAATCAATGACATCTGATTCATATGCACATCAAAATATAACTCCATCTGCAGGGTTTCAGGCTCTGGTACTGTACCTGCACATGGCCAAGTCTTTACTGTCATCTCGGACTGGTTTGGGTTTCTTCACACACGCTGGACTCTCTAGCTTGGCTGGGTTTGGGGAAGGATTCTCCTCTGTCTGTCTCTTTTTTATTTCCTTTGACACTTTTTTGGGAGTGCTGTTGGCACAGCCCGAATCGTCCTCCGAGTTGTCTCCGGCTACGGATGTTTTCCTGAGGCGTTTGGCCTCCGCAGGTTTCCTCAGGCCTCCGCTTGAACGGTTCACGGGCTTCTTGGTCTTCAGGGACTGACTGCTCGCCTACACGGAGCCAAAATGGTTTAGTGAGGACACTAAACCTCCAAAACACAAGCCAAAGACTCTGATCCCTTCACTATCGCAGTTAAGATGTTCATTATTAGGGAGCTTGTAAACACGTATAAGTATATTCAGGGACGCATGTCTGCTTGGGAAATGGAAGTGGATAAGAGGAATTGGAGGGAATAAAACATTTATGGTTTTAAGTGGAATCTCAGTCAAGTTCTCCACTGATTCACCAATACTTGGGTCTTAATTATATATTAAAAAGTAAACAAACAAACATTTTATTATGTTTATTGTGACATCATGTTTACTGTCACATACTGTAAACATTTAGTATTACGGTTGTGAAGGGAATGAAGAATAATTTTCACATGAGTTGGCACATCTGAGTCCAGAGCTTTAAGTCTTTGGGATGTGCTGGAGGAGACTTTACAGATTACTGGACTCTTGCATTGACAATACAAGATCTTGACCAAAAAAATAAATAATTATGCTCCCTTGCAACCATTCTTTCACAATCTGAGCCTGATGAATCTTGACATTGTCCTCCTGGAATATGGCCATGATGTGTCTTCCTACATGGTTGTTTAATAAATGAAAAGCTACACACTCCATCAATTAGGGTCAGAAGATCTGTTGCCAAACATATAACATGCTAGAAACTGATAATAATAATCCAATCATAGAATCATAAGCATTTGCCTATTTAAATACAAACAGTGACTTTTTTTTGTTTTTTGCAGGGCAGTGTATTTCACACATCAATCAATGTGTTGTGCCACATTTTACACCAATGACCAATATGCAAAGGCTTAAAAACACAAGCTACATCTACTTTTATAATACTTTTATTGTGCTTTTTGGTCATTATGAACTGTCATTTTGTATAAAGATTCTTCTGAAATGCCATGTTTTTTAATTACAAAAAATACCCAGCATACCTGTTCGGAAGGACATAAACTTTCCAGACCGAAGGTCAGAAGAGACAGAAGGTCTCATCAAACGCAGTGTTAATGATCTTCACCTGGGATATGCAGGCCGGGCAGAACCAGTCTCCGTCTGGTATGGTGGTGATCCTGGGTTTATGGCAGTACGTGTGGCAGCCTTTTTCACATCCGTCACACAGCAGCAGGAGCTCCTCGTTGTCCCCCTTGTGGCAGATCTGACAGTACTGAGCGATAAACACACACAGGATTACTTCACTCAAAGTGCCTGAGTCTCCTAAACTAACGAAGATCTCTGAACTACCAGATAGATTTGAGTTATGATGTGTATAAAAGCCGAAAACACACCAAACAGGTCTAATAATAAGGGCTTTCGCACCGGGTAGATCTAGGAACTGGATCCCCGAGATCTAATAGCTCCCCTATGAATGGTTTCCTGTTTTTTTTTTGTTGTTTTTTTACTTATATTTTTTATTTAGAGCCACAGCATTACATACAATACGGTATGGCATTGGGTTTTAACATGTTAGTCCATCATGTTCACACAATATTGAAAATTGTTCAAACTTAATTATATCGTACACATTATACAGAGAATGTAAACAAATACACCTAGTACAGGGGGAGGAAGAAAAAAAATAATAAAAAATAAATCATAAAAAATAATTAGGGCTGTCAAATGATTAATCACGATTAATCGCATCCAAAATAAAAGTTTGTGTTTGCATAATAAATGTGTGTGTACTGTGTATAATTATTTTATATATATAAATACATACACATGCTTGTATATATTTAAGAAATATTTGCATGTATATACTATATAAAGATTTATATATAATTTATATATAAATAACTAATTTTTCTTAAATATATAAATGCACGTGTGTGTACTTATATATACAAAATTATTTTACACAGTACAAACACATTTATTATGTAAACACAAGCTTTTATTTTGGATGTGATTAATCGTGATTAATCATTTGACAGCCCTAAAAATAATATAAGTAATTAATGACAATTGAAAACTGTCTGAACGTGTGATAAATGACAACTGACAAGCGCTGCTGGACGCACTATTTCAGTGCCAAACGTGCAAAAGCAGCGCTAATCAGCTCTGTGAGCACGCGTCAACGATACAGTGCTATCCTACAGTGATTATAACTCTGATGTGTGGTTTTAGAAGGTAGGTCAAGTCTTTCCAAGTCACAGGGCTCAAGTCCAAGTCAAGTCGCGAGTCATTGTTGTCAAAGTCTAAGTCGAGTCGCAAGTCATCAAATTTGGGACTCGAGTCCAAGTCAAGTCCAAGTCATGCGACTCGAGTCCACAACCCTGCTATCTCAGCACACTCACCACCTTCATGATGGACCTCTCCCAGGCGATGGACTTCTGCAGCTGCTGAACACACAGAGAGAGCTGACTCGCACTGCGCACCTCGCTGAGAGCTTTACGCCACTGCCTCATTCCTGGAGCCACATCTTCCTCAGCCCTGCCAGAGAGAGATCACGCTACTACACACTGCTCAGAAAAAACACATCTTTTTAAAGTGCCCCCATTATGCTACTTTAGAGGCTCCTAATGTTGTTTTGCAGGTCTCCTCTCCTACAAGGCTTTATAACATACATTACAGCACCACCTAATTTCTCTAATTAGTCTGAAACATTTGATAAAGGTTTTGGTTTCTCTTAACTCCTCCTTTTCTAGAGCCTTCTCTGCTCTGATTGGTCAGATGGTCCAGACTGTTGTGATTGGTCGAACGCTTACAGCACATGCCACAAACCAAACGTCCATTACCAAATCTGAATTTCAGCTCTTGATACACAGTAGCCGCGTTTCCATTACCCTACAAATTGCGCAAATTGAAAATACGCTCAATGGAAACACGTCAGTTTCGCGAAAACTCCCATTTATCGCAAAAAAGTTTTTACGCACGCATGAGGAGGTTTTTCAGGCAATTTGAAAAAGGAATATTTCGCAAAACTGCAATGGAAACAGTTTTTGCGCATTTACAGTCATCTGATGTAGATGACGCGATGTGTTTGGACAGAAGACGAGACAGAGTTCTTTATTAAATTCATAAAAGAAAAAAAGAATTACAGGAATACTGGATTCTAAACCTCAAAGAAACGCCACAATTAAGAGCTGGAAGCAGAAATGAGGAGAAACACCAGAAAGTCCTCATACGATCCGTAAGTCTTTCCTTGCCATTAATGCTTGGATCACACACACACACACACACACACACACACACGTCTCCTTCGGTTAATAGTAATGGCCAGTGCAGTGGCTGAGAAATACATAAACCCACCAACATCCGTCGCCATGATGTTTGGAATGATTATCACGAGATGAAAAAAATGAGGTTTTAGTCTCATAACATCAGTTAATGGAAACGCCCTCATTTCGCAATCGTTTTTTGTCGACATTTAGAGAGAAAAAGAAAAAAAGAAGAAGAAAAAAAAAATCGCAAATGTTTTGCGCAAATCTGTAATAGAAACGCGCCTAGTGATACGAACAGTAACGATAGTGCCGTTTTTTCTATCATTTCCAGCGCGAGTCTCATCGTTTTGAAGTGCATCAAAGTGGATTTGCTTTGGCAGCGCTGAAACAGCGTCTTCTCGACATGAACCACACTCTTCCAGTCTCAGCTCTCAGTGTTTGAGGGTCAAAGAAGAAGTTTTTCAACAGTGGCTAATGAAGTCCATAGACTGGCATTATGCTAATTCATCACAAACCTACGTATGTTCCTGCAGGAAGTGAGACTGGAATTACTGACGACTCGTTTCAGCAGTTCAGATTCACTTCTTTCTTTTGGGAGACAATAACGTTATCTGCACTTCGATCTTTGAGACTTTGCAGACCTTTTACATTCACAAACAGCTATATTACACACTGCATTAAAGATAATATCATAAAAAGCACAATGGGGCACTTTAAACAATATGACCAGGGTCCAAAATTAACTTCATGCCACTTCTACCAATTTCATTATTATTTCTTATTGGCCATGAAGCTGTATTTTGCATTTTTTATTTATCTAAAATAATAAAACGAAAAATGTGCTCTTACCCAATGCAATTATTTAGCAGTCTTTCCTTGCATCAGTGATGACCAAATTATTATCAACTTGGTTTAAACCATGTAGTTTCTAATAAAGTTACCAGCTTAACTGGCGAGTAAATCAGTATGGCAATTTTTATTCTGATTTAGTGCATGTTAATTTTGGAGCCTGGATATGACTGTCTTTCAGGAAAAAAAAAACATGAACTGATCAATAACCCACATTCATGCTGATAATAACCCACATTCATGCTGATAATAACCCACAGTGCACAAGCTGAATGAGCATTCAGATTCAGAAGTGTTTCGGCATTTTCCACAAAAAGGGTTTATTTAGGTGTCCCATTACGGTTTAAAAAACAGTAATGTTTATTTATTATTTTTGTTCTAGGATCTATTGGAGTTTAGTCTGTAAAACCTATTATTTTATATAATAAGATTTATACAATTATTTATGTAATATTACTAAATATTATTATATTTTACGGAACATGTAAGCTGATAGGTAACTAGGTTTTATTATACTGAACTAAAACCATTAAAAAACATAAATGAATAAAAAATACTTTATTTTAATATAAAATAATAAACAATTTAAACTGATTGTATTTCAGCTAACTGCCGAGACAACATTTCTAATTTTCATTTAGTTAACTTAATGTACTAAAATAGTTAAAGCTAAAACTGAAATAAAAACTATATAGACACATTTAAAAAAAACAGGACAAACACACAACAAAATTACTAAATTATTAAAATTAAATTGAACCAGAAAATATAAAAATAAAAACTATTTCAAAATGTTAATAAAAACTATAATTAGAATATATATATATATTTATATATACACACACTCAATGATACAACAATAACACTGTCAGTGAGAACTATTAGATGTTAGTCAGCAAACCCTTTTATTTAATATTAACAACATTTATGTATAATTATTTACATAATATTATTAGTATTGTATTTTATGGGAAATACTTGATCAGTAACTACAAACCAATATTTTGCTTCCTTACTACTTCCTTACTTAAAAAACGTACCTAGAAAATACTGTAGCATCTCTTTTCACTGACCATTTGTTAAAATAAATGAATTATATATTATAATTACCAACAACTATTATTATTTATAACAAACTAAAATGATGAAATAATTAAAATATTATTAGAAATTTTCTTAAATTATTATGAATATTATTATTGTTTTTTTAAAAAGAGTTTAAGGCTGTATTTAGTACCCTTTTTGTGGAAGCCTTTTCAAGAAGTACATGTTTGTGTAAAGCGGATGACGGGTTATAATGAGGCTGTGGTTATTGTGATAGTGCTTCATGTAAATGGGAAACAGATGCCACGGCCATAAACCCACAGATGCACACAGCGAAAGAAAAGCATGAAGAGAGGCAGACTCCAGAGAGGAAGCGAGTGAGGAGCTGGCGTGAATCTGGATGACCTACCCGTCACCATCAGCTCTAGCAGGTGATGGCGCAGGGGCCGGTACTGAGACCGTGCCCACGTTATCCAGTCTGATCTGAATGGTGCTGCTTAAAGGGCTCTTCAGATACCTTCGCTCAATGTTCCTCTCCAGCTCTGCCAGACGCGTCACTGCCATATCCAGAGGATTGTTCACGTGACGCACGATGCAGTCTTTGCAGTTGTCCACGACAGGTTTGTGCTCGTAATAGACCAGGTCTTCACTTTGTGACTGTGGAACTGGATGCATCCAGCCCTGTGAAACAAACATAATGCTTTCATATTGTTTTTAATTAATGCAGTTCAGGACACAGACATTGTTAACACTGTAAAGCCTGACATATGATATAATTGTCAAAAAAAAAAAAAAAAAAAAAAATTTTACATGGAAGTTTACTGAATGAACCTTTAGAAGAAAATTCAGAAGAATCTAAAATACGCATATGTGTTTTTTTGTTGAGCATCATATTTGATGCATCAGGCTTTTATGGCTCATATGGTAGTGAGAATATGGCACTCATACTCGGAGGAAAAAAAACATCTCAATTTTATTATTTTAATAATATGCAGTTTGGTGCAGTTGCTTATATTTATATGGCCAAAAAGATGAAATTCTGATCGCTTGTAATGTAAATCAATGAGATCTTTATAACAGTACAGCAGATACTTACATATAATGCATACGAATATCATTTGTCACTCTATATCTCCCAATAATGTCTTTAAGAAATTATATTTAAATGCCTAGTTTTATGATCAAAACTCTGTAGTTTTAAAACATATAATGCAATGATAATTTAGAGAAGAAACATTCCTCAAAAGCCTGATGGATCATTTGAGATACATTTGAACATGATTTTTCTAATAATAATAATAAAAAATAAAAAAATCAAGTAAAGAACATTTCTTCAGTCCAGTAAGTGTTCAACCTTGAAATATTTCTGACAATTTAAAGTTATTCTTACGTTTACTTTATAAAAAAAATCCATAAATTATACTGATACAATTATACTAAAAGGCATTTTACTTTTGCTTTTTTATAAAAAAAAATGATACAGTAGGCTTTATAGGGTTAAAATATGAATTCTCTTAAATGCATGCATAGACAAATAATAATAATATATGTTTATTTTTTATAGCGCACCTTTCAAGAACTCAAGGTCGCTTCACAAAATAATACAAACAGTTGACAGACAAAGAGACAGATAGCAATCTGCTAGTTATAACAATTAGATTAGCAGAAAAGCAGATGGAGACAACAATAACTATAAATAGTTAGATAGTCAAAGATACATACATTTTGATAAAGAAAGCATGCAACATAAAAAAGTGAAAAAGGTGGAGGACAGAGAAATAGAATGGAAAATAGTTATTTACTGAGCATGGTGAATATATTAGGGGTTTTTTTTTTCTTCTTTTTTTTATTGATTTTTTGTTTAAATATATGAGTTTTAAGTTGAGATTTGAAGGTCTGTAGGTTAGGGGTGACACGAAGATCAGACCGACAACACTAAAAGCCCTACAACCCACAGTAGAGAGTTTATACCTGGGTACGACAAGCAAATGATCATTGCTAGATCTGAGCGTCCGGGCAGGAACATATGTTTGCACTAACTCAGCGAGGTATTTAGGTGCGGGACAGGCTTTATATTTCTTATATTAGACCGGTTTTTATTACTAATGTTGTCTATTTTCTATTTCTCGCTGCTTTTAAATATCTTATGCATCCCTGTACAGTGTCCTTGAGTGCCGAGAAAGGCGCCTTAAATAAAATGTATTTTTAATGTATAACTAAGACTAACAGTTTAAAGCAACACTAAGTAGGATTTTTTACCTTGAAATAATGTTTCCAAAATCGTTTCAGTGGTTCATCAAGTCGTGACATGGTGAAATGCACTTATGCCGCCGTTTTGCGGTCCTTTATCTGGTATATCCACGCTATGTAAGATTGCCAGATCGGGTCGCGTTTCTAGTTCTAATGAGACATACAACGCTTCCAACCTGTAGGGCGACCGCAGAGGAAAAGTTACTTGGTGTTGCTTTAAACTGGATGCGATTGACCACAGGAAAAGTGATGTTGGGAAAGGATAGGAGTGATATGTGCAGTTTTTGTGTTAAATGTAAGGGCTCAAGCAGAAGAGTTTTGTACCATTTGAAGGCGATGTATAGTTTTGGTGGGTGGGCCGCTATATAGGGAGTTACAGTAGTCCAATCTGGAGGTTATAAAAGCGTGTATAACAGTTTCCGCATCTCCAAAGTTAAGAGAGGGGCAAGAAAAGATGACAAAAAAGTCCATTAAAAGAAAGATTTCCTCCTACCTTAACCTGCAGACTGGCTGAAGTGACTTTGTGCTCCAGTTCCTCGACCTGTTGCAGGACACCGATGTCCATGTCCATGGCCTGTTCTTCCACACACCAGCTCTGGACGGTGTCCTCAGAGACCTGATTCTCCTCCAGCTCAGAGACGTCGATTACCGTGACTAGACAGAGAGCACAAACTAAGAGCGCTGCACTCAAAGCATTTCAAACAGCCTTTAATGGACACGATGAGCATCACCAACCATCTCTGTTCCTGCTGCAGACCTGGCCGATGTAATCCATGTGTTTCTGCAGTTGTTTCTGCAGCTGTTTCTCTCGGATCCCTCGGGAATGGCATGCTTTCTCTATGGATCGTAACTCCTCAATGTCCGTAACCTTCCACCAGCCAGTCAACATTTCTACAACACAAAAATGCATTTACACAGGTTTACTGGGCCACATGCACATAATTATTATATATTAATATAATAATTTATAATACACTGCCATTCAAATGTTTGGCGTAAGTACTTTTTTTTTAATACTTTTAAAATGATCAAATGTGACAGTAAATTTATAATGTTACCAATATTTCGGTTACAAATAACGCTGTTCTTATTATACTGATTTCTGAAGGATCATGTGACACTGAAGACTGGAGTAATGATGCTGAAAATACAGCTTTGATCAAAGGAATAAATTACATTTTAAAATATATTACAATAGGAAACAGTTATTTAAATTGTAATAATATTTATAATAAGAGGCTTCTTTCAAAAACTGTATGTACTGATGTATATGTATATCTTACTGAGCCAAAAATGTTAAATGGTAGTTTTAAAATATATATATATATAATTTTTTTTTACAAAAAACACACACTGTTTTTCATATATATAAAATTTTTCCTAAAATACGTTATATATATGAAAGACAGTGTGTATATATATATAGGGCTGTCAAATGATTAATCACGATTAATCGCATCCAAAATAAAAGTTTGTGTTTACATAATAAATATGTGTGTACTGTGTAAAATTATTTTGTATATATAAGTACACACACGTGCATTTATATATTTAAGAAAAATGTGTTATTTATATATAAAATATTTATATTTATATATAATATAAATCTATATGAAGAGTTCAGATGCAAAACCCTCTAAGTGCCATTTTAAATTTTCTTCTAGAATGATGATTTTTATCAAGCTTGTTTATTTAAGTTCAGTAATTTCACTTAAATGACAATTAATAGGTTATCTTCATTGCCATTTAAGTGAAATTACTGAACTTAAATATACAAGCTTGATAAAAATCATCATTCTAGAAGAAAATTTAAAATGGCACTTAGAGGGTTTTGCATCTGAACTCTTCATATATAGTAGATACATGCAAATATTTCTTAAATATATACAAGCATGTGTATGTATTTATATATATAAAATAATTATACACAGTACACACACATTTATTATGTAAACACAAACTTTTATTTTGGATGCGATTAATGGCGATTAATCATTTGACAGCCCTAATATATATATATATAAAATTAGAAAATAAATATTTTTGTGTGCTGTAAAGTGGTTAGAAAAAATTTAATCGGAAACGGCTAAAATCTGTATCGGCAGGTCAAACTCAATGTAAAATTGAAATCGGTTTATTTTTATAATTTTTTTTACTAAAATATACTAAAACATACTAAAAATGCCACCTTTTGAACATTTAATGTAGATTTTTGAGTGATGACGTAAATTAACCTTCAATCAGAACTTTGTATCGATTAAATCAGAGACTTTCAAGGGATAAAAAAAATAAAATAAAAATCATACACTAATAAAATATAATAATAATAAAACTCGTAATAACACACTGAAGATGTCAGCCCAGTCTCACCTTCAGGAATAGGTTCAGCTGATGGGTAATCCTGATTTCTAGCCGCCTCGACAGCAGGCGAGGGTGTGGAGAGCGGTTTCTCCACTGGAGACTCGGGGGAAATGCTTTTACTGCTGCTCACACTGACGTTGGCATTGCCCTCTGAGAGGGGGGGAACGCCACTGAGAATCTGGGCCATGGAAATCCCAGAGAACGTCACATTTGGACTCAGATTTCCATTGGACCAAGCATAGAACGGCAGATCTATTATGGGCACACCGGACTTCATCTGCAAACACAGAGGAGCTGTTATAGTCAAAGAACACAAACACAAAAAAAGCAGAACAAACAGTTTTCCTACCAGGGTTTCCCAAATGAGGGCTTCGCTAACCCCGGGAGCTTCATGAGTGAACTGCAGCTGGTCCGCTAAATTTACTGTTATTGCTACGGTAAGTACGTACATGTACAAGTACATGCAGTAACATTTAATAAATAAATGTGGCTGCACAGACAATTGAGATACAACTGAAAATGCAATTTAGCATGGTTTGATTATCGAATCAAAGGCTGTGATTTAAATGAGTATATAGTCTGTAGCGCTGTGTTACACGTGTGTCTTACAGTGTTTCAGCATCAGAGCGCCTCGTTCACAGTAAATGCTGCTTCTCACCAACTCCATCTCTGTGTGCAGTGAGCTTAATGTGCGTTTTGGGAGTTTGCAATGTGCGCTAGGATTACTTTATTTACATTAACTTAATTTCCAGCATTTATGTGGACAGAGAGGGGATTTTTAGGATTTGAAAGTTGAAAAGGGAATTATGTGTCATAAATATTAGTATTGTATTGTATAGCATTGACATAAATATTAGTATTGTATTGTATAGCATTGACATAAATATTAGTATTGTAACTTTCAGTGTAAAACAAAATCAAACAATCAAATTAAAATGATCAAATTTTTTCATTATAAATTATATAAATAATATATAATAAAAAGCCGAAATAAAAGCTTTAGGATTTGAATGCTTGAAAGTGAAGAATTTAAGATATTAATATTAGTATTGGAACTTGCCGTGTAAAATATAATTACTAAAAATAATTTTTATAATTAATACATTTTAAACAATTGTTATTTACAACAGTGATATATTTACATAATAATATCATTTTAATTTTTATAGTTAAATAGTTTTATAGTTAAAACAATGTTATGTTATTATTAGTAGTATTATTATAAGCCCTATATATGTGCAGCTCTATATATAAATAATGAAAAAATAAAACACTTGGGAAAAAAAAACACTTTTGAACAAAAAAAAACAAAAAAATTATTTTATCTACATATTAAAGGGTTAGTTCACCCCAAAATTAAAATTCTGTCAGTAATAATTACTCACCTTCATGTTGTTCCAACCCCGTAAGACTTTCGTTCATCTTCGGAACATGAATTAAGATATTTGTGATTAAATCTGAGAGCTGGATCACTCCTCCATAGGCTTCTGAGGGACTGAAACTTGTTATTAAAGACATCGTTAAAATAGTCCAAGTGACTACAGTGGCTCAATCTTCAGTTTATCAAGCGACGAGAATACTTTTTGTGCGCAAAAACAAACAAAAATAACGACTTTATTTCAACTATTCCTTTCCATCTCTGTTGGACTCTAGTCAGTTAACGTAGTGTGATAGCGTAGGGCTACGTCACACGGAGGGTCCCTATTGGCCGACGCTGGTCATGTGTGTGATGCGTGTGACGTACACCACAGAAGCGTTTTAGTTTTACTACGTGAACTCACTCGAGGCCCACAGAGAAGGAAATGAAGAGTTGAATAAAGTAGATATTTTTGGGGTTTTTTTGCCACAAAAAGTATTCTTGTCGCTTGATAAACTGAAGATTGAGCCACTGTAGTCACTCGGACTATTTTAACGATGTCTTTAATAACAAGTTTCAGTCCCTTAGAAGCTTATGGAGGAGTGATCCAGCTCTCAGATTGAATCAAAAATATCTTAATTCGTGTCCCGAAGATGAACGAAAGTCTTACGGGGTTGGAACAACATGAAGGTGAGTAATTATTACTGACAGAATTTTAATTTAAAACCCTTTAACTTAAAATCGGTGAGTTTGGCTGACAAAAAAAAAAAAGCTTTGTGAATCCCTGGTCCACGCGATCATACCCGCAGTGCTGCTAATGAGAAGTTATTGATTCCCGCAGTGCTGGACGGACAGCTGACAAACGGGGATCGGGCTCTGCCATTGGACGTTTGTGGTGAGGAAGATGACGACGCTGAATGTGGACCTTCAGTCAGAGATGAGGCGTCACATGGAGCGCGTGGCAGAAGACTGAACCAATGAGCGTTCCTCTCGGTCAAGACCTTGTAGAGCTGGTCGTTACGGATCTGCTGCTGTGCATTAGTGAGGTAGGTGTTGTTGAGAACACAAGGGTGATCAGGATCAGGGCTGCTGGGTAATGTACTCTTCTGTTTCGGACCCTCGGAGGACATCTTGGCCACTTCCAACAGCTTGCTGAGCTTGGAGAAGGAGCCAGGTTTCTGTAGGAAGAGGTTCAGTGAGTCGAGATCCTGCGGGAGTTCACGGTTCGCCTCAGCGGAGACGTATTTTCCCTCAGGTTCCTCTGCCGGCTCCACTTTGACCTGGACGAGGTGAGCGTTCTTCAACCTCTCACGCTCTCTCTGCAACTCCACTGGACCTGAGGGAACACAAGGTATCAGCAGCAGCAGTACATTTCTACAATGGATAGTTCCAATAAAAAAAAAAATAATAAAAAAAAAAACTGTTCTTCCCTCCAACAAAGAAATAATCAAATCTTTTTTTTTTTGTTATCAAATTTTTATTGTTTAAACATACAAAATGACAAAGATAAACAATCAGCCATTACCCCAGTGAAAGAAGAAAAGGAAAGATTTTTTTTTTAATAATAATAATAAATAAATAATAATAATAAATAAATAATTAAGATAACACAAATAAATATATATATTTTAACAAGGGTAGAATAATCAAATCTTTTATATAGTGCTTAAATATTTCTTATGTATTCCTTACATATTGCTTGCAAGAAAGCTCAAAAGAACAGCATAATCTGAAATAGAAAGCTTTTGTAACACTATACACTACCGTTCAAATGTTTGGGGTCAGCATGATTTTTTATTTTTTTTTGGGAAAGAGATTAAAGAGATTAATACTTTTATTCAGCAAGGATGCATTAAAGTGATCAAAAGTGACAGTAAAAACATTTATACTCTTACAAAAGCTTTTTGGATCAGTGCTGTTCTTTTGAACTTTCTATTCATCGAAGAATCCTGAAAAATAAATTGCACATCTGCAAATCTGCATATTAGAGTAATTTCTGAAGGATTTCTTTGATCACAGGAATAAATTACATTTTACTATATATTTAAATAGAAAAGAGTTATTTAAATTGTACATTCAATTAAATTAAATTATTATTATTTTATTACTCATTTCATTTTGTGTGAACCATTCCACCCCTTTTCTGTCTTTTCCAGGGTGTTTCCTGTAGGCTTGTAACTGAGAGATCAGTCCTTTAGAAAGTGGGGGCCGCAGCAAGATGGAAGAAAAAATTAAGATTTTTTTTTTTGTAAAAATATTTATATTATTATGAGTATTGTTATGAAATAGCATTATAATAATTTGTCGCATAGCCTATCTGAACATTATACTTATTATACTACATTATCTGGCTGGTGACCGGAATTGGGTGATTTTCATGTGATCGGCGATCGGCCAGTCAGTCTGACAAATGGCAATTTTATGCCGGTCTATTTCAGAGTCTATTTTTGCTGCGCTGCTCATGCTCATGCTCAATTAAAGTGAAAGCACACTTTTGATGGACAAAATAAATATGATTTCACACAAAAAGTGGCTAAAATTCATATAATTTGCACGTCTAGTGTGTTTTAACAAGAACTGGAGTAGGCTATGTCAGAAAAGAAAATGAAGACAAACATATTTATAGAAAATGTACCCATCTAAACTTGTCTTAATTATTCAGTTTGGGTAAAACTATATGGTGCAAATTAGGGCTGTCAAATGATTAATCACGATTAATCACATCCAAAATAAAAGTTTGTGTTTACATAATAAATGTGTGTGTACTGTGTAAAATTATTTTGTATATATAAGTACACACACGTGCATTTATATATTTAGGAATATAATATAATATAAATTATATATAGTATATACATGCAAATATTTCTTAAATATATACAAGCATGTGTATGTATTTATATATATAAAATAATTATACACAGTACACACACATTTATTATGTAAACACAAACTTTTATTTTGGATGCGGTTAATCGTGATTAATCATTTGACAGCCCTAATATATATATATATATATATATATATATATATATATATATATATATATATATATATATATATATATATATATATATATATAAAAATAGAAAATAAATATTTTTGTGTGCTGTAAAGTGGTTAGAAAAAATGGAATCGGAATCGGCTAAAATCTGTATCGGCAGGTCAAACTCAATGTAAAATTGGAATCGGTTTATCTCTATAATCTTTTTGATAGGCTGGTATCAAACACCATCACATAATCTGATGTTCACCAAGAGGTTTTATTTATTTATTTCTACATTTGCTGTAGTATTGTCGATGGGTTTAATAACACATCCTGCAAAGGGGGGCCTTGGCCAGAACCTAATGGTATTTTGGGGGCCTTGTCATGGAAAAGTTTGGGAACCCCTGCTTTAGAAGATGCCACATTATAATCTAATTCAGTCTTGTTCTGTCGTTCTCACCCTCTCCACTCTCCAGCGCCTCCACAAAGACCCCGCCACACTGCGGCAGAACCCAGAAGCGTCTCTTATAGCGGTCCTGCCCGAACATCACCGAGCGCAGGCCGTGAGAGACCTCGAACAGCTTCCGACGGATCTGAGTCTGTTGCTGGAAGAAATCAAGGGAAAAATCGTTGAGAAGACAGGTGTATCTATTTCATTCAATATTTTTTCTCTCTTTACTGAAAATATTTGCTTTATGTTTGGAGAGGTGCAAGTGAATCTGTCCTTTTAGCACATTTAGTATTCTACATTTAGCTAAAGCACGTATAGGCATGTTATCCTCCTGGGAGCCAGCTATTCATTTTTGTCCTCTGTAGAGGACGTTTGTTTTTAATGGATTTAATGAGATGTTGCCTGTGGTGTGTTGCTATCTTTTTCTTAATGACTTTGTTCTATATTTCCTTTTTGTTCTATATTTGCCATGTTTCATGAACATTTAAAGTACATTTGTTACAGCGTCTCGTGTTCGGTGAAACAAATGCAGTGTCTCATGTGTTGTGTGGGTAACACTTTACAATAAGGTTAATTAGTTAAAGGTGCAAAACGCAAGTCTCTGAGTTTTTGCAGAACTACGCCCCCTCTGGCAACAAGCAAAACTGCAACCAGAGTGGTGGCACTAGACAAAATTTTTCTTTTCTTTACGTGGAGTTTGCGTTGGGGTTTGGAATGGACTACAAGCCGGTCTCTTTGAATCCATCCTCTACCTTTGACGCACGAGTTGTCTTCGCTGGTGCGGAGAATGGCGGCTTATACACAAACCTGCGAGACATAGCCTGGAGAGCGTGAACGCGCATGACGTCACGCCCAGTCTCAAAAATCGAGCCCGAATCCCTCTTATATATTTTACTGTACAGGATTATAGAGGCAATCTCAGTGAGCAGAGAAGGGCTCATTCAGCCCATCAGGCAGTTCTTTAAGCATGTATAGGATAGAAAAACAGGTATTTTTAACATGAAAAGTTGCACAATGCACCTTTAACATTAGTTAATGTATTAACTGACAAGAACTAACCATGAGCAATACATTTGTTTCTGTATTTATTGATCTTTGTTAACGTTAGTTAAAAAAATACAGAAAAATTCATTGTTTGTTCATGTTAGTTCACAGTGCATTAACTAATGTTAACTATTACAACTTTTGATTTTAATAATGTATCAGTAAATGTTGAAATTAACAATAACAAAGATGAATAAGTGCAGTTCATTACCAGTTCATGTTAACTAATGAACCGTATAGTAAAGTGTTACCATTATGTGAAACACAAATGGAATAATGTGTTCCACATTATTGTCATGTTCCATTTGTTGCAGTGTCTCATGTGTTAAGTTGGTGTAATAATATACAGTTACAAAAGTAGACAACGGTCTTTCACATTCATCCGTTAATATAATATAGAGGTAAAGCCTTGATAAACAACCAATTGAAAGAGACACTGACAAAGTTTTTTATGTTTAATACTGTAAAGCTGCTTGCTTTTAAAGGACACCTATCATGGATTTTTTAGAGTTTCCTAATGTTGTTTTGGAGTCTCCTACAACAGGTTTACACGCATCAAACGTCAAAAAACTGTTTCATTTTCTCATAATATACATTTGCACATCACCAGATTTTCAATGATTCTCAAACGACTCGCCAAATGAATCAATCTCTCTAAATCCCTCCTTTCCGCGAGCTACTCTGCTCTGATTGGCCAGACGGCTCAGTCTGTTGTGATTGGTCTACTCTGCTCTGATTGGCCAGACGGCTCAGTCTGTTGTGATTGGTCTACTCTGCTCTGATTGGCCAGACGGCTCAGTCTGTTGTGATTGGTCTACTCTGCTCTGATTGGCCAGACGGCTCAGTCTGTTGTGATTGGTTTACCGCGTAATTCCCATTGCCATAACACCGACAGCTCTGCGCGTCCTGAGGCTTCCTACACCGTAAACTAAACACAGTAACGAACAATGACGTTGATTTTACCATATCAATCTGAACGCGAGTCTGATGATGAAACACTAGAAGAATCATTCATTCAACCCGAACCTCGAGCAGGACGCTTCAGTGATTCACTAACTAATAGCCGAGCTCTAGCGTGAATGACTGATGTAACATAAACATTGGTAGTGGAAAAAAAATGTTGCCCACTTATCTAACCAATAAGTGTACGGGCTAATGTTTCATCTTGACGTCACGACGAAACGGCTTATAACTCGTTTGAAAAACAATTAATTTCATTGACTCAGAGTCGACTCTAACTTTTGAAAGACAATAACTTTATATACGGTGCACTTTCAGATTTAAAACTTTGCAGGATGTTTTCATTCACTTAGAGCTATATTACACACACTACATGACAGGTCATTTTCAAAAATCCATGATAGGGGCCTTTTAATAAGCAGTCTTGACTGGAGCGCGAATTGCAGAGCTTGTACAAACATATTCACATTGCTTTCTTACCATCGTCACTTTTGTTGTGTTTATTTTGTTATTAAATGGAAAGCGCGCAGCACACATTTACATACTCATCCAATCGCAGCTCTCAGCAGTGTGAGTGGTGTCGGGATGTTTACTAGGGCTGGGTATTGACACAAATTTCACAATTCGATTCGATTTCGATTCACAAGCTTGCAATTCGATTCGATTTCGATTACGATTCGATTCGATTCAATATTGATTATTTTGGATATCAGTTACAATAAATGGTAAATTTTCTCAAGGAAATCAAATCTCTTAACTAATTCTGTAAACTATGGGAGTCTAGTTGTAGCCTACTAGGGTTCATTAGCCTAATATGAAGATAATAATTAACTGTTTTGTAGCTATACAAACACTACTTCACAGTTCAGTCTTTGTAATATGTTTTAGCAATACATTTCTAACATTTATAATGTGTTTAGATTTTTTTTTTTTATTGCCTTTACAGGGACTTTAAATTACACCTTTATTTATTTTTATAATAAGTACATTTAAATGGTGGCTGTCATAAAAACTTGCCAGATTTATTCAAATATGCATTAAATATCAAAGAACATTAAGATTATAATGCATATGTAATATGGTGCATATATTTAGCAAAATGCAGTCTCGAGAAAATTTTTCTGGCTGACTAACGAGTTTATGGTCACATGTTGTTTTTCAGAGGTAAATATGACGATCCATGACATTGATTACAAGCTGTTTAACTGATGTCTTTCCACGGTTGAAACACTGATTGAGCGAATCAATGTGACATGATACGGATTTCGATAAGTTGTACTCTCTTTTAACACACTTTCAGATGCTGATTCATGTTTATTTCGCGCTGTAACTGGTATTATTAAGGCGGAAGAGATCAAAGCGATCCGCGCTGCTGCTTCTCTTGAGCTGCGCGAGAGCGATCTCACGCCACAGCGCCAAAACGGTTTTTAATGGACGTAATTTGAAAATTTAGACTGTTTCATATCAATAGTGACAAAGGACAAAGATTATTGCGATGTTTTGGATGCGCGCTACAATGTTCCATTCATTCAAATGAAACAGGATGACTAATCGATTCTTGAGATTTAAGAATCGATATTGGTTCGCAAAAATGAGAATCGATTAATATCGAGAAATCGATATTTATTACCCAGCCCTAATGTTTACTAACAGTATACCGCTGCTCATGTATTTCAAACATATTTTCACATATTTTCCAACTTTTTACCCCTAAGCACAGAATGAAAAAACTTTGCAGTGAGTATCTCAGGGCCTTAGGATCCTCTTGCTGATGCTCATTTACCTTGCTGAGCTTCTCAATCTGTTTCTCCAGCTCCTCAATGCTTGTGGACTGATCACCTTCATCCTGCAAAAAGCAGTTCTTAATATACCGCAACACATCAACTAACACTGAGAGCTACTCAAGCATAGTACTGAAACAGTGGTTGCTGTTAATAGTAAAAACAACGAAAACAAGAAGCTTGGTTTTAATTAGTGCAGAAATACTGGAGGAAATATCTTGTGGGGGCCTTCGGAAATTGTGTAGGACAATGAGGATGCTTTGAGTCAAAAAGCGTTTTGTTTTTTTCTATGGAAACATAGAAATACATAGAAACACACAATACAACTGTGTGTATTTTGTAATTTTAACTGTGGTGTCACTGATGCATATAATGTTTGGAGACAAATTTCCACTAAGGTGGACAATAAAGTCTAATAATAATAATAATAATAATAGTATAAATTTTAGAACTCAAAACTACTGAGGAAACAAGTGTAATTACTGGAACTAAACTGGAAAAAAAATGACTTCTGACATCAAACAGATTTATATTAGATAAAAGCATCTGCTAAATGCATAAATGTTAAAGTGACTAACATTGCATTCAAGCTATACAATTGTTCAATTCATGGATTTGTGATCTACAGGTAAATAAGACCGATTATTATACGTGACCTTTACACATTGATACATTCAGAGTCACGCTCTACCTCATCTTCACACGCCTCGGCTTTCTTCTCTTTCTTCCCACCGAAATCCTCTTCGTCTTCATCCTCCTCTCCACGTTCATCGCTGTCATCATCTTCCTCATCATCATCATCACTCTCCCCTCCTTTGCGCTTGCGTTTACGGCTGTTCACAGGCGTGCCAGCGGCTTGACCCTCCTCTCCTCCAACACTGCTTTCTCGCTTTCCCGTCCTCTTAGCGTAGATGCTCCTTAGTCTGTACAACAACGGCCAAAATAAAGCATGCATTGCAATCTAACCAAAACATAATAATCACATTATAACTAGGTTTGCATTTCCTGAACGCAGAAAAAGTGTATCACTGAAATTTCAGTTAAGTGTAGGTTTTTATTCTGAATAAATAAAATGCTGCAGCAGTAAAATCTCATTCTGTTTTTATGAATAAAAATCATAAAAAATGGGACCACATGAAGACTAGTGTCCACTATGTGAAAGCTAATAGCGATCCATAGTGTGTGTTTTACATTATCAGAGGAAGGAAATACGTGTGTTTATGTGATGGGCGTAAACAAGTGTCTTACTTTCGCAGGTTCCCCTCAATCAGCCATTTGTCTCGACGCAGGTTGGTCATGTTGTCAATGTTTTTGTCAATCTCACTGTGACAGAAAATGTATTATATGCATTAAACACAACACAATTATAAGCACCTACAGAGTTGGGCTGTATGACCAAAATCTTTGTAATTGCAACATTGTAATTTTATAATCCTAGTATATCATGATATATAGGAAATAAAAAAAAGGTTGATATTATAATAACCATTTTTTACTCAGTATTTTACCTTAAACCAAGACATATTTACTAGGAAGCAAAGTTATATAAAATAATAAAAATAAAATTGACAAATTGTAAAATTTTTGGAGATTTGCATATAAAACAAGATTTTCTTTTTAATTACCGGTATACGCATATATTAAAGTGCCCATGTTTGAGTTTTTATAATTAGTTTATAATTAATTGTTTGGGTCTGCTAGAAAATATTTACAAAGTAAAAAAAACAACAACAAAAAAAACAACATTATTTTTCCTTATATTGTACATTGCAAAATATGTTGCAATACATTTCACCACCATCGTTTCACCATCTGCCTGAAACACTACAATAGCTCTTTAAAGCCTGCCTTTCTGAAAAGCCTGGTCTGCTCTGATTGGTCAGCTACAACGAGGTGTTTCTGGCAAGTGTTTTCTGAACAGATTCACTCTATTTGGCGGAGACTGTACATGCACAAATAACCATATTAAACATTAAGGTGAGATACGGCAGGCAAAAACATCATTTTTTGTTCACTGGTCAATTTTGAGATTTTGTGATATTTGTCTTTAATAACATGTCTTCTTTCAGACTTTCAGATACACATTTAGGTCTTTATTTTACTACACTTTGTCTGTTTGCGTCTGTAGATTTCTCATAAATTCATCAAAAGTTGGCGTTTTAAATCCATGCGCTGCTCCGCGATCGCTGTCTGCACCCCGTCATCACACACACCGTTAGAAAGCTCTCTCTCTCCTGTACAATGCTGTCGGATCCAAATATGGTCATTTCCTTTTTATCAGCAACCAATCGTGAAAGTAAAAGGGGGGATTTAACTCTAAATACGTAATCTCATTGGCTGATGCAAATATGCCAAGCCCGTTTTCTCAAAATGACTTTTCTCTCCAAAATCTCCACTTCAGTAGCACCAATATACACCAAACTTTCCAGTCTTGTACCTAGTTATATTATGAAGACATTTACAGAGGGATTTGTAAATATATTATTCCTAGTCTGATTTATATAACATTTTATTCCAAAAAAATGGCGAAAATAATTTTAAGGCTATTGACAGTATATTCTGATTTACAGGACAATAAAAGTAGATATCCATAAATAATTTCCCTGTAATTTTTTCCCCATCTAATATGTGAACACAATGAAAAAAAATGTTTGAACCTGGCTTTATCCAATAAATCCAGTCTTTTAAAATATATATGCAAATTAGTGCATATTTAATTAGAGAATGCCTAATTTGCATATTTAAACATTAAATTACAGAAAACTTGTAATACATTTTTTTTCTCATCTTAATCTAGGTAAATCAACTGGATAATTTTCATGGTGATATCTGCTAGTTACAATTTGTACCCTATTCACCTGTAGTTTCTCGCCTTAAGGAAAAGGTTGAAGGTCTTCGACTTCTAAATTTCATGTTGAATTCAAAGTGTTACTTGCCAATTCATGTAATAATTTGTGAAAAATATTAGCAAATTATGAGGAAAAACTGTTTCTACACCAATCAGTTTTACACGTCAGTTCTACCATAAGCATGCAGAGCTAATGAAGTGAGATGAGCGCACCTGACCACAGTCTTGCTGCAGGACAGCTCATTGACCAGGAAGGCCAGGATAGTGGCTTTCTGAGAGGGAGTGTGTGCCTGGAAAGCTTTGGTCTTCAAGCTCTCGGCCAGCGATGCTAGCTCAGTCTGTCCACAGTGAGCTTCCATAAAGATCTGTAGCACCTCAGAAACATTGTGCCGGTTCAAGCCTAGGTTAGTCACATGGTCTCCCAGAGCCGTCTTTGCCTGAAATGTTCAAAATACCCAAACAAAAGAACAAAGTGATTCAATGAGGAATTTGGTGTGACAAAGGCCGCAAGATAGTGTTGAAAGGGAATTGAATTATCATGGTAATTGAAAGGCACGGTTAATTTAGGAGTTTCTTAGGGGGAGCAAAAGGCTTTTTATTAAGACTGTGAACGCATGTGAGATTAGCACAGGAAATCTGCTGAGGGGATGAACTAAATTCTTGCTCTTTATTGGAGATATTGCGCTTGAAGCCACAAAGAAAACTTAAAGAAGAGCAGCAGGAACTGATTGTGAGTGAGGAATACAAGAGAACCAGACAGAATCGACAGACTTTAACATACATGTAAACTTGAGGAGATTTTAAAATAAATAAATAAATAGTATTGTTATTTAATATAATTGCTATATATCTAAAAATAGATCAGGCTATTTGTTCCAAGTGTAAGGTACAGTAAATGGTTCTCCATTTGTCTTTGACGTGGAAATATATATTTAATACAAAATATTTAATAAACTATCATGCAATAGTGGAGCTTAATTGCTGTAAACATTCAACTTAAACAAAAAATTCAATATCAGGCCATTTTCCATCAATTACTGCTTTGCTTTTTTTTTAAAGTGAGTAAATATATTAGGGCTGTCAAAATTAACATGTTAACACATGCAATTTATTTTATTTATTTGCGGTTTAACGCATTCAAAATGTTTAACGCAATTAACGAGGCATCCGTTTTTTTCTGTCATCCTTTATGATCACGCTCTTATTCATGCAAATGCTTTTAAACCATTCAAGCGCAACAAGACACAAAAGAGAATGTAGTGCAGTACTGGCGTGTGTCTGTGTCACACACACATGACTTATGCGCACAGAAAGCCACTTTAGACAACGCTTGATTGACGACACTAATAAATATACAGTTTATATTTATTAATATATTAGGGCTGTCAAATGATTAATCGCATCCAAAATAAAAGTTTGTGTTTACATAATAAATGTGTTTGTACTGTGTAAAATTATTTTGTATATATATAAGTACACACACGTGCATTTATATATTTAAGAAAAATGTGTTATTTATATATAAAATATTTATATTTATATATAATATAAATTATATATAAATCTATATATAGTATATACATGCAAATATTTCTTAAATATATGCAAGCATGTGTATGCATTTATATATATAAAATACGTGATTAATCATTTGACAGCCCTAATATATATATATATATATATATATATATATATATATAGTTACCCCTTTGTGTAAAAGGTAAATAAAAATAAAAAATACATAAAAAAATGTGTTTCTCATGATCTCAAAATTCTTTTGATCTGAAGGCTTAAATGCTTGAAATTACACAACAATTGTGCAGCAAACATGTGAACTCATTTAAAACCCAGTGATCAGCGCTGGAATCCAAGCATACAGAATAGCAGCTCTCCTCTCACCCTGTGTCCTGGAGGCAGTCCCGGGTCACACACAGCAGCAGACAGCATGCGCACCAGCAGGTCTTGGATGAAGCCCGTGCTGTCGCCCACATTCAGCAGCCCTGCCTGCAGCACGCCGAGGGACGGCACGTCAGCGCTGAGGTCGAACCCCAGGACCTTTCCAAAGCAGCGCAGGAACTGCATCACCATTAGACAGTCTGAGAAACATCCTCCCGGCAACACCAGACCGGCGATCCGTGACAGCACCGGCAGAGGCTGAACATGGACAAAATTATAAAGTACTTATAATTCATCTCAAGACTCATGTTTTTGCCCTTGCTTTTGAAGCATAGCTTTATGAATCTGTTTTGATTGTATGCCTTGTTCTGGATGGCTGCTAGCTAGGACCTTTCTATGTGGTTTATATGTCACTAGCTGGATGTTATTTGATTGTCAACTACAGGAAACTACAGGAAAAGTAATCTGATTACTTAAAGTTTAATGACTCAAATAATACAGAAATCTTAATGTTTACATTTCCTTGTGCACAAAAAAAAAAAAAAAAAAGTGATTTTCTGTGCGATTCACCTTCAGGTCCGACAGACACATGTCTTCAGTGGGTTTGTTCAGCTCTTTGGCCATTTCCAGCTCAAGCCGCCTGATCTCCAGTTTCCGCTCCTTGTTCAATCGTTTCTCATCTCGTTTCTCCTGTTTCAGTCGCTCCTTCTCCTGCAGAAACATTTTTGAAGAGATAACAAACCTTGTGTGCCATCATGGAGACTGATCCACACATTCATAGCCTATGTGATTGAGTGGAAGGATGATGAGAGGAGAAAAGAGACATCGAAAGGGAGATGATGAGATGGAGCATAAGAGGAAATAGTGAGTAATGGGAGACAAATAGATGGAGAATGGAAAGGAGGGGTAAAAGAGATTGATGAACTGATAAAAGGAGCTGTATAACACACCTCAGCTTTCTTCCGGGCCTCCACCGCCTTCATCAACATCACGTGCTGCCGATGTCTCTCCCGCTCCTACAACAAACACTGACACATTAGAAAGAACCAACAAACGAAAGAAGAAACAAAAATACAAAGGAAAGAGAGGAAGAACAAACAAATTTAACAAAATAACTAAAATGTTAAATTACAAAAACAGACAGCCAAAAAAAAAAAATCATCAAAACAAGATGGAATGAAAGGAGGAACAAATACAATTATGAAAAAAAAAAATAAGTAAACAAAACAAGCAAGAAATAAAAATGTAGAAAAAATAAAAACAGAAGAATGAAAGAACAATGAATGAATGAACGAACAAGAAAACTAAATTAAATATTGGAACAGCAAAAGATCTAAAGAAAACAACATATCAGAAAAAAAGAAATGAGAAAAAAGAACGAACGAAAGAACAAAAGAAAGAAAAAAAATGAAAGAAAGAACAAACAAGAAAGAACCAATGAAAGAGCAAAAGAAAAAAAAGAAAAGGTATGAAATATTATGAAATAGAGAAAAAAAATTAAAGAACTAACAAAAGAAAAGTGCAAAAAAAAAACAGAAGAACAGAAAAACAGAAAAAAGAAAGTGAACAAAATAATGAAATTCAGAGTGAAGATGAAAGAATATGAATGAACGTATAAAATAAAAGAATAAAATCAAAAGGATGCCAGACGTACTGTATCCTGAACCATAAACATGAAGCATGAAGGTGCAGAGGTCAGAGGTCACTGAAGGTGCAGAGGTCAGTCTGTCTGAAGGCCGTTCACAACAATGAGCAGAACTTTAATGATAACCATAAAGATGTAGTTCTAAATATAATAAAGTCCACACTGAAACTATAACCATAACAGCGTAGAGAAATCACTTTCAGAGCGTTTTTTTTTCCTGCTGATGAACGATAAAAACATTGACAGCCAATCAGAATCCATCTTGCTTTAAAGAGCTTGTGCATTTAAAGCGACAGGCGACAAAAATAAACCGAACGATACTATGTGCTGGTGTGGACGCTGATATAGTTATAGTTATCATTCTGGTGTGAACGTGCCTTCAGACCACGATAACAGATCTGTGAACCAGCGCGGGTCAGTTCCTAAACATCTGGCGGAGAGTTATTCCAGGTGTTACAGATTAAGCGTCAGGTTTCTACGGGCAGCTTGAGGTCTTTAGTGCAGGACAGACAGGAAGAGACTGAACGAGTCCAGAGAATCTCGAAACTTTCTCAGTATATCAAGATTTTAAAGCAGTTCCCAATTACACAACGATCCAGACGGAAAACTGCTTTCAGCTGCTGAGTGACACTTTATACTTCTCCCATAGTCTTCAGGAGATTATTTTATTGTCCGGTTTAAATCTAAATCAACACAGACGCTTCAGGGGCTGGATGTTGTTAAATGTCACCAACAAATGAAGAACAAGCACGAATCAGCATGGATGTTTATGATTAAGGCTTGATGATATGAAGCAGCGCGGTCGCCGCACGCAATCCAATTTCCACCGGCACTGGTGGAAATCTCGTGACTGATGTCTGTTAACAGATATTTAGATTATGACTCTGTTCCAAAACAGTGAGCTGCATCCTAACAGAAATGAACCCCTCTACGTCCTTCATATAACTAGCACTCCACACATGTGAAGAGGAGACTTGACTCACAAATGATTTTAATAGAGTTTGGCATGTTGCTAAACAAATGGCTCTCTAATTTGCATGTAAAACATCGAGCACAAGCACGATTATCAGGTCAAACTAATTGGATGGAACTACTTTAATAAATTATTTTCAGTACTGTATGACAGTGATGTTTTTAACTAAAACTATTAAAACTGGCTTTCTTTAAATGAAATAAACCTGAAATAAAAATATTATATATTTAATTAAATTCAGGTTTATTTCATTCATATATATATATATATATATACATAAAATTTAAATAGAAATTAGAAATGTTGCCTTGGCTATACTAACTGAATTAGTTTAATCTGAAATACAAAAATGTAAAAGATAAAATAAAGCTAAATAGAAATATATAAAAAAGGAGGTAAAACTTTATTTTACAGTGTCCTTGTTACACATAATTATTTTATATTGTGCATAATTACACACAATTAACCCTAAACCAAACCCTAACCCTACAGTAAGTGCGTGTCGTTAATAATTATTACTCAGTACTTAAAATGTATAATTACACTGTAACAAGGACACCTTCAAATAAAGTGTAACCAAAAATTATAAAAGCACAACAAAAAATGATTAAATCAAACTAAAATGAAATAAAAATATAAAATAAATTCCAATGCAATACTAAAATAGTATATAAATAACACAGCTGCATAAAATATATTTAAGATGTACTTATAATTTACTAGAATTTGTCTCTTTTTTTTTCAATGCATTCTTCTAGCAATGCATCATGGGATTCCATTCTCTGAAAATGATATATGCAATGCCATCTAAGAACATATCCTAAAAGACTTATGCTTTGTTTTTATGATGCCTTAAAATGCTGCCTAAATAGGCAGCTCACTAGGTTTTGGAAAAGAGCCTATTTCTCTCTCCTTTGGCAAGCAGATGAAAGCAGATGCAGGGCGTCATGCAAGAGGAATGTGAGCAAAGTCCAAGCATTAAGTTGCATGTGCAACATGGAGCAAAACACCTGAATCAAGCATTTCACAATGTGTTAAATGTTCAAAAGTAAACATACCCATACCATATCTAGCCTATGTCTCTCCAACTCCTGGCAGAGAGAGTTGGCAAAGGCAAGAACAAAAATAAATCAATGCAACTCCCCATTAGAGTGATTACCCATAATGCATTTAGAGGAACAGTTGAGCCAAAAAAAAGAACATTCTGACAGATAACTCAACGGATTTCATTTTTGGCTCAACGATTCCTTTAAAATAATCATATAAAAGAATAAAAGCAGTAGAGACTTTAGTGAAATACTGTTTGTGTTTGTGAAAGAGCTCTTTAGGAAGGATTTGAGGACGGTTTGCTCATACCTGGTGCTTCAGGATGATGGACTGCTGTCTACGGAGCTCCTTCTCCTACAGACAGAGATAAAAATAAATTAAAACTGCAAATACTGCCTTATTTCCATTAGTGAGCATGGGAGAGAGAAAGAGATGCAGATGGAGGGATGTCATAAACAGATAGGATTTTCTGCATTCATTCCCACAGTATATTGAAATGGCTGGGTTTTGATTGACAGGCGTACCGTCGGGGGCACCTGAGTGTTAATGTAAAATGAGAAATGGAGTATCGGCACTGTCTCGGGTCTCACTCAATCTGTGTGTGAAATACATCAGAAACACATCCAAATGGATATTAAACGTGCACTAGTCCAGTTTCAGACATTTCCTCCCCCATAATGTTAATAACCATATTATAAAATGGTGTCATCAAATATGAACTGTTACAATCGAGAAATAATTTCAGTTATTAAATGATTCAATTAATCGCTGTTATCTATACAATCAAAACACCAACATGATGTATTTTTGTCCCGAGTAACTTAATATCTGACCCTGCACTGATATGGACTTAACTCTTATTTTTAGTAAGGTAACTGATCCAAATACATATAAATCAGTCTTGTAAACTATGGGAGAAAACATGGAATGACATGAACAGGTCATATTACAGATATAGGTGAAAGAGATAAAATGCTTCAGTAAATCAATAAAATGCATCAATTACTAAAATGAAAACCTTTATTCGTTTTTCAGCTTCTAGTATTTTGGCGTTGACAGCCTCTTCCTTCTTTTTTCTTTTAGCCTGTGAACATAAACAGACATTACAGAATATCACTTAATACATAATACAATATCAATAAAACAATATAATATAGGAAAATATTTGACATGGTTATTACAAGTTAACCAGTAAGTGTTTAAATATGTAGTACAGATTTACTTGGAGACTGCAATAGTTAAAAAAACTAAAAAAAAAAAAAAAAATCTCTCATCTCTCAAAACATCTCTCAATGTTTTTCTGATTTTTGACATTTGACATATATACAATATATATATATTTTTTTAAAATAACATTTGTGTTTATAAACTTTACCTCCAAAATCTGCCGAGCACGGAGTTCTTTCTCCATACGGACCTGCTGGATTCTCTTGAACTTTTCCTGTGGAAAAGTGGACATTTTTCATTGATGAACAGTAAAGCCACAGGCATCAATACATAAAGGTAAATGCTTATCGGAAGTGTCAAAAGCAACGATGAGCATGCACAAACACAGACAAGTCAGCATGAAACGACATGAGAAAGCACGGCAGTTAGTGGCGGCATCGGCTGTTTCTGACCTGCTGTTTCAGGATCTTCATTTGTTCCTTGTGTTTCCGCCGCTCCTCTGCCGCCATGATTGCTGAAAGTTCAGAGGAAAATGTTGAGCAGATTTAGAAAGTGTACTAGAAACCAGAAACATTTAAAAAACCTCCTTAACAGCTCACCTTGCTGTCTCCTGGCCTCTTTGGCCGCTCGTGCCAGCGCCTGCTTTTCCAGCTTACGCATCAGCTTCATCTGAGCAGCCTGCCGCGCCATTTCTGCCACACACGGGAGATCTTTACAGCTAATCTATCATCAGCAATTCTATACAAGTTCAACTATCCATCTTATTTTGCAGTGAGGAAGTAAGCTATTATCCTTGAATGTGCAAGACTTCCAATTCATTATAAATAACTAGAAGAATTGCAGTAAACAGTGAAACTACAGGTGAAACTCGAAAAATTTGAATATCGCGCAAAAGTTCATGTATTTCAGTAATTCAAATTAAAAGGTGAAACTAATATATTTAGTATATATAACTATATACACATATGCATGATTGTACTTGTCATAGGGCCGACATTTCTGTATTTAAAATCCTTTTTTATTGATCTCATGTAATTTTCTGAGATTTTGAATTTGGGCCATAATCATCAAAATTTTAACTTTTGCACAATATTCTAATTTCTCTAGTTTCACCTGTATTTGCATTACAAACCAGTATTTATTATTACAAATAATATGATAATAATATGATTTATTAAAAATAATATGATATGCAATTCCAAGCAACATAACAGACTGTTTTTGCACAGCTAAAAACAATAACAGGAAGTGGATGACACCAGAAGCCAGACACAATCAAGTTACAAATGTCTGCATATGCTCTTACGTCAAAAATAATGTGGAGCGACAGCAAACATTCAAAATGTAAAAAAAAGACAGAATTTGAATTTTGTGTGAACTAAATCGTTTAAAACATCTCAAATTGAAATGACATAAAACAGATAATGTGTGCATTTGTGTGAGCGGTACCCTGGGCCTCCAGTTTGCGCAGTAGTTTGGCGTCAGAAGTGCTGAGAACATCAGCTTCACTCTCGTCAGGCGCTCGGGCTTTCCTTCGAGAGCGGGACGGGTCGGAAGGATTCCTCAAAGTGTCACGGTTCTTCAGACGACCCCGGCGACCTTCCATCGCTAGGACACGAGGAATGACTTCCTCCTCTTTCATTAAGCACCACTGTAAGCCCTGAAGAAGACGACAACTTTGTTTAGAAAATTATTTAGGGAATAAAGGGGGGAAATTATATTATTGCTTAGCTGGCTTATTTTATTATATTTTTTTATTTTATATTTAAAACACTTTAACACAACAGACAACAACATTGTTCAGAGAATAAATCCTTCTTTTTAGAAGAAATAAATAAAATAATATTTATCATTTATAATTATATTTTTTAGTAGTAGTTGTTGTAATAGTAAAATAAAAATGATGATGATGATAATAATAATAATAATAATATCTAAAATTATTTGTTATTATTATTATTATATTGCTTAGATGGCTTATTTTATTAAATATTTTTAAATATTTAAAACACCAACACAACAGACAACAACATTGTTCAGAGAATGAATTATTATTTTTAGATTTTTTTTTTAAATAATAATAATAATAATAATAATAATATTATTGATGATTTATAATTATATTTAGTAGTAGTAGTAGTAGTAGAAGAATGAAAATGATATTAAGAAGAAGAGTAATATCTAAAATTATTGTCTAATAAAATCTAATCATTATGGTTAAGATGGCTTATTTTATTACATTTAAAAATAATATTTAAAATACTTTAACATCAAAGAAAAGAACATTTAGAGAATAAATTTTTTTTGTATAATAATATTATTATTATTATTATTATTATTATTATTATTAGTAGTAGTAGTAGTAGTAGTAGTAGTAGTACTAGTAAAATAAAACAATTATATCTAAAATGGTTTGTTATTCATTTATTATTATTATTAGTAGTAGTAGTAGTAGTAGTAGTAAAATAAAACAATTATATCTAAAATTGTTTGTTATTCATTTATTATTATTATTATTATTATTATTATTATTATCACTGCTTAGATGGCTGCTCCCCAAAAAAAGAACTATAATAAACAGTGGAACAGCTTACCTGTGGTCCATCTCTGGCTTCATAGAAGTTCCCAACCTTTATTTTAGCACTGAAGCTAAAGTGATCCCGCGTAATGTCGCTTATCCCGTTTCTGGTCAGGTACTGTGAGGGGGGAGAACACGAGATTAACAGAACGGCAGGAGCGTCGTCATTAAAAGCACACACCGGTCCAACACGCGTTCTCTTGCCTTGATGACATCAGGGTACTGTCTGAGCTTTCTGCCACATGGAGCAAAGTACGCCACCTCTCCCCGTAAACGCCCAGACACGTTTGTGATGCGCGTCTCTCTCTGCCATCTGCAAACAGAAAGAGTTTTCAATCCATGCAATAGACTCAAAGTGATACATAAATGAGAAAACTAGAAGTCAGTCATTTGTAGGATGTCCAAACATTCAATTATTTTTTCTATTCCTTTTAGACACTTTAGCATCACCATGTTTTCAACTCAGTTAAATAAGTTAGGGTGTTTTTAGATGCATTGGTAACACTTTAGTTTGGGGACCAATTCTCACTATTAACTAGTTGCTTATTAGCATGTCCTACCCAATACTGTACATTAGGAGTTAATTGAGGCAAAAGTCGAAGTTAATAGTTAATATGTGTTTCCCAAACTAAAGTGTGACCACTGCAATTAGTCAAGTTAAGTCAAGACATTAATTTATATAGCATTTTATCCACCTTATTTTGAACGTTATAGCAGTGTGGTTATTTGTAAATTAAATGTGTCTGGCTTCCAGTGTCATCCGCTTCCGGTTATTTTTAGCTGTACAAAACAGTCCATTACGCTGCTTGATATAAAATGGTATATAAACTGGTATTTCTTGATATAAACTGGTATTACTAATCATATTAATGTATTGTCAATTATGAACACACTGGTTAGTAGGGCTGTCACTTTTGTGAAAAAATCCTGTTCGATTTTTGAGACATAAGTGTTGATTGGATCGATTGTAAAATCGATTTTCCATGTCTAAAGACGTTTTCATTTTCAACACTAAATATAGGCAAATCCACGGACAACTAACAGGCATTATTAGAACGAGCGTGAAGAGGGCGCTTGAGACGCGCACAAGTCAGAAATATTTCTGATGATTTATTGGCGTGAACTTTCGTGCAGAATGACAAACAGGAGTGTAACCGTCAGGAACTGAAATTAACACCCGCCAAAGTTACGCTGTCAAATCACGAGTGTTTCTATGTTTACTCACTTTGCTGGGGAAGTTCGTGTAGCCAAAGCTGCGCGGATTTAGCGCAATTACGCAACTCGTGAGTCCTCCTGATATATTAAATACAGCGTATTGCGCAGAACCTGTGCATTTCTGGCTTGCTTGAACACACACGTCACTAAGCAACAAATAACGGCGCGCTTGTTCACTTGCATTGAAGTATTGCGAATATTAAAAAGCATTTGGTTAACAGAAAAGACATTGTTATTTTCCAATATCCTAACTTACATGTTCTGTGTACTGTATTGATCTGTCCACCTAAAACACTTTTTTTGGTTTAAAAAAAGAAAGAAAAGAAAAAAGGACGTTAAAATCGATTCCCTATTTTCGTTTTCTAAACTTGTGTTGGTTGGTCCGATCGATTGTGCAATCGATTTTCGAACGTAAAGTGACAGCCCTACTGGTTAGCAGCACAGTTTACTGTAGTTTTACCGTTTTGCACTGTTATTTCCCTTGTTATTTCCCTATAGCATCTAATGAATCGGAAGTCTCACACATTCACAGAAAATAGCTTACTTCTGCATTTAAAAAAAGAGATGGATACAAAACAGATTGTTTCAAAGGAGCTTCACAGTAATAAACACAATAATTATGAAACAAATTCAAATTCAGCAGTAAAACAGCTCTAAAAAGTGTCATTATTCAGCTCAAGTCAGTTCAGTGTTGATTCAGTTCAGTTCAATAACTGTGCCGATGTTGCAAACGTCATCAGATATTAAACAAATTCTATTCAGCTATAAATCAGCTCTCCAGAAGACAATAGTGTCATTATTCAGCACAATTCAGTGTCAATTCCAATAGTATCAGTGCATTCAAATGAATAATATTACTAAATATGAACTGTCTTTTAATACTTTTTAGTAGAAATGTATAAATTCTGTAACAAATGTCTCAAACTACTCATTTCAGAATTGTATTGTTTTTGTGCCAGTCAAATACTGATGTGCTAAAGGAACTTATAAACTCAATCCAAATAAATATGATTATATATTTAATATGATTATATATTATAAGTTATTGCCCTCTCAGATGGGTTTGTGTTTTTTTTGTAAGTAACTTGTAAATGACAAGTCAAAGTACATTGCCCAAAATGGATTCTCTCTCTAAGGAGAACCAGATGCAGCAATGAAAGGCTGTTAATGATGCATGTGTGCAGTACACTCAAGTGTGTGCTGTCTTGTGTACTTGTGTACATTACTGCGGCAATAACAAACCTCTGTACTCGAGGGGGCGATAGAGTGTCCTTCAAATGTCTGTCATTAAACCAGCTGTTGTTAAATACTATAAACATGCTGACTTGAACTAACTTTCTTTACGGAAAGTTTACGGTTTACAATAACACCACTATAGTGTATTGCTCTACACAAATTTGCTTCTAACTTTGCAAATGCTGTATGTGTCAAGAGTACAATCTAGGCCTAAAAGAAGGGATACAATGCCTGCAAATGAGTGACAGCATGAATGAAAAGAAATGCATCATAAGTGTAACATGATATGTTTACAGTCATGACCCACCCGTATTCTAGAGGTTTCCGTAGTGCACATTCATCTGTGACTCTTCTCCTCTTCCCTAGGGACATGGTACAGTAGATGAGCAAATAAATAAATCACAAGAAACATGCACACTACCAGTCAAAAGTTTGGAATCATTCATGTTTAAGAAATAAGTTTCATATGTGCATCAAGGATGCATTTATTGGATGAAAAATACGATAAAAACAGTAATATTGTGAAATATGATTACAATTTGAAATAAGTGTTTTCTATGTGAATATATTGTGAAATGAAATGAATTCCTGTGATCAAAGCTGAATTTTCAGTCCTCAGTGTCACACGATCCTTCAGAAATCATTCTAATATGATGATTTGCTGCTCAAGAGACATTTCTGACTATCAATGTTGAGAACAGCTACTTCATATTTTTCATACATGTGACACTGAAGACTCGAGTAATGGCTGCTGAAAATTCAGCTTTGCATCACAAGAATAAATTACATTTGAAAATGTATTCAAACAGAAAAGAGTTATTTCAAATTGTAATATTGCTGTTTTTACTGTATTTTCATCAAATAAATGCAGCCTTGGTGAGCATAAGAGACTTCTTTCAAAAACATTTTAATTCCAAACTTTTCACCGGTAGTGTACAGGTTTAAGTCAAAGTGAAATGATGTACAGAATAAGATCAGGACAATTTTGTTTTAGTGTTAACTTTAACTTGAAAATAGATATTTTTTTATATATATATATATATATATATATATATATATATATATATATATATATTAGGGCTGTCAAATGATTAATCACGATTAATCCCATGCAAAATAAAGGTTTGTGTTTACATGATAAATGTGTTTGTGCTGTGTAAAATTATTTTGTATATATAAGTACACACACGTGCATTTATATATTTAAGAAAAATGTGTTATTTATATATAAAATATTTGTATTTATATATAATATAAACTATATATAAATCTATATATAGTATATACATGCAAATATTTCTTAAATATATGCAAGCATGTGTATGTATTTATATATATATATAAAATAATTATACACAGTACACACACATTTATTATGTAAACACAAACTTTTATTTTGGATGCGATTAATCGTGATTAATCATTTGACAGCCCTAATATATATATATATAAATAAATAGAAAAATATCTATTTTCAAGTTAATTAAAAAAACATAGTTAAAGTTAACACTGAAACAAAATTGTCCTGATCTTATTCTGTAGATCATTTCACTTTGACTTAAACCTGTACACTACCGGTGAAAAGTTTGGAATTAAAATTTTTTGAAAGAAGTCTCTTATGCTTATATATATATAATATAAGTTATTAATATCCAAAATAACAACTGTTTACAATACCTGGGGGTGCGCCCACACTGTAAGATGAGAAAAGAGGGCTGTGATTGGCTGAATTCCCAGAGTTGGTCACAGTGGTTGGCGTGGCTGTGACAGGTGTTTTATGAACCTGTAGATTGAGAGGGGCGGGGCTAGTGTTGTGGGAGGAGTCCAGTGCAGACGCTGAGGATTTGAGTGGTGTTCTGTCCATTTCTGAATCTGTGTCCATCTCTTCATCCTTACCATCCTCATCATCAGAATCACTGTCTAAATTGCTGTCAGAATCTGCAAAATAACAATAATATAAGAGTCTGTTTACTCGTGTATAAATGTATGGGCATTTGGGATTATGAACATAATTGACATAAACGCAAAGTTGACACTATGATGTGTTGTGGAATTTGCATACAAAATTTCTATTATGCTTATGTTTCACAGTTAAGGCAGCTACAGAGGATCAGAAAATAATATTTTATGTATTTTCTTATGTCAGTTTCTCAACTACCATCTGAGGTTGTTTACGTTTATGCATTTGGCAGATAGTTTTATCAGAAGAAATTAACACTGTTGATGGCATACATTTCTGCCATACAAATTCACTGTGAATCGAACCCATGATCTTGTACTTTCCCACACTACTTCTGTTTAAAATGTTTAAAAATATATTTTTTTTAAATACTTGCAATACTGGTAATTTACAGTTTGTGAAAACTGTTTTTTTTGTTGTTTTAATATGTGAGAACTATTAATGTTAAAAAGGTATGTATTTCTATTTACCTGATTGTTTTTCTTAGTATGACTATTTGGTGAATCCAATTTGGGTCAATTTGACCTGTACCATAAAGTGTGTATTTATAACAAAACAATGGCTTAACTGCATACAGATTATTATTTTTTGCCACTAAAGAGGACATTTTGAGTTTGAACCGTTTGAACAGAAATTTCATTAGTACAATTAACTTTTATCTCAATAGTTGATAATACTTTACAGTAAGGTCCTATTGGTTAATGCATTAACTAACATAACAATGAGCAATACTGTATACTATTTCTAATATTAATCTTTGTTAACATCAGTTAATAAAAATACAACTGTTCATGTTAGCTCAGGTCCATTAAGAAAGTGATAATTCATTAAAAAGATAAAGCAAAAATGACCTCAATTAAATATTTGATCCGAATGATTAATCGTCACGCTGACCTGAGAGACTGTCGTTTGAAATGTCATTTTCATCCTCATCCTCCATTAATGAGTCATCGGAGTCTTTATTGTCAGGGAGGTTAGACTCCGCCCCCCTGAAGTTCTCCACCAATGACGGTCTCTCTCTCTTCCCCGTCCTCTGTGCCATTTTACAGCCGTTCCCTCGGCCTGCTCTCGGAGTGAGCGGACCCGTGATCGGACCCGTATCTCGGGTGGCGAGGTTGATGGGGGTGTTGTATGTGGGGCTGGTGGCAGCCAGCAGGGGTTTATCAGGAACACGTGCGCTCTGGCAGCGAGGTTTGGTGATCAGGGCCAGAGGAGCGTCCTGCACTGCACCGGGGTGATGGTTCTCATTAGGAAGAGACGGGAGGAACGCACCGTACGGTGATTCCTGTGCATCTCTCAACGGTGGAGGAAAGGCTTGTTTGATGGACTTCTGAGGTAGTGATGGCTGATGGGACAGAGAGCGGAAGTGAGATGCAATTACTTCATCTGTCATTCATTGTGACTTATTCACTCGCTGCCTTGATTTGCACACGTATAGGAACATGTACGCAACTAATATATTCAAAACAATATTTAGAATATATTGTTTTTATTATATTATAGAAGATTGTTTTTGTAATAAACAGTCAAGCTGAGAATTGAATTATGCATATTATATGCACTACAGATAAAGAATGAATGTTTTTGAAAGAAGTCTCTTATTTGATCAAAATACTGTAACAGTAATATTAAAAATACTGTAACAGAAAAAGCAACACCATCTGACCAAAAGTATACAAGAATTAGAACATTTCAGTTCTGGGATATGTGGAATAATCTGAGCACAACAAAACCACAAGACCTACCAATACAAGATCAAATCATTTTGAAAACTTATATAAAGAAATCCCATCAAAACAAATCAATGACAATTATAATCTGATCAAACAAAATCTACAAACTTATGAAGAGACTGGGAAATAAATTGGACCCTAATAATTTCAGAGGCATTTGTGTGAGCAGTAATCTGTTATTTAACCCTCTACTGCACGGTGTTGCCATATGGCAACATACCCTTTCTTTGGACATTTCTTGAAATTTGAAAATAAATATGAGCTCTGATTGATCTTAAATTCATAATAGAACCTGGAGGTAACCAATGATATGCTTTGATGACATCACGACACTACACACACCCTTGTACTGTCATTCTTTTCACACACTTTTGATGACTCCAGTTGCTGAAAAAGTGCTCGTGAATATATGAAGATTTTCCACATTTTTTTCATATTTCTTCAGAATTAAAAATTACATCAAGCATCTGGGGAAAGTTCTAATCTTTTTTCAATCATTGTCACATTGTTTTGATAATTCTATTACCTTTTTATTTAATAAAATAGGTATGTTGCCATATGGCAACATTGTGCGGTAATGGAACAATATTTTGCCCATGCTAATGCAGAGTAGCTTTGTATGGATGCATTGATATAGTTGGATGGTTGTATTCTACTCATATATTTATATATATTTGTATATATTTATAAAGTAAAGTAAAAGTAAAGTATAAAAGTAAAATATATATACGCAAATTTTGTTTAGAAAATGCACAGTGCACAGTGTTGAGCTGATGTTGGGAAAGGTGTAAAGTAGATCAAGAATTTGAAGTTTTTGTCATTCGAAAATCTGTATGGTGAACATAAAATTACTGTATGGTAATAAAATAATAAGTCGCTGTGCAGTCCCCATGCACACACACACACACACACACACACGCGCAAAGGCACAAACACATGCATGTTCTATCATCCTACACTTGATGGCAGCAGTAACAATTTTTTCTTATATTTCAGTTGAAGTTGAACAGTTCTTATGAGTTTGCGCCAGATGTTTTGTAAATGTTGTTGAAATAATACTTTGAAAATTAGTTTCATATTTTGTACACAAAGCTAAAAACTATTTAATTTCTATAAGACAGGTCTGTAATCATATATGAATTTCATGTCATTTTGGGAGAAAACTGTTCCATTGTCGCACAATGTTGCCATATGGCAACGCACCCAAAAGTACCCCCCCAAAAAAAAAAAAAAAAAAAAAAAGAGAAGAAATGTTCATTTGAGTCTATTTTATATATAAAAAAACACTGCAAATTTTTTTTCCATGATTGCATAATAATGCGTGCAGTAGAGGGTTAAAGTCATTTAGCAATATTTTAAACAATAGAATTGAAAGCTTCTTTAAAGAACACAATGTCCTGAGCTCGAGTCAGATGACCACATTTACACCCTACACACCCTAATCAATAAACACGTAAAACAGACCAAAAAAGAAAGAATATTTGCATGCTTTGTCGATTTAAAAAAAGCATTTGATGTGTGTGTGTTAAAACACTGTGGTATCAAATGTTCACATATATTTTAATTTGTGACTGTTAATTTGTACAACGAATTTAATTTGTACATTTACATTTAAGTTATGTTTTAATATTTTGATGTCTTTATAATCCTTCTATGTATTCCAAGCTTTGGCAATATTGTATTATGTACAGTCATGCCAATAAAGCAATTTTTTTATTTAATTGAATATTTTGAAATATTTTTGTGATTTAAAATATAAAAGTTTTCTATATTAATGTATGTTACAGTGTAATTTATCCATGTGATTCAAAGCTGAATTTTTAGCATCATTACTCCAGTCTTCAGTCACATAATCCTTCAGAAATCATTCTAATATGCTGATTTTCTGCTCAAATAACATTTTTGATTACTATCAATGTTGAAAATACTTGTGCTGCTTAATGATAAAAACATTTTCTTTGATGAATAGAAATTTCAAAAGAACAGTATTTATTTGAAATAGATTTTCTTATTTTTTATTATTATAAATGCCTTTACTGTCGCTTTTGATCAATTTAATGCATCTTTGCTAAAAAAAAAAAAAAAGGCAAAATCTTTCAATGATAAAAGAAAAGGCTTCTTGTTTTTTGATCAGGTGAGCGTTACCTGTTTGAGTTTGCTGCTGTTGTTAATGGTCAGCAGGGTCTGGTCGAGGTAATTCTGGCACGTCTTCAGACGCTCCGACTGCAGAGGACTGGATTTCGAGGAGATCGGTGTGGGAGAAAAAGCCTGAGACCGAGACTTCGGCGATGGGGTGAGGCGAGGGGGTTTTGGAGAGGAGGAGTGCGAGCCGGTTTTCGTGAAGGACAGAGGCAGGTCTTTATGGGACGGTGCGTCCCGGTCTCTGCGCCGCTGTGTGACTAACGCAAGAGGTTTTGCGTTCGCTGCGAGACCCGCAGTCTGGATGACACTGGTTTGTTTGCTGGGCTCCTCGGCGGGCCTGAAGGCCTGGATGTGTGATGGCGGCTGGGACGGGAATATAAATTATAAATAAGTTATTATCTTCATATTTTGCAATAGCATTTTCTATAATAATATTTCTTATTATTGTCTTATAAATCAAAGGCTATCTTCAGAATAGCATTCTACCATTTTTTTTATGACATAAAAGGCTTAAATTGTATAAATGGTTTAAAACATGTGAACCTAAATACAAAGATGACATTTTTTTAAATTGATGAATAAATAGATGAAATTTCTATGTATCTGTAATTTATTGGTAACACTTTACAATAAGCTCCCATTAGTTAACATTAAACAACAATGAGCAAAACAGTGTGCAGTTAAAGTATCTATCTTTGTTCATGTTAGTTAATAAAAATACTGCTGTTCAGTGTTAGTTCATGGTTTCGCAGATGCATTAACTTTCATTGCATCAACTTTTCATTTTAATAATGTATTAGTAAATGTTGAAATAAACAACTAAGACTAATTTTAGTTCTTAACTAATAGAACTTTATTGTAAAGTGTTACACATTTTTATTTCAGTTTTAGTTTAATTCAACTTAACTTTAACTTATATCTATTTCAATTAATGATTAAAAAAAAAAACAGTTTAAGCTTTAGATAAAATGAACAACACTGTTTTTCACTGACACACATACCTTTCGGATACCAGTCGGAACTTTACCGCACTTTTCCGAGTCCACACTATCATCACTCTGATCATCATCATCATCATCATCATCATCATCATCATCATCATCCAAGTCGTCTGAGTCAGAGCTGCTGAGAGCATCGCTTGAGCTGTCAGAGCTGGATGCTGATTGGCTGTCGCTGTTGATGGAGTCCTCTGGCATTTTGCTATGAACCTTCAGTCAGGAAGAGCAATGTCAGTCGACAGGATCAGCCAAACACAAACAATTCCTTTCTGTCACCCTTCCAGTTGACATGACAAACTAAAAATAGTCCCAAAAAATGTGGATGATATTTTTTGACAGGAAGTGTCAACGGCAGTGAGTGGTTTTTGCAGCACACTGATACGATATGCTGCATATATCAGAAAAATATGAACAGTTTATCTACTAACACAAGTCAGCTTATGTACTGAATTAAACATTTGAGTTCCACTATAAAATACAACATACGGGTTTAGAACGACATGATGGTGAGTAAATGATGATTAAATGCCATGTGATCCTTACCTGGTCCTTTGTTTTGAGTCTAGTTTTCTCTTGTAGCTGGTTCAGTGCTGGTTTGGGGCTGGTTTTCAGGCTTTTGGTCTGAACTGGAGGTTTGAGGGCTGGAGAGTGTGTGGAGGCCAAGCTCGAGATTGTTCTTCCATTGACGGAGCCATTCAGCCCTGCTTTAGAAAATATCATGTATGAAACAAACAAATCTTCAGTTACACTTGTCTCGTTCTCGTGAACCCAATCGTGTCTTGTCTCGTCACACTCCTATCATCTACCATATTCGAGAGAAAGAAGATATTGAGGAGTAGGGTGACCACCTGGCTATTGCTCTCTTGCAGGACAGCAGACCTGATTTTGCGGGACAATGCGGGACACGAGGGAGAGAACTTACTATTATTATACTAGGTGAATAAATATTGATTTTATAGATGTCTTTTTGCAGTGATGTCAACATGCTTTAAATTGCTAATAGGCTTTATAAAAATATTAATGACGGCGCTGACCAGCGATGTGAACGTCACTAATACAAAACTCATTTTAACAGCACGGGTCTATTTAATCTAAATAATTAAGTGAAAATCCAATCGCTAAAAAGCATATTTCGAAATAAGCACATAAATTCCATAAGGAAAGAATAGAAATATTAAATGCGGTCTTACCGGATTCAGTGCATCTTGAATTTTATATTTTTTGTCTGGATCTGGTTCATTTTTCTTTTGCAGTTTTTTTTTTTTTTTTTGTCTGTGTGGGGTTTTTTTTCTCAGTGTTTGTTTTCCTGCTCTGGCTAGAACCAATTATAATGTTCCAATTATAATGTTCATGCTGCGCATGTGCAGTGTTTTCTTAACATTTTTTATTGTAGAATTGTAATTTAAAGGACGAAGAAATAAAATGATGCAGGCAAAATTGCATCATTTTGCAATTGAAATTGCGTATAAGCTACACTGCTTATAACGTGCGGGACGCGGGACAAAGCTTCAAATTTCGGGACTATTGAGGAGAGCAGTCAGGAGGAAAGTGATGACGACAGCTTGAGCATCTCCAGGTGCTCCCTTGAGAACCACACCAAAAAAAGTTATGTGCACTCCTGTTTATATTGCCTATATTATGAATCAGCCTTCATGATTGAAGCACAATGATGCCATCAAGGTAAGCAGCTCACTACCTTTAGGAATGAAAAAATATGAGGGGTAATTAATGCACCTTTGGCAGGAGTGCGTCGGGGAGCATGAGACTGGAGGAGGGCTTGCTCATGGTTCAGCGATGATGTGTTGAATAATGCCGGCAGACCCAGAAGATGAGGAAAAAAGGCCGCTGCCCCTTGACCCTGAGCATCTACAGAACGCCACCAATCTGAGGAAACAGAGGAGCACATACAGTTTATTATTATGTTGTGTTTATTTCATTCATTTAAAAACAAATGCAACGACAGCATTTAACATGAATGAAAAGGAGCAGAAAGAAATAAAAACGTATAATGTCTGCCCCCTATCAACACTATTAAATTAGCAATACTGCTATAATCCGGCTTGTTTACATCTTGTACTTTGTACAAATGTTCATTAACATGCTTTGTCCCTATCAAATAAAATAAAAACGAACACAAAAATCATTTACAGTTCCAGTTCATTTGAGCGGTCTCATGCAGCCGTCTCTTTTTCTAAGACATCAAAACACAAAATTACATCAATAGTTGATCTGCTACTCCGCAGTATTATATTTCTGCAGCATTGATATTTTAACATACTTCTTAAACACATAAATGGACTTAGAAGTTTTAATTTTACAATCAAGACTGTTCCACAAACTGACTCCTTTGATTGTGATACATTTTTCCTTAACAGCCGATTGGAACCTGGGTTTTGTAAAAACCTCAGTACCTTTTAGTTCATATCTACTTTTCCTCTTGGTGAATCTGTTTTGCAAATTGTTAGGTAAACGAGGAAACACAGAGGAGCACATACAATTTAACATTTCATAGGATGTGTGAGACTGCATAAAGCCTTCAGATTTCTGATTTTTTAAAATCTTTCTGGCAAAAACTTGTCGCCAGCATTCAAAGTTTCTCATTTTATTTGCATCGTGTTAAAGCCCAAAAGTGCTGTTTCTGTATATTGTTCTATTGTATCATTCTCCATATCAATAACACGGCACATAAGCACCTCACCTTTGCTTGAAGTGTCCATTAAACAGCACAAAAATAGCTTTAATTAATCCTCAACTGTGCCATAACCACAAACAAACTAGCTCATAAATCCTCAGTGAGCAAACAAATCCATACAAACAGCCACTGACTTCATTCAGGAGTGATGCTAAATGATTCAGAGCTACAGAAAATCCATCTTGTGATTACAGGCCTCTGCTCTTCAGGTTGTGTTTTCATTCAGTCTAAACATACTGAAGATGGTCAATCTAAAGCAGACATCACATGCTATTTTCTCCAAAAGTGGTTACAAGGTTCTTGTAAACATACACTTCATGACAAATAGAAATAGTACAGCATGTCCAACACAACAATTAGCATCATTTTAAATATAAGTAACAACCTTAAAAGCATCACTTTAGATCTATTTTAAAGTTTCAGTGTTTAATAAAGAGATACGTTTAATCACGATCTCTTTTATAGCAACAATCTTGCTCATCTGCTCCTGCTAAGAAAGAAATATTTGCGTGTCATGAAGCGTTTAAAGTCTGCGAGGGGCTGAAACCGCTTCAGGAGGTTAAAGCAAAGCTCTGACCCGAAGCGTTCAGGCCTTCGTAAATGTCATGGCCTCAGCGTGGACCGCTGGACTGATGGAAAGCACTATAAAGGTGATGCATGTACTCACAAAAACATGTGCAGTTCACATATAACTCCCAGCCCAAACAAATTTATAAAAATTACATTGTGATATTATTTAAGGATTTTTCCAAAAAAATTTTTTTTTAAAGCAATATGTTTAATAACATTTAAACTTAGAAATATTTATAGTTCATGGTACTATTTGTTGTGTTGCTTGTGTCCACTTTATTAGTTAGACCTTGCTAATACCCCTTTTGCCTTCAGAACTGCATTCATTATTTGGCATAGATTCAACAAGGCACTGGAAGCATTCAGAGATTTTGGTCCATATTGACATGATCACATCACACAGTTTCTGCAGATTTGTCAGCTAAACATCCATGATGTGAATCTCCTGTTCCTCCACATCTCAAAACTGCTCTAGCGGATTGTGATCTGGTGACTGGAGGCCGTTTGAGTTTACTGAACTCACTGTCATGTTCAAGAAGCCAGTTTGAGATGATTTTCCCAAAACAAATATCCCTTAAAGGGACTTTATGATTTGAGCTTTGTGACATGGTGTTATCCTACTGTAAGTAGTTATCAGATGATGACTCCACTGTGATCATAAAGTGATAAACATGGTCAGCAACAATACTCAGGTAGGCTGTGGCGTTTAAACTATGCTCAATTGGTACTAAGAGGCCCAAAGTTTGCCAAGAAAATATATAAACACACCACTACACCAGCAGAAGCCTGAACTTCTGATGCAAGGCAGGATGGATCCATGCTTTCATGCTGTTTACGCCAAAGTCTGACCTGACCATCTGAATGTCGCAGCAGAAATCGACACTCAACTTTTTTCCAATCTTCTATTGTCCAGTTTTGTTGAGCCTGTGTGAATTGTAGCCTCAGTGTCCAGTTCTTCTGCTTCAAGGTTTGACGTGTTGTTTGTTCAGAGATGCTCTTCTGGTTGTAACGAGTGCTTATTCGAGTTACTGTTACCTTTCTGTCAGCTTTAACCAGTCTGGTTATTCTCCTCTAGCCTGGCTAACGCCAGACCACGTTTCATTGAGAACGATACGTGGGTCTGGGAACCACATGTTCACTTTCTCGTATTTGAGGCGTGGTTTACGAATGCCCAGAGCCGTTTTATTGGGTGCTACGAATGTCTATCAAATGCGCCTGTACGTAGATCATAGCCAATCGTTTCAATTATACCAGATGACGTGTTTAAAAACGCAGCTTAGACAAGAAATTAAACTTATTTGAACCTTACAAAAAAACGTCAATATTTAAAACAGTTTATTTAGACTTACATGATACTGTGATACTTAAATGATAAATTTTTCATTTTAATTGTGCAAGATTATCTGAATGAGGCGATCGCCTGTACAATATATCACAGCTTGTGATCAGTCATGAAGAGTGTGCGCTGCTTTGCCACAGGAATAATGGGAATACACTTTTTATTTTTTAATGTTTTAAATGTTGAATGTTTTTATTGTTTCAGCATGTTTATTAATCTCCCATTTCTGTTAATATAGCCATTGCACGCTATAACCTTAAACCCCCGATGATCGATGACGTGACTTGTTTAACATGATCAACCCAGTTATTTTTGTATGATCAGCTCTGGAAATATTCCTTCATTCAAAAAACGTAATTTGAACTAAGACTGGAGATTGCATAGGAAAGTAAAGTGAGTGAGTGAAAGCAATTGGGACTGCTTAATTCGTATCATCTTTAGGCTACTCTTAATCTGGTGTCGTGCTACAGACTTAATTTAAATATTATGCAGAAACAGAAATCCGATCGGTTATCCAGATACAAGGGCTACTTATTGTGAACAAATGTAAACACACCGTGTCCTGGTCTGCTTGATCGGATCATGGTGATCGCATGTTAATGCCAAGTGTAAACGCAGAGATTTATGGCGTGACAACCATAACGACGGGGGTCTCGCTAGCCTAAGCCCCATTGCCATAGCCACTAACGGGGCTAACGTTAGTTGATATGAGGCTTTTGCCAAAGCCTGTTGGTAGCAGGGAAAAAACATCCTTCTTGGTTATGAAATGGTTTAACGCCAAAAGTTGCTATTTTTTCTAAATAAACTTAGTAACTTCGCGTCTGCTGCCGTGTTGGATCCATAGATATAAACAAACTGCTTCGGTGTGTCGCATAGACGTCGTCATCGCCTTGCTGCTCCCTCCCCGTTCTGTGATTGGTTCCCTATCTGAGGGGAAAATTTGGTCCATGGTGTCCAGACTGCCTAGCAGCGTCAATAAAATCGCGCTGCACAAGGCAGGATGGGGAAACCCAGGCTAATTCTCCTCTGACCTCACCGAAAAGGCATTTTCAGCCACAGAACTGCCGCTCACTGGATATTTTCCAGAAACCCTAAAGATGGTTATGAGTAAAAATCCCAGTAGATCAGCACGCGAATCATTGTCTTCACGGAAGAAGATCCCATGGGTGTTTGAATGGAGATCGTGATCTTTTAACGATTAATCGTGCAGCTCTAACAGACACATATACTAGCATCATTTCACCTGAAGCTAATGACATCTTTTGGCTAACATACTGTAACTGTACCTGGCAAAGCGCCGAGCTGAGAGTGGGCAGCCAAAGCGGCCGACATTCCCAGAGTTCCCAGACCTCCGAAATCAGATCGGACAGGAGAAGAGGAGAGCAGACTGAAGGCTGGGTGATTGATCATGGGAAAGGCACCGGAAACTGAAGAAATTCCCAAGCCCTGATTGCCAACCATTTGGAACAAATGACCTGAAGAGAGAAATGATAAAATATCTCATGCATGTGTAACAGTCGGATACACAAAGCCTGTCAGAGAAACGATCAGACTATTCACAGTCATTTGTGTAGATTTACATGACATGATGTTATTTCAAAAAATATAACGGAGATTTTTTTTTTTTACTGTTTTCTACTAAAAATAATAAAACGGGTAAGATATCTATCACTGTTTTTCAGTAATGCAAATTACTTCTATAAATAGCATGCATAAATTAAAAGCCCTTCATACATTTACTAAACCAATGAATTCCCTTTTTCTTTGTTGCTTAGGTGGGGCAGAAGGCTTTAATTTTTCCTGAAGTCATTTACGGCTAAACTCCTGAGGGATTCGCAGAGAATAGAGTACGGCCACAAAAGCTGGACACAGGAAAAATTCCCTTCAAGAGACACAAAAAAGGGCCTCGTCCCCAGAGCTGCTGTGATGGCCGCTTGCATGAGAAAGAAAAAGAGGCACATCTTTGCTTTGAATCTCATTCTAATGAGCTGCATATTTAGCGTCAGCTCCTTTGAGGCCCGGCCTGTCGATACAGGAAGAGAAGGTGAAAATAAATGGCTGGAAAAAACGTCTGAAAGGCCGGTTTGTCCCCCCTCATCTCCACTGCAAGAGGCAAAGACATCTGCAAACAGCCTTTAAATACTAATGCACTCCAAGCGGTGGAATAATCAAAATTGACCTGGAAAGAGGCACTTTTTTTTAAGTGTAGGGTTAACCCCAAGTATGTGTAATGTATTTGCTTACCACAATCATCTTTCACAGGATTAATTCAGCCAAAATTAAACATTTTGTCATAATTGACTCACCGATCACATGTTGTTCAAATCCTGTATTTTTTTCATATCCTCAGATTCAATATAGTACACAATTTTAAAGGTTGTAAATATGATCAGCTCAAGTGTAGCATTTGTTATTTTGTTGGGCTCATGAGATTTTTCTGTCAATTTATATAACTGTATATATTATAAATTATGTCAGGAAGACAAGACCAATTATAATTCAATATGCAAATGTGGTTGGCTACTTTTGGCAATGGAGATTTTTACATTTTCTCAGAATTTTTTTCAAGACTGTCAAAATCTGAACAGTGATTTTGTCAAGCAGTTCAGGATGAAATTCTTTGTAATTGAGTGAAATTGATCATTATCAATTATATCAGCTCTAATACACACACATACACACAGAACTCGTTCCTTTGGGCAAAACAGGTTATCTTTTCAGTATTGTTTTTGAGTGTAAAAAAAAAAAAAAGAGAGAGGTTCAGATACATAATTCATCAGTGAGGAAGAAACCTCTAGTAATTACATGGTGCAAAAATGTGAGATTCTCTCTTGGCATTTCTTATGAGAGAGAACAAAGAGTAGACGTAAAAAGAAGCACAAATCGCAATTTATACATTTGCATATTATTCTTGTGGTCAGGGTAATCTGACAGCCGCCCCGCATATAATGTGTTTAGGAAAAGGACACAATCTCTCTGATGAATCTGTCAGATCACACAGGCTAAACGAGAGCAAGAGGAGTCCGTTTAGTTGTTAGTGTTCGTTTATAAAGCAGCTCTTTATATTTTTCTTCCAACCGTCAGTGTGTGAGACTGCAGAACTCAACATTTACAAAGCGTCATACTGACGCTCTGTTAATAAGAGGTGTGTGTGTGTGTGTGTGTGTGTGTGTGTGTGTGTCTGATAAAAGTGACTTTGTCATCTTGATCATACCGGAATAATATTTTGCTAGAACTCAGAGCTTGCTCTTATTAGTCTCGTTTTCAATTTTACTTTTAACATTTTTTATTTCTATTAAAATTTTCCAGGATTCTGTTTAACTGATTAAATAAAATTGATAAAACAAAAAATAATTGATATCAGTCTTATGATATCTGTTTACATTTTTTTCCAATTTAAAATTTTTCCCAGGTTCCATGTTTTACGTTTTAATTTTCTAGTTAAATTTTAAAAATCAAAAAGCATGTCTAATAAACTGAATTTTAAACTTTTTTCTTTTTATTCAATAATAGGAAGCCACAATATTTGTATCTATTTTTTTATTTTTATTCTATGTTGTCTGTATTAATTTTTCTGGATTTATATTTAGTACTAATGTATTATTGGTGGTAAAACATGGAAGAAAAATTGTGTGATGTTCCTTAAAAATTTACATTTTAATAATTGTATTATATTGAGAAGTCCATTCTAATGTACAATAGTAAAATATTTTTGTCAATTTCAAAAGCCAAATTCCGTTGCATTCTACTTTATATTGTAAAATCCATTTTAATGACTGGATTCCGTGATTCTGTAATCATAGGGCCCAGCTCAATCATGTAAGGGAGTAAATTAAAGTTATTTAAGAAAAATGGCAGATAAAAGATGTTCTGCAAAGTCATACTTCATTTGAGCCAACGCCAAAGTAATCCAATTATTACCATATTTTACTGAAAATATGAGCTTGTTGGGGGGAGTGATCAGCTCGTGTGTTTGTGTGTTTGATAAACCTGTGTGTTTTCTTACCGCTCTTGCTGTGTGTTGTTGCCGGCGAGTCTTCTGGGTTTGCCGCAGCTCTTATAGAGGTCTGACTGGAGGTCTCCATATCCATATCTGAAAAAAACAACATGAGGAACAATCAATAATCAATGCACACACACACACCAGAATCACACAAACATAATCGGTTTAGCCTAATCTATCAATAATCAAAGAAAACATTTCCCATGCTTGAGCTCCAGTGGCGTAATGTCTAAATGAAGCAACAGCCTTGTATGAACGTGGCAGAAAAGCCCATCTATCATTCATATCTTGTGTTCTGGCATCACTGCTCAGTAGCGTGTGTCTCTGGTGATGGACAATGAGACTGAAAGAAAACAGCAGCATCACAGACCATCAGCTGCAATCACACTCTCACACACCACATTTATTGTTTATATGTATGGGTAAATCTCATAAAACCTGTCAAGAACATGTCCCAATCATATTTTACTATAGAGCTAGATTTATAAATATTTAATGCATAAGAAAATATTTCAGGCTAAGGCTATCTTTAAGATTTTATTTTGCATTGAAAATACTTCCAATTAAGAATTATTTAAATGTCAAAAAAAAAAACTAAGATATAGTATGATTTACGATTTTAAAATATTTATACATCATGAAAGTTTTTTGTTGTTGTTGATAGTTAAAATAACTCAAGAATAACTGATGATAAATTCAGCTTTGATCACAGGAATAAATTACACTTTACTGTATATTCACATAGAAAACAGCTGTTTTAAATTGTAATAATATTTCACAATATTACTGTTTTTTTTTTTTTTTTATCAAATAATTGCAGCCTTGGTGAGCAGAAGAGACTTCTTTTAAAAACATAAAAAATCTTACCGATCTAAAACTTTTGCACAGTACTGTATATGTTTAAATGTTTCTGTTTTACAGTTTTAAATGTATACATATTTAACAAATTATATATAAAATAAATAAATACAATATTTAAAATGAAATACCACTGATTTTTCTTCAGTGCCATGGCCATCTAAACACTTTTTTATCATAACAAAGCTTCTTTAATCTTGAGAACAAGAGGGATTAAAAAAAGAAAGACATGAACACACACACACACACTATAATTCTTGTAGCAGTGCACTGAGATGCATCTTCTACAGAATGCAAATGTCAGCATCATTATCGCTTAGGGTGCATCTGCATTACAGCGAATCACACCGACTGACAAGCAAAAATAATTTGTGATTTTTCATGGCCTGCATCTGAAAGGCGATACCAGGCTGAGGGCGATGCTGACACACACAAATAAAACGGACTCCATCTAAATGACCTGATGAAATTTGCATGCATATTTAAAACCAGTCTTATTTTCCATAATGGGTTTTTTTTCTTATTTTTCTTCTTCCTCTGTAAAATCTTAAACGTGATTCTAAAACTTCCTTTAGATGAAAACTGAATTTAAAAGACACTCCAAATAATAGCTAAAATAGCATTTCTTCTACAATACAAGCAATTCTTCACAAAGCACAGCATTTTCTACCGACATTTACATTTTTAATTGCCCACTTATTTATACTTATTATCAAATACACCATGTGTGTTCAGCAGAAACCAAAATGTTCACACAGGTAAACATTTGTTTGCATAATTACTCAGTTTTTATATATTATGCATATTACCCTTTTATTGTAGTCTAACAATGAGTTAAAAACAAAATTCTGCATATTGGCTATAATGATCAGCAAAAATCCGTATGAGTCATAAGAGTGGATTTTTTTGTAATAATAATAATAATGAGATTAGACTACAGACAATAGAATGGCTTCACTGGAAATTAACAATGGAGGGCTGTCCTGTCCGTTAAATTGATGACAGCTTTAATGCGCACAAACTGCTGAATTAATGTGACATGGAGTGCAACAGATATTGACACACAGTTGATGTAGCACACACTGCTAGAGAAGAAAAGGACATAATAGAGTCAAAGTGATGGAAAAGAAAACAGCCAGGGCAAATCGAAGGCTTGAGTGACCACACGTGCAGACTGTGACCGTTGTGTTTCTTCACAACAGGCCCATTTCTCTTTAGTAAGATGATGTGGAAATGTTGTACAGCTCAAAATGTCACTGCTCACTGAAATGTCACACAAAATGTCCATCTTTCACCCCAAAATCAAAAGAAAGGAATTCTATTTGGCTTGATGAAATGTTTTTTTTTTAAAGATTACTTTGAATTTCCATGACAATTATGCCATGCATGTATAATTTAAACTACACATTTTTATGAAACATAGCAAGTTAAATGCATAATGTAAACAAACAATAAAAAAATATACTATTACAGTAATGAGAATCTAATGAGAATTTTTTTTTTGAGGTAAAATGCCACCTGGATATGTTTTTAAATATCATCTTTCAGTTAGTTGGTATAAATACCGTAAAACTTCAAATAATAGCCCGGGCTTTTATTTTCCCAAATCGCCGAACTGCACCGGCTTGTATTTGAGACAGGCGTCTATATGAGATTTAGTGTCTATATTAATTTAGTGTTGAGATGTTGTTCATTGAGTGTAACGTTAAGTCTAGAGATAACGATCCAAATAGCATAGGCTGATAGACGGAAAGCATGACAGTAGGAGGTTACCACATTATATTACGTTTTATTTATAATTCGAATGTGTTTAACAAAGTTGATGTGAGAATGGTCTCACACCGGACGAGACGCGCGTCTAGGACAGCTCGAGGTATCGCACACCGGACGCGCACTTTCTCAGTTTATGGCCACTGGCCAACAATATTGTTATGTTACATTATGAAATGAAGATAATGTCTGTACTAGTGTTGTCAAAATATTCGGTACTTCGGTACCAAGTCGGTACTAAAATAATTTAAACGTCACGGTACCAAGTTCCGGTGGTACCGAGTACCCGCTCAAACCCGGTTCTGGATGCGCATGCATGCACGAAGAGCGTGAAGTTGCGTCCTCTTCATGAAAGCGCTGAGACATGGCGACCGGCGGCGCTGCTGATGTGGAGGCTGTAAATCCACTTGTTGATAAGAAAGGAGGAAAGAGCCATGTGTGGAAATATTTCGGATTTGCGGCTGATTTCTCCGCTCTACATTATCCCTTACATATTCTGCTTGTCTCTGTGTGAATGAATGGCGCAGATGCGCGGTTTCATTTAACGTTACCTCACACACACACACACAGTGACGCTTGCGCTGTTTTCATGAGCATTTTACCTTTCATTTGAGAAAAACTATCGTCATATCATACACACAGAAACTAAAAAGGTCTTCACGGCAAACTGTCAAAATAAAAGTTCGGTTTAACTGAAATAAATTGACAGAAATAATTATATTAGGCTATACTGTACAATAGATTTAGCTACGTCTCCATTCACTACTACTACTCTACTACTACTATTAGTAAAATACTACTACTAATAATAATAATGTGTGCATAGAAGGTTGCTTATTTTTCACTAGATTTTTTTTATAAGCAATATTTTTCAATATCATCAATATTTTCGTTTAAACAGCATGTAGCCTTCAATGCTTTCATAAATTTACGTAATAAATAATCATGTCATTGAATTGAATTTACAAAAAAAAATTAAAAAAATTCAAATAGTTAAATAAATTGGAAAAATAGCTCAAACAGATTTTGCTGTGGTACCGAAATTGGTACCGAGAACCGTAAAATTTTGATGGTATCGGTACCGACTACTGGAATTTTGGTACTGTGACATCCCTAGTCTGTACTATGTTATGATTGTACTGTACAATTAAAAAAAATCGTTGCTAAGTCTGCAGTCTGAACACTTTACCTCAGACCGTCAGTTAACTGAATGAATTGAGAATATCATTAGGCTATACCTCGAGTTGTCAAAGACGCGCGGCGATTAAATACAACCCGAAACTAAAAAACAGACCAGGCCTCTATTTGAGACCGGCCTTTGTTTATCCAAACCTGTCGAAGAGACAGGCGTCTATTTGGGACTCGGCTATTATTTGAAGTTTTACGGTAAGTGTTGCGCCCGTTTGCTCGTTGTCTATATTGTAGGGTACACTGCATGTCTTGATGCCCAATTCCAATTTGTTGACCATATCGGATTTTTTAGATGACCAGCTTACATCTTCTTTTAAAAGGTGACCAATATTCAATATCTGCGAAACAACCCAAGCTAGACGTACTGACCCGGAAAAGCTTAGGCTGAAAAGGAAGTAAAAGCAGTGCGATTTGCAATGGACAGACAAAATGATAATAAACATCTTTAAAGGTCAGCAAAACATTGGGTTGGGCCTTCGTCCTCGATTGCGTCATTGAAAAGAGTCATGTGATCGCGGTTGCGGTCCATGTGAGCTGACAGCATTCAACACCGTCGCTTTTTCAATGGCGTACGAGTCCGATTGCCTTGACAGGGGAAATGCACGTATCCAATTCATATTGGATTAATTTCCACATATGAATGAGGCCAGGACTTGACACTAACACCGTGTCCTAACTACACGCGACGCGACGCCGCGACACGCGATAAAAGGTATCTTTTCCATGTTAATCAGAGTTTTTGTCCTAACCAGACGCGACGGCGACACGCGAAGTTTCTAATTTAGAAACGGTTCCTATTTCTGCGACGTCGCGGCTGACAGATCCAATGCGAGTGCGGGCCAGCAGTGCGCTTTCACAGAGAGACTCCGCCCACACGCTGTTCTGAATGGCTAGTCGCGTCGCGTCTAGTGTGGACAGACACACTTGCTGTCGCTGGAATTTTATCGCGTCGCGTGTAGTTAGGACACGGTGTAAGGGTGTTTTCACATCTATAGATTGTTTGTTTTATTCCGAAACAGGGACATCATTTGTTACAAAGTTGCATTTTCTTCTTGCTTCGGCTCGCTATCACATGGCGATTTTTTAAAAGCGTACCTAAATGTGTTTACACAAGTCGACTGCGAGTACAACTGGTCTCTTATTGGTCAGAGTTTCCTCTGCATCATCCATCAACATGATTGACAAGTTTGCTTCATGAGTGTATCGTGGCTTCATTGGTAACTGTCGAGACACACGCAAACACTATAGCAATGTAGCCGCCATTCCCAATGTTAAAGTAAGTATATACTACATTCGTATTAATACTACTGCAAATTCCCATTACTGTCTAGAGGTTTACTGTGTCAAGACACACGCAAACACTATACGAATGTTATAATCCAGCTGGAGCAGGAATCAAGGCTTCATCGGGACAGCATTCTCGCAGAGAAGTCCAATTAAACAACATTTTACGTTTTTTTAACTGTGATAACTAATGTGCTCACTCACAGAATCAGACACTACAGCTTTTTCTATAGCACTTTTCCCATTATGAATTAAAACACCATTTGGTTCATTGCACGCCTCATGCGAACCTTCCCAGAGTTTGTTTGCAATCAGGCCGAGGACAGCTCTTTCAGGAGATCTCGGAGGGATTGTTTTGTTATTTATATACATTTTTCAATTGAAATAATTGTCAAAAATATAGATTTTTCGATACATATCGATACTGATATGTGAAAAGCTTCCAATACTCATTTTGCGCAGAATAGATACACGATACCAGCTGTGCTTTCTCGCTCCCGCATGACACACAAACCCGCCTCCCTTTACTCACTCGTTTCATTTGCTACGGATGAATATTGTTGGTGTTACATATTGTTGGAATATTGTTGGTGAATTTCATCCTGGGATTGCGTGTACTGCACATAATTTGACTCATGCCCTCAGATTTTGTGCTCACACCCAAAATGCGCCCACATTAAGCCACCTATCAGTGCTAAATTTAGTTATTTTTCTATGCTTATTGTGCTTAAACAGTCAAATACACACAAAATAATGTTAAAATACTGGTCTTGGCGAGTATTCACGTAAACATGGTTAGTTATGAAAGTAAACAGTTGGGAAAGAAAACGCATGTGTAGCAATATAATGGATCTGTGCATCAGGACTTAAAGTGACAGCGGCCTAATATGCCTGACGGCAAATTATGAGATAATATGAAAAATATCTATATGGAAAAAATGTGGCCAGTGAAAATACTGAGTGGCTAGTAACTTTGGAAAACCACTAGTCACAGAGGATGGATAGCAAAAAAGTTAATGTCAAGCCCTGAATGAGGCCTGAAAACTTCAGACTTCAGCTTTTTTTCCTGCTTACATGCTCAAGTGTCATATCCGATCTGTGTCACATGGGAGGAAGAAAATCTGACTTGACTCACTTGAACCAAGTAATGTAAATGCGGCCATAAAGATATTTATATGAACTATATAACAGCATGAACTCGCTCAACATCAGAGCTGCATCTCTGCCCACAGCCCTTCATAAAACCACTCAGAGTCAATCAAACCCCGAATCTCACTTCTCTCGCTCTCCACAGTGTTTTTACAACGGGGTGAATGAGAATGATTAACACAATAAAGCACAGCAAATGTAATAAACATTAAAGTGCACTCAACTTTAAATGGCGTTTTGATTGGTAGAAAGTCATGATAATAATAATAATAATAATAATAATTACTAAGAGGTGTATGCAGTGCCGCCGCTCCCACCACGCGCATCACGCGCTGTGCGTAGGGCACCAAGTGCTGAGGGGGCACCAAAAATAGCCTAATGAAAAATCAATCATCAAACTTCTTGTTATAATCAGATTCAGCGCGTTTTTCATCTTCAATCCGCAGCGCCGAGCAGAGCTAGAGCGCGTCAGAAACAGAGTGGACAGGGTGTGTGTGTGTGTGTGTGTGTGTTCATCTGAGCCTCATTGGTCCGTCACTGCTCGTCAATGTCAGAATATTTGAGATGACCAATCAAATCAAAGTAGGCGGGCTTTATGTTCACAGACGTTGAGCGCGAATTTTAACAGTGCAACTCGACGCTTCAGTGTACTGTCAAGTGCGAGATAAGATGTAAGTAGCTAAACTTAACGTTTCATATTTGACAGTTTTTTAGGTCATAAATGTTAAACGAATGACAAAAAATAATTAGGCAAACTAATATAGTTTTGTCTAATTTCGCCGTTTTGAACTGAAAATAGGCCTATGTAACATGTAGCCTATAGTGTAATAGTTTAGGCTACTGTCATTGTGAGGGGACAAGAAACATGAACAAAGCCATTTTCATCATGTTAGGCACAGGATTAATAATGAATGTGTACATATTGAGAATAAAATACAAATTGTAGCTTTTAGTAAATTAAAAAAGCCAACTTTAGGAGGGGAAGAGACAGGGCAAGATAAAAACAAAGTGAAAAAGAGTGTGATGCTGATGAGGAGAGAAAAATAATCAGCTGCCCACTGACATCTTTTGCCTTCACAACATCTTAAAATGCACATCTGTAGTTCAGAGAAATCCAAAATGTTCTCGGGGAAACCCCGAACCCCCTAACTAACCTGCCTCAAATTCGGGACCACAGTGATGATAAAACCATGCCATTGCATGGTAATGAAACTTTAGTTTAGGGTCTAATGCTCACTAACTAGTGTTACTTTTTAATTTTTTAATAAATCATACCCTCATTGGGGTATGAAACATAAATGAAAATCCTAAATGAAAATGTTTTTTTTAGGAGGGGGGGCATCATAAAGGAATTATGCTTAGGGCACCAAAATGGCTAGCAGCGGCACTGGGTGTATATTTAGCTGCAACATAATAAAATATTCACAGTGTATTTGCTATAAAATGAACTTTATGTATTAAAATGTTTTACTTAAATTATATGCATGTAAATAATGCCATTTGTATTTATTTACACAATATTAGTGTCATCACAGAACTATATTTTACTGTTTTTTAATAACTAAACATGTTAAATTAACCACTGGAATGATGGTTAATGAAACATTTAAAGCATTTTATAAAACACCATGATATACATCATAAGATCATTTTTAGCTATATTGCCCTGCCGTAATTGTGAGTTTATCATCAGTTCCTGAGAAACACCATCTCTCCGTGAGCATTACACACTCAAATCAAACCGGCATCATCACAAACTCTGACCACACAGGATCAGACGACCTGAACCTGTAAAGAGACACTACAGTTTTCTCCACACAGATCTATTCTTGATCACATCAAAGAAGAGCTCATGGTCGGGTCACACAGAGAGATGAGAGGAGACACGATAAAGAAGAAGTCAGAGGAGGAGTGACTGACATCTGGGCTGAAAGAGAGGGTTTGGCCGTGCTCTTTAAGCTCTCAAACACACACACACACACACACACACTGCACGCTTTTTACATCAAGCCTGAGGAAAACAGGATATTTGAAGGAAACTCTAGAGTTTGAAGGTTCAAGAGCACAAGACACAATGCATTGTCCAATCATTCGCATCCGAGTCCTTGCAATTATTTCTGGCCCACTGTAAAAACTAACTTTTTGGTATAGTAATATATATATATATTAAATTAACCATCATAATTTTTACTTAATAAAAAATATATATATATATCAATGATAATTAGAATTTCCCAAGTAAAATTGTATATGTAATAAATTAACTGGTTGGAAAGAGTAAATCTTATTATATATTTGATTGTAATATTTAAATGTAACAGTCACGTCACATAAACATAGTAATTCTAATAGAAAAGTATAGCGCGTATAAGTTTGTCTTTCTGTTTTACATTTAATAAAACATGGGTCTGTGTGGATTTTGATTGATGATTCTTGTTTACTTGACTCAATAAACATTAATGCTCATCTTATAACATGACCTCATGTTAGTTATATTTAATCGGAAAAGTTTCCAATAGTTTTATAGATTCACAAAGCACTGTTTTTTCGTGTAAAAAATTTCAAACTGATTTGGAAATTATTAGAAAATATTTACCGTTGTAACTGCTAGCTACTGCTAACATTAGCCCACATGCACACAAACAGGCGTCTTATTCAAAAATGGTTTTATTTATGAAACAAAAAGAAAAGGATAAGGCCAACGGACCCAGCTGTGACGCAAGCGCTGAGGTTTCATTACATTAAGCTCCTCTGAACTTCAGAAAACAGCACTTCAGTCTCTCTTCAATATTAGCTCTCTGCTCTAAAGTGGTATTGCTCTTCAGTCTGAAAGCCCTGACACTGCACAGTTTGTTTCCTTTCACCCAATTTATTATCGGCCACATTTCACAGAAAGCAGGAAATTTAAGGGAACTGAGAACACACTCCTAATATTGGAGTAAGACCATTGTCTGCTGTTCTGCGCTGTAATCACTGAAATAACTTTAGTTGAAGGATGAAAATCAGAAGGTCATCAAATCTGACAAGAATATATCCGGGTCACTTTTTACATTTCACAAAATAAATAAACATCATGATGATGATGATGATGATAAGTAGGGGTGGCACGGTTCACAAAACCCACGGTTCGGTTCGTATCACGGTTTTCGGGTCACAGTTTTCGGTTCTGTACGGTTCTTGTTGTTATTTTTTCTTTTAATCTTTAACACTTTTTTTTACTTCAGCATATGATATGCAGCTTAATTATCCACAGTTTAGGACACAGTATTACGGTTCAAGAGAGAAGACATTGATGACATGCTTTTTGTTTATTTGGCAAAAAAAGGAGAATGTGTATTGCTATCTCTACAGGAACTTATGTGCCTTTTTAGCACACAAATATTGAAATTAACTTGCATTTATCAAACTGCCAACTTCAGTGTTGCTCTTACAAAAATTTTATCTTTTAAAAGAAAACGAGAGGAACTCTTAAAGCTCTGTCTTTTAAATAAGTCAAAATACATTAAACATAATTGCCTATTATGAGGCTATAACAATATAGCAAAGGCCATAATCATAAAGTGAAGCATAAGTTCAACCAGCTCAACACAAAAGCAGTATTTATCAACCTTTCACACAGTCGCAGTTCTATCTATTGTTTTATTTCCGTTGTCATCATAGGTAACATGAAATCCCAAATGTTCCCACACACCGGATTATACGACGCTGGCGCTTCCTCCGACTCCTGCAGCGTTCCTGATCTCTCCCACTGACGTTTCTACACATGACCTGCAGCAGTCCGACTCCACTTTTACTGTCTCTATGTATGTCCACACACACCTCTTATTTCACGCGAAAAGGAAACACACTGTCTGGGGTCACATACAGGCACGAGGCTATTGCGCATGCGTCGAGCCGTGCGACGCACACACTCCGAACCGTGACAAGCCAACCCAACGGTTCAGATGTTTTTTTCATGTACCGTGCCACCCCTAATGATAAGCAATATATTAAGATTATATATGCAATGAAAAAATATATTTAGAAAAACTGGGATTTTTTTTAATGATCAATAAGAAAATGTGCATTTTTCAAAACTTTTGTTAATGAAATCACACTAATTATACCATAAATTCTCAATACCGAAAATGCAATTGTAAAAATTTATATATTTATACCTTTACATTTATATAAACATATTTTTTTTATAATAATGTATTTATTTGTTAATATTTTATGTATTGCTTTTAAATTTAAAAAAGTACAACATTAGATTATAAATTAATACAGTACTATATTCTGAGTCACCTCTGAGAATAATGAAAATTACCTATGGGTATCAGATTTGGGAAAACATTAATTGTCATGCAGAACTAATTTTCTTTTCAGTGGCATTTTTCCTTCCACTGCTGATGTTGAGGTGAAACATGTCGTTGACACGTTTTTCATAAGATTCAACCAGAAGGAGAACACTGAAGATAACACTTGAGAGACACAATTACTCCAGGGTTATTACACCTGATTACACAAGCGCTTGTTTACAACCGGCTCAAATCCTTCTTGCAGTTGCTTTTCTGCCTCTGGTGACATCACACCATCATATGTGTCTGATAAGCAAATATGAAGATCCAAATTAAGGTCATGAAACAAGAGCTCAAACATCCAATTTATTTTTAATCAAAAGTTAGAAAATAAATGAGAATTCTGCTCATATCGGCCTCCGAAGAATTCAATGGATGGGAAATTACTACATGCTGCATATTACCATGTCTTTTGTGTGATTACAGCCTTTTCCAAAAGATCATTAGAGTAATTAGTCTAAATTACAGGCATTTGTGTCAAATTGAGAACTGAGAGCCATAAAAGCCTTAAATAGGCAACTGATCGATGTTCAATCAAGTACAAGGCTGCATTAACAAGTTTCATTCACTTTCTGATTGTGTTTTGAAAATGCTGCTGGGAAGACAGACAAGGAAACAAATAAGGAAGAATTTTAGGAAATCCTCTTTTTCAGACGATTTTTGTGTGTGTGTGTGTGTGTTGTCTAAATGTCATTTACAATGACATTACAATGTGGGGACACGAGGGAAATGGGTTAATAAACAAACATACTAAATTATATTTTTTTGAAAATGTAAAAATGCAGAAAGTTGTGTGTGATGGGTAGGTTTAGGGGTCGGGTTAGTAAGGGGACAGAATATACAGTTTGGACAGTATAAAAACCATTCCGTCTATGAAGAGTCCCCACAAAGACGGTGAACCAGACGTGTGTGTGTGTGTGTGTGTGTGTGTGTGTGTGTGTGTGTGTGTGATGACGACGACATGCATTTAAAAAAGGCAAACATTTTTTATTCTCTTTAAGAACATTTACATTTATGCATTTGGCAGACGCTTTTATCCCAAAAAACGTACATTGCATTTCAAGGTACACATTTACATTCTTATCAATTCTTGCTTTCCCTGGGAATCAAACCCATGACCTTGGCGTTGCAAGCGCTGTCGATTGCTGACTGATTAACGATTGCTGTCGTCCGATAATCTCTTTGGGAAGTTTGACGCGTGTCTGCCGTGAGAGGTACAGCATGCAGAGGACCAGTCTCAATCTCTGTCCGGCGCGGGAAAAATCACTACTGTATAATGCTGAAGGTGAGGTACAATTAATATTTCTTTATTAAATAAAGTAATTTAAAAACTTTCTGAGAGACATAATTACACAAACAGCATGAGTGAATCACCGTGAGCTCTCTCTCTTTCCTCTAAATGCCTTCACATCAGCACATCGCGTCTACATCATAAGTGAACTGCACACGGAAAAGAGGAATTGTCACTTGCACAATCGAGGCAGTGTTGCACCCTCAGTAAAGTTATCATTTGCATTTCTTTTAAAGTCTTGACTGTGTTTAAACCACTCAGAACTCACGCACTCCTTGCACACACAAAGCGCACCCACATAAAGCCGCATCACACAACTCGCGAGTAACAAACTGCGCTTAAATAGTCAAATACACAAAAAAGTATGTACAAAATTACCGTCTTGTTGAGTATGCACAAACACAGTCGGTTTTGTCGTAAGTGAACGCAAACAGTTGTGTAACTGCATGTGTATCAGTTTTTTGGATCTGTGCATTCGGTCTTAAAGTGACAGCAGCCTAATAATCGTGCAGCTGTCTCTGATTGTTTCTGTCTTTTGTTGAATTCAATTCAATTCAGCTTTTGAAATCAGGCTTGAGCTTGTAAGCTATCGTGGAACAATTGCCCCCTTGTAAAAAAAAAAAAAAAAAAAAAAATGCACTGCATGATCAAACATTTAGATTAAGTAATTACAAATTTTTTGAAAAATGTCACAAAAAAAATCCTAATTCTTCATGATAAAAAGAAGGCTTCACATAGATATTGGTATCGGTGATCGGGTCGGCAGATACTGCTTCCTGTGATCGACGATCAGTGATTAGCTACAAAAATCCTTAAATCCAAAAAACCTTAGTTTGTGCATTTTGTTTTTACATGCTGACCAGGCCTGGTTTATCGGAAATACGACAATGATGAACCATTGAAAAACTCATTTCAAGTTACAATCCATGATTGATTGTACAGAAATCACTGAAGAAATTACTAGAAATGTCTGGATAGTATACCGTGTCAAGCTTTGTCCCTAAATATTGCTCAGTGGAAAAGATTAGTTTTTTCTCTGTCAATGTTAACAAGTTTTACGAATGCATAATTTATACTTCAATCACAAAAGCAAATAGTCAACAGACACATTTCAGGAAAAAAAACTAAAATAACTTCCTGTGCAGAAATGATTTGCATGCAAGCAGGTGGAAGATAAATGACAGGCAATCACATACAGGAAAAGAGAGTTGGAAATGAAACACAGCGGAAAGGTTCAAGCTCATTTTGCAGCGTGGCAGAAAAGCAAAATGACCCCTGGGGCTTGTGCTCTCTCCTCCACCTCACACTTCAACACATCGACGTCAAGTCATCATCACTCGCGATCTCTAATCAGACTGAATAATGAGTGAGAAGAAGAGACGGAGAGAAGGAGAAAGTGCTGATGATATCACCGTTCAGAGGAACTGCTAATGGTTTAGCTCAATGCTTTTATTTCAGTACCCAGATTGTACTTAAGTGTACTGGACCGAGGGCCAAATTAATTAATTATGTATGTATTTAATTAATTAAGTATGCATGTATGCATGTATGTATGTATGTATGTATGCATGCATGTATGTATGTATGCATGCATGTATGTATGTATGTATGCATGCATGTATGCATGTATTTAATTATGTATGTATGCATGTATTTAATTATGTATGTATGTATGTATGTATTTAATTATGTATGCATGTATGTATGCATGTATGTACATAGCAAAAATTACTGCTAAAGTTTGAAAATCATATGCATTTAAAAAGGTACCAAAAATCAAAAAATATATAAACTATAAGAAACATGAACATCATGCAAAAAGTCTTCTGACAAAAAGCTATGGTTGTTGCATACAGAAACATACAGAACATATTTACCTCAGAAAACCACATGTGACCATAAACTCGTTAGTCAGCTAGAAAAATTAACTCTAGAGAGGAGCATTTTGCTAAATATATACACCATATTACATATGCATTATAATCTTAATGTTCTTTAATAGGCTATTTAATGCATATTTGAATAAATCTGGCACGTTTTTATGACAGCCACCATTTAAATGTTTATATTTCATATAATCTTCTTATTATAAAAAATAAATAAAAGTGTAATTAATAGTCCCTGTAAAGGCAATAAAAAAAAATCTAAACACATTATAAATGTTAGAAATGTAATGCTAAAACATATTACAAAGACTGTAAACTGTGAAGTAGTGTTTGTATAGCTACAAAACAGTTAATTATTACCTTCATCTTATGATAATGAAGCCTAGTAGGCTACAACTAGACCCCCATAGTTTACAGAGTTAAGAGATTTGATTTCCTTGAGAAAATTTGCAACTGATATCCAAAATAATCAATATTGAATCGAAATCGAATCGAATTGCAAGCTTGTGAATCGAAATCGAATCGAATTGTGAAATTTGTGTCAATACCCAGCCCTATTCACAAGCATGTAGAACACAGTAAGAGAGCTCTCTAAATTGGATGCATCACTGACTAAAACACTGATTGGCCATTTATGTCACATGGCATGCTCTGAACTTTCACTGGCTACAATGCTGTAAAACACAAAGTGCTCACAAAAATATGCATGGAAGCGTTTGAAAGCAGACATAAGGCTGCATCCGAAATCACATACTTCCCTAATATATAGTAGGCGAAAAACAAAATGTGACAAAAGCAGTATGTGTGAATTCACAGAACTCATAAAAGAGTGCGCAAAAAGTCCACGGATGACCTCCTTCTACTGGCGAGATTGTGAAGTGTGCATGTGATGGACACTTTACTATCCCATGAGGCCACAGGAGAGGATTTTGTGAATTGCAATGAAGCGACACAACTGATGCTGGTAGGTCACATGATAATGACAACATGTACGTCCAGATTACATTCATACTATATAGGACGTATGTTTGTAGCGGTCATGGAGTAATTCCTTATTCAAAATAGGTTCCTACTTGAGAGAGTATGCGATTTCAGACGCAGCCGTAGTCGTGAGATGAAAAAGGAGAGTGAAATTGGCATACTTTTAAGCAAGACTTTTAACATTATCACAAAATACACTGTTTTCCCTAATTTTTATATCATCAGTAAAGATATAGTGACAACATCGCTAGTATTTGATGTACCGACAAGCTCTAACTGGACCCAACACAATATGAACATTTCAACATGAAAATTTGCAGTCAGCTGTGAAGAGCACTGGATGCACACTGTATTTATTCAGTCTATTTGTTTAGTAATAACTCAAGTGAGGCCAATTTGAAGTCCTGGCCCTCTCCTTCACAAACAATATCACCTCAAGAACAAGGACGTCAGCATGGCTGTTTGGATGGACGACACTTCACGCCAGTGATGACCAAATAAACAATGCAGGCCTGCTATTTACAGAGAAGGCAAGAGGGTCAACATCATTTCTGTGTTGTTTTTCTAGTACTGTCAGAGACAGAAATGAATAAAGTCAAGATCTAGGTGAACAGCAGAATGACATGAAGGTCTCTTAACATTTGAGGAGGGGATTATATGAGTGTGACCTTCGCATTAGAGTGTCCAAGCTCAAGTTAAAGACATGATCATTTACATTTCTCACATATTATCTTATGAAGCAGCATTACAACCAATCAGCCATTGCAGTTGTGAATTTTTTTTTTGCAAAATTACAATATTAATAATATTAACAGAATTTACACTTTTCAAAAACAATTTGTTTTACTTTGAATTATTTATAATTATTTGTATGTATAACTATTTTTTGTTAATTATTTTATTTTCATAACCATTTTTATGCATTTTATTTATTATTTATTTAATATAATTTAATGTATTAATTTAATGCCATCTATTTAATTTCATATATATATATATATACACACATATATATATACAGTATATATAGTATATATATATATATATATATATAGTATATATATATATATATATATACACATATATATATATATATATATATATATATATATATATATATATATATATATATATATATATATATATATATATATATATATATATATATATATATATATATATATATATATATATATATATATATACACACATACATATATACATACACACACACACACACACACATTCCACACACACCCAATTACAAAATTATAGAATTATAATCTCATTTTAGTTGAAACTCTTTATTCAGGTTTATGAATAAGTTTGGAAATAAGGTACACAGAGTGAATGTGAAAGAATTTCCAGCCTTGGCTCTCATCCAAGGACACTGATGATGTGTGCAAAATGGATAAGCACTTTACATGAAATACTGCTGAAATGAGTTATTGAATTATTGTAAGTACTGGAGTGAATCTCAAGGAAGGAGAGAAACAGAGAACGGAGTAATACAGAAAAGCTCTCGGCTCGGCAAGAGTGTAGTCATGTTAAATACAATACTTCCATTCAAATGTGGAGGACAAACATGTTAAAAAAAAAATCTTATATGAAACGCTAGTTTAATAAAAATGTCTTCGGAATCAATTCATGAGTGGGCTAAGAGACATGATAGGATGCAGCCCTGGTAAAAAAAAACTATGTCATTAGATTAAACCATTTTTAAATGAAATTTTTTTTTAATAGGAAAACATTATGAGATTTTCTCAAATCTAACAGACTAAAATCCAAGGCAAAGTCAATGCTGATTATGTAGGCTGATTAAATAGGTTCTGGAACAGAACTGATAGTTTTATTATTCAAGATTAGCATCTTGTGAAACCCTTGACTTCCATTTCTTTATTGCAATGATTTTGTGTTGCCAATAAAGAGCGAAGCTCAGAACTTCCTGAAGAGAGTTTTAATTTACACTCTGCAACAGATTCAAATCCCACAAGAATATGAGCTTAATCTGTGGAAATTAGTTCTGATGAAAGCAATGTCACATGCAAAAACAACCACAACGATACATTCTCCCTCGACAAAAAAAAAAAAAGACACAAAAAGAGCCTAACACCAACCCCTTTTCTCTCATCAAGATGAATTACAAATTAAATTTAGGGTGTGTAGAATTCATAAAAGCTGCTCGAGTGTATAGTACACGTGCGTGCAATTACTGCACTGTAAAATCAAGCAGACACATGCTAATTCCAAGAAATATTCCAACTGTGATTGGTGTTAAGATTCAACATGACTCTGATTGGTAATAGAATAAGTTCAAGCTCAACATTGAAGACCGACAGTATGCAGTTGCAAACCAGACAGATCTAATTAGACTAGAGACTAAAAAAAAAAGCAGCTCTCTTTCGGTATCCATAGTGGAATTCAATTTAAACGACACGTATGGTGAGAAAATCATAATATAGTGTTCTCACATAAAGCTGAGAAGTCTTGTATTCAGATGCCATGAAATGAAAGGGAGATTCAGGTCTTGTTTGTTCATAATGCAAGCATGCAGGTTTCAAGATTGTCCCAAATCTGCCTATAGCTGTTTGTAAATAGTATTTTATAGACAATGAGGGAGCTGGGACGATACCAGATACCAGTTATGGAGTCTAAGTAATCCGATTTCAAACAAGGAGCAACTAACAAAAAAAATATGTATATAATAATTTAATTTGACATTTTGTAGCATTAGAAAAGAGAGGCTCTCTGACTGTTAAAGTAAATAAAGATTGTGTCATTATTCACTCAGCCTCATACAGGTTTGGAAAAACACAAAGGAAATTTTCCATGGAACATCAAAGTAAAACTTGGGAAGAATTTTCATTTACAACTTATGTTAATCCATTTGACTTGTGAACTATATTTCACAGCCAAAAACCATGCGACTTATGCGCAATATTTAAAGTCTTCTGATTTTCTTTGCATATTTTTGTTTAGAATTTGTAGCATGAGTGATGTCACTATGAACTGCTGTTGGATGCATGAAATTTCATCTTTTGTGTTCCACTGCAAAAATAACAGCATATCGTCCCCTTGGAATTATAAGGTTCTATCTGCGTTCTGAGCAGTTTTGAGATATTGAGCTTCAAAGTTTTTGCATTACATATAGGAAAATGTGTATGGGGAACAAGTTTCTTTCAAACATAAAAATAACAGGGACCCTAAATGTACAGAACACATCACATAATGTAGCCTAAATAAGTTGTCACAGAATAAGAATATGTGAATATCTCAATTTTGACAAAAATGTCAGATAGAACCTTATAATTCCAAGGGGACGATACAGGTCTGGATCCTTGTGAGGGCAAGTAAATAATGACAGAATATTCATTTTGGAGTGAACTATTATTTTAATAATAACAGAGGCTCTTTTTTATAAAGCCACCAATTGGAAAATTCATTTGTTTATTGCAACAATAAACCTCAGAAAATAAAGCACAGTCCCATGACGGCGGTGCTAGTTATTTGCACATTTCAGACAGTAATTTGGGCTTTCAGTGGAGCAAGACAATACTTCACCAAAGCATGATTAAAGGCATAATCGCCTCAATAATCTTTATCATTTAGTCTACTAGTCCTGTGGTGGGCTCCTCTAACAGCAAATTAAAAAATCATGCATTTCTAGGACAGAATATGTGAATATGGACAGGTTGTGTGACGCCCAACAAAATTACACAAGGTCAAAGAAAATGGGATAAACATAAACAAAGGATAAACATAATTTGTGTGGTGTTTAACTGACTAAATAAAAAAATATATATGGTGAGTGTAAAGCAAGCCTAATCCTAACTCCAATTAAACAAGCAGTAAATGTTCAGGCCCTAACTATCTCTACAAAATGTAAGTATTACAAGTGCCAAGCAGTGAATCCTATATGAAATCCCTGTATTTATTTTTTCATCTGGTTTAAAGCTCCCCCTAGGAATACTGTGAAGCTCAATGTTCAACACCCTCACACCTGCTGCGGGCAGATGTTCAAAGTAAATCAAGTTTAACCTCAGACCATCTTGCGGTCTCCAGTGGAAGGCATGAAACCTCAGCAGCTGCAGTTCACCGTGGCTGTCACCGCGCTTCTGAGGGGTTCGTCAGAGTCATTCACAGGACTGACGCATTCACACTTGAAGGATTCAGACAGACAACAGAGTTTACATGAACTGAACCACTCGTTTTTAACGCAGTGACGTCACTCTCTTTACTGACAGCTAAACAGATGCACATTTGCTGCTGTTTATACGGATGTTAAGTACTTTGTTGTGTACCTTTATAATACCCTGACAACCACCAGTGGTAAAGCAAAAGTCACATGATGAATCAAAGAAGTTGTTTTTCCACAAGCTGAAGTAATAGAAAGTGTCCAGTGTCACAAACATAAATGCAAAACGCCGTCAGCGTAACAAACACAACACTAAAATAATAATACAGTTATTTAACACCACAAGATGTAACATAAAACCCTAATATATATGTTTGTGTGTGTGAGTGTGTGTGTGCTTGTTTATGTGATTTATGAGGACACAAATTTGTATAATGACATGCGTATTACACTGGTATTACAACTTAAACGTGATTTATGAGGACATCTCATGAGTCCTCATAATTCAAATAGCTTAAAAAACATAAAAACAATGTTTTATTAAAAATGTAAAAATGCAGAATGTTTCTTGTGATGGGTAGGGATAGGGGCAGTGTGTGTGTGTGTGTGTGTGTGTGTGTGTGTGTGTGTGTGTGTGTGTGTGTGTGTGAGTGAGTGAGTGAGTGAGTGAGTGAGTGAGTGAGTGAGTGAGTGAGTGAGTGAGTGAGTGAGTGAGTGAGTGAGTGAGTGAGTGAGTGAGTGAGTGAGTGAGTGAGTGAGTGAGTGAGTGAGTGAGTGAGTGAGTGAGTGAGTGAGTGAGTGAGTGAGTGAGTGAGTGAGTGAGTGAGTGAGTGAGTGAGTGAGTGAGTGAGTGAGTGAGTGAGTGAGTGAGTGAGTGAGTGAGTGAGTGAGTGAGTGAGTGAGTGAGTGAGTGAGTGAGTGAGTGAGTGAGTGAGTGAGTGAGTGAGAGAGAGAGAGAGAGAGAGAGAGAGAGAGAGAGAGAGAGAGAGAGAGAGAGAGAGAGAGAGAGAGAGAGAGAGAGAGAGAGTGTGTGAGTGCGTGTGTGGTGTGTGTAACAACTGATGAGAACTCTATAATAACTAAGAAAAAACTAACGCCCGAAACAAACTTCGCCAAAAACGGTCAAATTTAACTATTTTACAGTAAAATTACATGAAATATCCCTGGTTTTAATTGTTGCATATCTACATTAAAACTACAATAATATTTTACAGTGTATGCATTTTTATATTTGATGTCCCTGAAAAACTTCTCCAACATAATTTTTGAAGAGCAGAACAGAGCAAACTGTAATCCATCTATACACAGCAATGCTTGTATCTATTTTACAAAACCCATCTTCTGTCAGCAGCTCAATGATGTATTCAAGTAAAGCATGCACCACTGCAGTTTAAATGCTAAGGAACAAATTGCCTTGTTAAAAGTAATCATAAATCATCAACACCATCGAACACGCTGGCACTGCCCTTGGCCAACACTCATTCATCTCTAAAGAGCAGAGAGCGCTGCGTGCTTGTTACACCGTGAAGGATTCATCACATTATAGTGCCATTTTAACGCAAATGACTGCAAGCGTTAAGATGCATTGCACAGTTCAAAAATACAGCCCTTTAAAATCAAATTACGAATAGCATCAGCTCGTCTATTGCTTGATGTAAAATCAACAGATAAAAGAGACATCTCACTGTAGGACATTATGATTCTCAGAGCTGACAGTGATGTGCATTAATAACACAACACGAGAGAATATTCCCAGGGCATCTATCACCAATTCGTGTCTGAAATGATTTATTCAGAAGGATGTGATCTGATTGGACGGCTATATTGTGCTAAATATAAAGCAGCTCTGTTGTCACCTGTGGCCTCAGTCTCATGCATCTGGGAAAACAGGAGCATTCTTAGAGACGATCACCGGCTTAAATCTATGAACCGTATGTTAAAAAATACATTTAATTTACCCAATCATAAATATACTGCAACCTGTGCACATTTAAGAGCAGATTTTACTGGGGGGGGGTAGCACTCAATATTCAAACAATGACAAGACACACAATGTGCATTCTGGTGCAGGAAGACACAGCGTGCATGTCAATGAGGCCGCTAATGAAAATCAACCATCAACCTGCAATACATGCACATTACACCAGAGAATTACATTATAGATGTTATTCAGCACTCCGCACGGCTGTTTCTATTCATCGATTTTCCATTCTGAACAAGGAATACGGATGTCAGAGGAATTACAACTCATATTTGTACGATTGCAAACCTGAAACGGTCATGTAACCACCACTGCTTCTCAACAACTTCCTCTTTCATCCAAATTTACAATTAGAATTTCACCGCAAAAACAATGAATTCAAATGCACAACATGCTTAATCTTTCCTTTCACCCAGCAGCAGAAAACGTGCTCTGTGTTTGAGCAGTGCATGCTGGGTAATTACTTCACTCCATAAAAGAGCCTTTAAATCATTAAATGTAAGCCATTAAAAATCTTGTTTAATGATCAGGATAGTTTAGTCCCATTAATTATGCTAATTGTTCAACAAGACAAGGTAAACAAGAGCTGGAAACAATTCTCTCTTTTTCTTTTCAAATATATTTTGACTTGTACTGTCCCGTAATGTCTTTCATGCAAACATAGTTGGCTTATTTGCGCAGGTAATTGTGTTTAAAGATTAACACGGCTTTAATGAGAGTAACCTTGTCCATTAAGTAATTCTGTCGCATTTAATGCATAAATAGATTAGCAATACTACATCGCTTTATTCTCGTTCAATAAATTATGGGAAAAGGAAGGAAAAATAACTATTTTAGCATAGCTTAAATGGGCAATATAGCAAAAAAATGGGCAATATAGCTTGTTTTTTGATGATATTATATATATCTTAATATTTTGTGAATTTGCTCTGAAACGCCTCAAGCGTTTTTCTCAAATTAGAAGAACTGTAATTTATATAAATTAAAATTAATATTACGGTTTAAAACGGTGACAAAAACAAGCCTAAATTATTTTAAGTAGATTTAATACACCATATATTTTACATTAAACACCAAAAAAATTACGTATTAATCAAATTCACTAATCGAGATTGTAAGAATGTACTTACAGTGTACTCATTGTGTTCATGTTGTATTGTAAAACACTTTTGCTGCTATTGAGGTGTGGTATGGGTAAGGTTAGGGACAGGTGTGTGTGGTATGGGTAAGGTTAGGGACAGGTGTGTGTGGTATGGGTAAGGTTAGGGACAGGTGTGTGTGGTATGGGTAAGGTTAGGGACAGGTGTGTGTGGTATGGGTAAGGTTAGGGACAGGTGTGTGTGGTATGGGTAAGGTTAGGGACAGGTGTGTGTGGTATGGGTAAGGTTAGGGACAGGTGTGTGTGGTATGGGTAAGGTTAGGGACAGGTGTGTGTGGTATGGGTAAGGTTAGGGACAGGTGTGTGTGGTACGGGTAAGGTTAGGGACAGGTGTGTGTGGTATGGGTAAGGTTAGGGACAGGTGTGTGTGGTATGGGTAAGGTTAGGGACAGGTGTGTGTGTGATACGGGTAAGGTTAGGGACAGGTGTGTGTGGTACGGGTAAGGTTAGGGACAGGTGTGTGTGTGGTACGGGTAAGGTTAGGGACAGGTGTGTGTGGTATGGGTAAGGTTAGGGACAGGTGTGTGTGGTATGGGTAAGGTTAGGGACAGGTGTGTGTGGTATGGGTAAGGTTAGGGACAGGTGTGTGTGTGGTACGGGTAAGGTTAGGGACAGGTGTGTGTGGTATGGGTAAGGTTAGGGACAGGTGTGTGTGGTACGGGTAAGGTTAGGGACAGGTGTGTGTGGTACGGGTAAGGTTAGGGACAGGTGTGTGTGGTACGGGTAAGGTTAGGGACAGGTGTGTGTGGTATGGGTAAGGTTAGGGACAGGTGTGTGTGGTACGGGTAAGGTTAGGGACAGGTGTGTGTGGTACGGGTAAGGTTAGGGACAGGTGTGTGTGGTACGGGTAAGGTTAGGGACAGGTGTGTGTGTGATACGGGTAAGGTTAGGGACAGGTGTGTGTGTGATACGGGTAAGGTTAGGGACAGGTGTGTGTGGTACGGGTAAGGTTAGGGACAGGTGTGTGTGATACGGGTAAGGTTAGGGACAGGTGTGTGTGTGATACGGGTAAGGTTAGGGACAGGTGTGTGTGGTACGGGTAAGGTTAGGGACAGGTGTGTGTGTGATACGGGTAAGGTTAGGGACAGGTGTGTGTGTGATACGGGTAAGGTTAGGGACAGGTGTGTGTGGTACGGGTAAGGTTAGGGACAGGTGTGTGTGATACGGGTAAGGTTAGGGACAGGTGTGTGTGGTACGGGTAAGGTTAGGGACAGGTGTGTGTGGTACGGGTAAGGTTAGGGACAGGTGTGTGTGGTACGGGTAAGGTTAGGGACAGGTGTGTGTGGTATGGGTAAGGTTAGGGACAGGTGTGTGTGGTATGGGTAAGGTTAGGGACAGGTGTGTGTGGTACGGGTAAGGTTAGGGACAGGTGTGTGTGTGATACGGGTAAGGTTAGGGACAGGTGTGTGTGTGATACGGGTAAGGTTAGGGACAGGTGTGTGTGGTACGGGTAAGGTTAGGGACAGGTGTGTGTGATACGGGTAAGGTTAGGGACAGGTGTGTGTGTGATACGGGTAAGGTTAGGGACAGGCGTGTGTGTGGTACAGGTAAGGTTAGGGACAGGTGTGTGTGGTACGGGTAAGGTTAGGGACAGGTGTGTGTGATACGGGTAAGGTTAGGGACAGGTGTGTGTGTGATACGGGTAAGGTTAGGGACAGGTGTGTGTGATACGGGTAAGGTTAGGGACAGGTGTGTGTGGTACGGGTAAGGTTAGGGACAGGTGTGTGTGGTACGGGTAAGGTTAGGGACAGGTGTGTGTGGTACGGGTAAGGTTAGGGACAGGTGTGTGTGTGGTATGGGTAAGGTTAGGGACAGGTGTGTGTGGTACGGGTAAGGTTAGGGACAGGTGTGTGTGTGGTACGGGTAAGGTTAGGGACAGGTGTGTGTGTGGTATGGGTAAGGTTAGGGACAGGTGTGTGTGGTACGGGTAAGGTTAGGGACAGGTGTGTGTGGTACGGGTAAGGTTAGGGACAGGTGTGTGTGTGGTATGGGTAAGGTTAGGGACAGGTGTGTGTGGTACGGGTAAGGTTAGGGACAGGTGTGTGTGGTACGGGTAAGGTTAGGGACAGGTGTGTGTGTGGTATGGGTAAGGTTAGGGACAGGTGTGTGTGGTACGGGTAAGGTTAGGGACAGGTGTGTGTGGTACGGGTCGGTTTAAGGGTGGGTTAAGATGCAAGTAAAATAGTGTAATTACAAATGTAATTTCATAAATTAATTACAGCTGTAATTACATGCAGGTATTTTCAAAATATAAGTACAAATGTAAAAACATGTATGTACACGAGTCCATTGTATCAAATTATTAATTTCAATGTAAGTACATAAAGCCACTTAATATAAAGTGGGACCAATTTCTTTTAACTACGTCACAGCTTCATATATATATATATATATATATATAAGCTGTGAGGTACAGTATTAATCTGGTTTATTTTTTTATCTTTTCTCTCTCTTTTTTCTTCTTCTGGCTAGTAGAAGTTCTGAATGGTAAAAAAGTGAATTTCGAACCCGGCATTAAATGTTTCTACTTATATTAAATCTACTTTCACTACTGACTAAACTAAATCAATCAAGTGTAATAAAACCTTTCTGTACTCAAACAGAGACATGACCTTCTCTCTGTGTGTTCACAATCACTGCCTCTATTAAAAAAAAAATCCTATTTTGATCATTTTCCACTTCTCATGTAAACAAAGAGACTGCTAATTGATGACAGTAGTGGTTCTGGATCCCCCTGAGTGACGAAGGTCATTCCTACTCTCTCTCGCCCGTCGACGGCACCGTTACTCCCTCGCTGCCATTTTTCTTCCCTGACAAAGACTCCATCTGCCACCGAGCCATTTGCAGCCTGCGAGTCAGAATATCAATGATTTCCAAAGCATTCTGCAAGCCTGCCTTCACCTTGGCGTCACCTCTACGAGTGTTGGGAAGAGCTGACGGCAGGGATATTCTCCTCCTCAGCACTGCAGGCCAACACTCATCCAACTAAGTGCCGTTTATGCAGCTCCGAAGAGAAGAGAGAGGGCGATACTGGAGCCATTTTAGACACACATCCCTAAAGCAGGAGAATTTTTCCGGCAGATTCCGGAGTCAATTTTACAGAGGAAAGAAAACAAGAGGTTGAAGCTATTTCAATGCATTTTACTCAGTGCTGCTTAAATCAGTTCCAGCAGCAGCTCATATCAGATTTGCCATGATCTTTTCAGATAAGAGTTCACTGCACTGTGAAACACAAGGGTTCAATGGTTCTTGATTCCAATTCTAAAAGCTCTAAATAAGAAGGCATGTCTTAAATGATTGCATAATACTTTCATGTTTAATGGGGTATTTCAATATTTTTCCAAGTAATAAAGAATGGTTACGTACGTACATTTACATAAATCAATATAAATTTGTTGAATTAATTTAAAATTAAAACTAAATTCATAAAATTATTCCATGATGGGAAACCTTTTAAGGTTCTTTTTGCCTCTAAGAGTATAACAATATAGTGTACTAATATATATATTTATTTATTATATATTACCTTTAGAGATGATATATAGAACCTTTATATATAGAATATTACCTTTTTCCTTTTTTTTTTGGTCTTTTGGTGAAATTCTATTTATTAATTTGCTCTGAAATGGCTCTCAAATTAGGCTTTTGTCCCATTTTAATAATTTAATAAATAATTTAAATCAAAATTACTACATTTCACTCTTTCATCTGTTCCTGAAATAACAAACTGCATGGAAAACATTCCTTGATTATTTTAACTACATTTTTAACAATTTACTTTTTACATAAATTTAATTGTAATTAGGGTTTTAATTGAAATTGATTCCTCTGATCGGAAAAAGGAAAATAAAACCCCTTCAATTCCATACGTTCAAAAATAATTTTCAGGTATGTATACAGGTAAGTATAGTATAATACATATATTTCTACAACATTTTAATCTGAATCTGAGACTTCTGTGAACATTGAGTGAAGACATAAATCATAAATCAATCAAAATTTCCAATTGTAACACTATCTCTAATACTGAAGCTTAAAACACAGACACGATTAAAAGGTCTGTTTGAACACTCTTAAATTTTCCATGATTTTTTTTATGTTTCCAAACTCAAAACTTCTTTCCCATTGAAAAAAAAAACCAGCAAGACGGAAGAGGACGGATGGACCAGAGGCGGCCGTGACCCTGCGTGTGAACCCTTCACTCAAAAGGCCTTCAGATGGACAGGTTTGGACGACAGATCATCCCTCTCTCTGTGTTTGCCATGTTACTTAAGGAGCCCGACCTCACCTGACCCGCTGTAGGTTTATCCCAGCTGAGCCCCACAACGACCACACGCTCAGCTCTAATAAATCGCCACTTCACCACCTTTATTTCAGCACCACAAAAACACACTGATTAGTGGCGGGATTGATTTCTCCAAAGATGGACCTCATAAGGTTATGCTGTGACCTCAGGCCACAGAGTCATCTCAGAGAAAAACATCACAAAACACATCTGTCTGTTCATCCTCCACCCTGAACACATCCCGTGCAAATAAACGCGGATACAATCATGCCGAAAACCAAGCCGTCCCTTTAAATGTATAGGGTCGCTATTGTAATCTAGAACTAAACCTATTCAATTCTTTTATGTAATTGAAATAAAGCTGAAATAAATATTATATGAAAAACTTGCCTTGGCAACTAATTCTGAAAGAAGTTCAAAATTACTTAAAACTAAAAATCGATATAAAAATAAAGCTAAATAAAAATATTTTTTAGAAATTATAAAATTAAGATTTTAAAAAGAGCGGTTCATTCATAAATCTGTAAGATCTTACCATCATGCTGTGGAAATACAAACCAGAAGACCGAACACAACGAGTGCAGAGCTGAAAAGGGGCGGGGCTACATAAGGTCTATATATCTTTTTTTATTTTTTTATTAACACTCGTGAAGCATGTTTCGAACCAAATGTAGTGCCTACTATTACAGTATGTGTTTTCGGACGCAGCGTTAGTATTTGTTTACCTGTAGTACTTGTGACTGCTTACTGAAATCATGCCAATGTGTTCATTTATTGAAATATTAACTTCAAATCTCAGGGTTACTTAAAAGTAAATATTTCAGTTTCCTCAGGAAGTGCTTTCTGTTAAGTCACTGACCAGACTAAGTGGGCAGTGAGGCCGATGCCTTCAATTTCAGACTGCCAATGCGAGGCAGTGACCTACTAAGCTGAAGCTGTGTGTGTGTGTGTGTGTGTGTGTGTGTGTGTGTGTGGCCACCCGCTGGCTTTGACCTTAGAGATGCGTTCTCGTCTCTGTGTGCGCTGGTGATGTGATGAGTGTGTCATTACAGCTCAACATATTCCTGACCTAATGAGCCGTCTCCACTGATCGCATCAGAGCAATCTGTCACTCGCAAAGACGCCGCTAAAGGACATACACACAAGAAATCTATATGCACACAAAACACAGTGTCATGAACATGACATTTCTTCAGCGTTTATTTTGCCATAATGATCACCTGATTGTATTGTTGGGTTCTTGCAAAAGCTACAGGATTACAAGTGCACAATCACACTTTTCTTGTCCTCCAGGATGTTCTCCTCTTTAAATCCACAATGCCATCTCATACTGACACTCCAAGCCACTGTTTAGATTCACACAGTTTACTGAGAAACATCCAAACACAATCCCATCAAAGCAACCACAAAACGATTGGAAAAACGTTTTTTTTTTATATTTTTTTTTTATATAAGTGCTTTAAAATGTATCCAGGTCTTTAAAGCGCAACTTCATATATAAAGGCTATGCACAGCAACATCGATGAAAAACCTTTAGCAGCTCTCCAACAATAAAAATAAGGACCTGAGCTTTCACATTTACAATTAAGCTCAAAATGTATAATTAACTGATTTTTTTTTTTTTTTTTGCATTAGGTGTCATCACATTAAGAACGAGAACTACAGCGATAACTATAACCAAAAAGTTTTAAATACACTAACTCAGCGGTTCTCAAAGTGTGTGGCGCGCCCCACTGGTGGGGAATGGAGACGTGACAGGTGGGGCGCGCCAAACGAGAGGAAATTTTCCTTTTTATGCCTTTATATCTTTATCCAGACATCCTAACTGTCCCGGAAGTTCCGGGAGTCTCCCGCATATTGATAGCGGGTCCTTGACGCCCGCAAATGAGATCCAATCTCCCGGAATCTGGAGAAAGACAGCGCACTAGTGACTGCGCGCGTGTGTGTGTGACTATAAATGCAGCGCGTGTGAGAGCAAACCGTCCTGTGTGTTGCCGCCTATTAGGCCGATCATTCCCCACCCCCAAAATAATGATTGACGTGGTATATATTAAGTGTAGCGGAACAAACTTTCAATGAAAAAAACAAACAATGGTCCACTACTCTATGAGAATAGTTGAACTTACACCACAACTATAACAACACAGACCAGTGGAATCACTTTCAGATCGATTTTGTCCAGTTGATGAGTGATAAAAACATTGACAGCCAATTAAAATCTACCTGACTTAAACAAACATAACATGATGGTCCATTGGTGTGTTAATAGTTATGACTTTAGTTATACTTATAATATCGTTCTTGGTGGGAACAGGTGTGTGTGAGCTTTCACTTACTGTTAATGATGGCCTCTATTTCAACTCAGTGACATCACTGTGACATCATCACTCCAGAATCTGGAATAAAAATTAAAAAAAAGGAATAATTACTGCACCTGCTAAAATTAATTAAACCTCATTAAAAGGTGAAGCGTGTAATTGTTAAAATACAAGGAATCCATTGGTAGGTTAAAGTGTAACTGTGACGTGATCAAAACATTGCTCTGCTTTTTTGAGCATCAACCTTATAAATGCATCTTGTTTTCTTTTCATTTATGATATTTAGATATTTTTACTGACAAATAATATTTTTTTGCAGTGCATTTATGGCGCTCATTCCTTACAAATCAGCATGAATTAATAAAACCGCCGCTTGTATAACTCCCTCATCCTCTGAACAGTTTATCGTCTTATGAAATATTACCATATGGGTGTGTTTCGTGGAAGTATTAAAGGAAATTAAGTCACGTCTATTTTAATATCTGCAATTAATCTTTCTCACTCAAAACACAGGCACACTTCAATCTCATCTCAAACCTTCAAAGAGTAGATCACAAGTTACTGAAATAAACTATCGTCAGGGAATTCTTTAAAAGCAAATTAAAGTGTAACCCAAAAATCCCACTTGAGAAATTTTAAAACGTGGCATAAGACGATACCAATCCTGTTAATAACAGCTAATAGGGTTTCAAAAACATGCTGAAAAGAAAAGGTGCAAATTAACTGCAAAAGACTTGTGATGAATTAACCACAAAGGCACCAAAGACTCTCGAGATTCTAGTGTCACCATCAACCAGAAGAGCCACAACACAAGGCTTCAGAAGTTCATGGTGTGAAGCATTCAGGACGATCATGATCTTCACGCAGGACAATAAGCCGCATGTTCACAAGCATGTATAGCTCATACCTGTCAACACTCCTGTTTTTCCCGGGTTTCTCCCGTTTTTTAGCCCTATCACCCGGACCCCTCCCGGTTTGTTATTTCTCCCGGGAAACTCACGTAATTTGCATGGCCCAAACTCCTTTATGAATAATCGGACCAATATGCTTGTCTAATGTTGACCAGTTGCCAGAAATGCATTATATTAACCCAATCCACACAACATATACAATTTCAACCCATTTGTCACCTCAACCTGGCAACCTATAACCGCAGTCGCGGAAAGTTTTAAACGAAAGCGAGTTAAAGCTGCCGTCGGCAACTTTTTTTTGATAATATTCAGCGAATTCGACACTATATTCCGACAGAACAACATAAATAAAGTGGCATGAGAGTTGTAAACATAAAAAATTTGTCCTAAGTCCACTCAATCAGCCAGAGTTGCCGACGGCAGCTTTAAACGCGCGCAAGACGCGCAAAGAAACCAAAGTACAGTTATAACTCTATAATTAAACGCTACATTAAACAAATTCTTAAAGGGAAAAAAAGTAAATAAATCAACTCCAGCTGATTTCCAAGTGATCAAGGGCTTAGGACGTTCCAGTTCAGCTCATTGCGGTTTCCAGCAGTAGTGGGCACTCATGCAACGTAAACAATGACGTATATCCGAGTGAATGAGACGGAGGGAAGTTAGCGAGTGAAGGGCATGACCATTTTGGACTGGAACACAGCCTTAGATATATCATTTACAGAGAGAGAGGAAATAATGTTCATCTAAAGCACTTTTCCTCTGCGGTCCCCCTACAGGTTGGAAGTGGAATTGTCCATTACCGCTGTCGTAAATAATTTAGCTACTGTCGCACGCACGCTAGCTGTGTATCCAGCACCGGCTTTAGAGTGAACGATGTCCAATTGTAACGCTTGCCGAAAAGCAAGTCAAATTTGTAGTTTTCTTATGTCTCATTCGAACTACAGAAACGCGACCCGATCTGGCAAACTTACATAGTATAGTGTGGTTATAGCAGATATAGGACAGCAAGTGCCTTTCACCCGGTTACGACTTGATGAACCACTGAAACCATTATGGAAACATTATTTTAAGGTCAAAAAATCTTCTTTAGTGTTGCTTTAAGGCGAGATACGGCAGGCAAAAACAATTTCACTGGTCAATTTTGAGATTTTGTGATATTTGTCTTCAGTAACATGTCTTTCAGACTTGTGTTGAAAAAAAGTCCGAAATACACATTTAGGTCTTTATTTTACTACACTTTGTCTGTTTGCATCTGTAGATTTCTCATAAATTCATCAAAAGTTGGCGTTTTAAATCCATGCGCTGCTCCGCGATCGCTGTCTGCACCCCGTCATCACACACACCGTTAGAAAGCTCTCTCTCTCCTGTACAATGCTGTCGGATCCAAATATGGTCATTTCCTTTTTATCAGCAACCAATCGTGAAAGTAAAAGGGGGGATTTAACTCTAAATGCGTAATCTCATTGGCTGATGCAAATATGCGAAGTTTTCTCAAAATGGCTTTTCTCTCCAAAATCTCCACTTCAGTAGCACCAATATACACCAAACTTTCCAGTCTTGAACCTAGTTATATTATGAAGACATTTACAGAGGGATTTGTAAATATATTATTCCTAGCCTGATTTATATAACATTTTATTCCAAAAAACATGGTGAAAATCATTTTTTTTTAGGCTATTGACAACATATTCTGATTTACAGGACAACAAAAGAAGATATCCAAAATTCCCTCTGTAATTATTTTCCCATCTAATATGTGACCACAATGAAAAAATAATTTTGAACCTGGCTTTATCCAATACTCAGATTTCGTCTTTTAAAATATATGCAAATTAGTGCATATTTAATTAGACAAGGCCTAATTTGCATATTTAAACATTAAATAACAGAAAACTTGTAATACATTTTATTCTCATCTTAATATAGGTAATCCACTGGGAAAGTTTCATGGTGATATCTGCTAGTTAAAAATGTTACCCTATTCACCTGTAGTGTCTCGCCTTAACAAAACAGTAAAACTGTTTATGAATGAGATGTGAATGTTACTGAAAAGAAGGGCTATCTACAATTAAATCTTTGAGTATTAATCACAAAACACACAAACTGCACACCCTATATTCTGAAATAGATGTTGCTGGCCAAGCATTTGCAATGCATCAATTATATTTCCGTCATTAAAGAGAACCTTGTTTAATATAACAGGACTGAATTTACTTTCATTTAGCTGCAGGCATTCACACGGTCTCAAATGACTGATCATATGAAACAAGCTGATTTAAGACACTCACAGACAGACAGACAGACGGAGATAATGAAATTGGAGAGAGACAGAACTGACAGAGATGAGCTTTTCACAAAAGTCACGTCATTCTGTATGGCCTCGCTCAAGTCTCAACACTGACATTTATGGAAATTATCACCAGATGAACAAAAAAGCTTAGGGGAAAATATTCTGCTGCCTGGGAAACTCACTTTGAACAATATTAATCATTGTGAAGGCTAAAAATCCTGATATATACTAGAATAGGCATCCGTTCAGCACGTTCATATAAGGGTGAGAGAGATCTGGGATCTGATTTTTAAAATGAATAATGTTGTACAAAATAAACTAGCATATGCAAATTGCATAAAAATGTTAATTAAACAAAAAAAAAAGAATGACTAAAAACATTAAATATACTGTATACACTGTTCAAAAGGTTGGGGTCGGCAAGATTATTTATGTTTTTGAAAGAAATCTATAGAGTTAAAAAGCTGAAAAATAAAGATTTAGACTTAATAAAAGATTTAATAAAGTTAAAGACCCCTTTTCAGATATTTTTCAGCTTTTTAAACATGCACGCACATATCTCAGTCAGTCATATCTGACTGAAACAACAACAAACAGGCCTGCAGAAACCAGACTATAAATGCCTTTCATTATATGATTCCACGAAACACTACCTATAGTCATGGGCAGGTGATAATATATTTTCCCCACAAGACAAAACATGCATATTTCAAATGCGAGCTCATCTCCTGTTAAGACATTCTGCATTACGACAGGTCTTTCCTGCCTTTACAAACTGCCAGAATGCGTGACAGAACGACTTCATTTCTTTTATGAACTCCATGTTTTATCCAGTGCTGGAGGTCACACACAAAAAAAAAAAAAAAAAAAAAAAAAAAAAAAAAAAAAAAAAAACTCTTTGAAGCACAGCGCTAAAGAGACGGCTTAAGTTACATATCGGTCTCTCTGCCATTGTTTAAAGAGAGAGAGAGACAGACACATTGTCTTCTCATGAGACAAGACTCATGATAATGAAAGTAAGGAACAACTATTTTGAGAAAATAGAGACTATCCTGTTCATCCACACCCCACCCTATGACGTTAACTCCAACAGACATGCAGGATTATGAGGATACACCGTTTCCTGGTGAGACGGGAACATGCCGCTAACAATCACTCTAGGACATTTCCATTTTAAGACCTGACGTTTGAGTTCTCCACCTTTCCATCTCAACTGATCGGAAATTCACGAATGGTTAATCCAGGGGGGTTTCGCAAAGGAACGAGGCCGTGTCTGTCACCTAAAAAAAAAAAAAACTAGAAAGATCAAATATGTCAACCACTCATTTTTATAGTGACAGTGACAGTACCAGATTAAGTGTCTCTTGAGCTTGCTGTGCTTCACATTTAGCTTTTAAATCTTGATTTGAATGTGACGGGTATCGGGAAAATACAGGTAAATAAAGGCAAAGTAGTGATCCACCAACATTTTGCCAGATGAAAATTAATTTTCAGTTCCAGACGAAAACATTATCTTGTGTGGGGTCCTTTAACCAATTCTACTCGTTTATCACCACTTTCAGTCACATTTGCACCAAAAAAGCTAATTTTCCCACGGTATCTCACTGGTCTGATCATTTCGAGAGGATATCCGGCCTGTTTACACATTCCCCAGTCACTGTAATCTGGTGACCGAATCTGACATTTCTGCCAGATGATTATGAGCGGTGCGTCATACTGTACTTCCATCTGGATTAACACTAATAATCAGTTCACTGATTCATGAAAGAAAACAGGTTACAGAAGTGCAAAAATATATTCTACATTGTTTTATCTGTTGAGCAGGTTCAGAGGTTTTCACCTCCTGCTTCTTCCATTTTCTAACAAAAAAATTGTTTTCCTTGCCTGTCAAACACCATCAGATAACAAAATAATATGTACCGTCATATAATTTGTACCATTCACTTTAATGAAGAAAACAGGATCATTTTTAAACTGATTTTCAGGGCCCCACAGACAATATGACTGTGTTGAAGAACAATATTTTGCATATTGCACATAATTAAGCATGTATTTGTTTAATGAGACCATGTCTATTTTTAATGCCCATAGCTTTGAGCAGATTTGTGGTGTTTATTTCATTTATTGTCTTTCTCTAATATGACATTTTTTATATTGTTATATTTTACTGTTTTATATTTTATTTTTGGAAATTAAAAACCACAGTGCTGTACAAAGTACTTTATAAGTAAATTATTTTATTGATTTGATTGATTGTATTTTATTAGATAGAAATTATCTAAAAATCCAAAATTATTTAGAAAAAAAAAAATGTGTGTGTGGATAATCTCTGATTAACTAATTGCAAGTAAAATAATAGGACATGTGTGCAAGATATAAATCAGATAGCAACATGCTGGAGTAATCCAGTTAAAGACCAGTGTTTGTGTGTGGATGAGGTAAACAGCTCTCACAGATCTGTGGTGTAAAGTTGGTATTTACTGAGTAGAATAGAGCAGCGGTAAGCAAGAGGTTATTAACAAGGCCGCACGCTTTCGGAGAGTAGAAAACAAAGAGCAGCACATTTCACACACAGGTCACCTTCACATCAACCTCAATAATGGGACGTTCACACATGCAGCGACGCCAGCGATCTTATCTCGGCTCTGTTGGTCACAGTGGCCATTCCCACTGCTGGATGCTCTAGCGTTATTGGTCATAAAATGTCAATCTAATCTAGCCTAATAATCTGTTAAAAATGTGCATTCTAGAAGGAAACATGTGAATATATTTGCAACCATGCAACATGTTCAATCATGATGTCAAGATGCTTAGAATCAATTCCTAACATTTTTACCATGCATCACTTGCAAGTGCATAAAGACAAATCATATAAACACTGAAACCTCACAGTAACATTAACTTCTCCAAATTTCTGACACTAAATATCTGACAGGATCTATAGTGTGCTCTACAGTGCTGGGCAATACCAATCAATTGCATTATAACATTACAAATAAATCACAATATTTTTGTGTGCTTTTAATTTGCTCACCTAAGTATCATTAAATTATTTTCACATTTTGCGATTTAAGGTTTGAAATGCAATGTTTTAATAGCATCTCTGATTTAAATTTCAGAAGAAAAAAAATAGTTTCTGTGAATCAGTTTGAACCATAAACAAGTCATCACAAAAACAAAGTTTACAGAAGCCTGTCATTTTTCACATATTAAAATGCATTAGTAAAAATATACAGTATGTAGGGAGGGATATCTTTTTGCTGTTTATCGCCCTTTTAAACTCAATATATAAATATTCAGATATATCAACGGGCCTAAAATATCAAGATAATGAATTAAATGAATATAAACAGAATGTATAATATACATTATAATATAAATTATTCATAAGAATTTATGTTATATTAAATAAGAGTGAAATGTCCTCACTGAAATCCCAAGTTGAGGTTAAATTCCCCATTGTTTTACTCACCAGGCATTATTGCATGTGACAGCCTATGACAAACATGCAAACAAGAGGTAAAAGCAATGGCATTTTAACATGAGCTCTTAACACCACAGGAAGCCTCAGTCCCTCCCTGAGCAAAGGACATGTGACATCCAAGATACTTAAAGGACAAGTTCGGTATTTTACACATAAAGCCCTGTTTTAAGATAGTTTCTGATTAAATAGAACGGTTAAGATTGAAATTTGGACACATGCTGCTGGCCCGATAATTTTCGGTTTCTGTGGTACACCCCCCCCCCCCCCCCACCTCCACAATGGGTGCACTGGAACAATCCGTCATAAAACGCATTAAACTTTAGTTTACAAAGACGTGAAACTCAGCGAGTGGTCTGGGGTGTTCACTGATAAAAATCGCTGCAAAAGATGCTTTTTTTTAAATATCCATTAGACTCTGCCTCGTATTATAACAGTGTTTCTCACTTACCCTAGAGATATACATATCAATGGAGTTGGACAAAAACTACGATGAAACCTGTTGGTAAGCATCTTTTGCAGCGATTTTTTGTGTGAGCTTATCAGTGAACACCCCAGACCACTCGGTGAGTTTCACGTCTTTGTAAACTAAAGTGTAATGCGTTTTATGAATGATTGTTCCAGTGCACCTATGCAACCATTGTGGAGGTGGGGGGGGGGGGGGGGGGGTGTACCACAGAAACCGAAAATTATCGGGCCAGCAGCATGTGTCCAAATTTCAATCTTAACCGTTCTATTTCATCAGAAACTATCTTAAAACAGGGCTTTAAGTGTAAAATACTGAACTTGTCCTTTAAAGGAACACTATGCAAGAATTGTACCTTAATATTACAGCTTCAAAGTCATTTCGGTGGTAAACAAACTCATAGTAGGGCGAATCATCCTGGTAGTAAAGCTTGGGGGGGGACGCCGCTGGAAAATACATCAATGCAAGTTTGAGAGGAGCACCCCCGACAAATCTCGCGAGATTCACACGACGTCACACACATCTACAACAACATATGAAGCACGAAGACACTTGCGCGAATTTCAGACGTAGACTAGGAAAAGGAAAAGAGAATCTGACCGCATGACAAGAGTCCCACTCGGTCGGGCTTTCACTCGTTGGCGCGAGCTAAAAAGCAGCACTGGATGCAACAGCGATGCTGACCTGGCAATCTTGTTGATGGACTACTAAGTAAATCTCTTATTTGTAAACTTGTTAGCGTTCCATGTTGTATGTTGTTGCGCTTGCTTGTAGTATGTCATTTTTTTACGATGAGAAACGTTATAAGCCAGCAAACGCGGTAGTCTAACACTTGACATATAGTTATTATTATCCTATTACCATCATCAGTAGTTCAGTAGATGCAGTATATGCAGTAGCCTAATATTTGTATGAAATCGTGAATTATATCTGTGCCTGTTCCATGCCCGGCGCTTTTATCCTACCGAACAGGTACCGGTGTACAGGGTGGGGGGGTATTTACGACAGTGCAAGTATTCCACAACGACTCTAGGGGTCGCTGTTTGACAAAAACACAATTTCTACATAGTGTGCCTTTAAGTGACAGAAAGAAAGAAAGAAAGAAAGAAAGAGAGAGAGAGGGAAATAAATAAATAAGTGTGAGAGAGACAGTCATCACTGGGTGTTACACTTAACCTAGAATCACATAGCCTACTATAGACCTGTGACTAACAGCATGACATCAGGGAGGACTGCACACTTAATCCAAATAAAACAGAAATACAATATGGCTTGTGTATGAAACATGCACCAACCATCTTCCTTTACAAGTAATGAGAAGCGCTTATCAACAAAAGAGAAGCTTCCAGGTCTCCCTTCGGTATTCTGTAAAAAATAAAAGTTTGATGGATTCAAATTATGCAATTAAAACAACCATAAATATAAGTTTTGAAATTGAACAGTTGTGAATGTAAAATAAAATTATTATTATTACTTAAATACAGTAAGTAATATTTTTATGTATTATTAATAATGATACTATATTAACAATGATACATTAATAATAATAATAATAATTCATTATTATATTTTTCTTAAATACAAAATTTATTTTATTTTGCAGTGAATTACAATGTACATTTTTCTTATTTTGTTTTTATTTAGTCATTTTTTATTAATTTTTATTTTTTATTAATAATGATCATATATTATTAACAACAATAATATATGATTATTAATAATATAGGCTATATTTAAATATTTTATATAAATTTGTTTATTTTGCAGTGAATTACAATGGTAATTTTTCTGATTTAGTTTTTATTTAATCATTTTTATACATTATTATTATTATTATTATTATTATTACAGATATATATAATCTGATATATAATTATTGATATATAATCCCAAAATTCTGGCAAAATTGTGCAGCCCTACAAACAAGCACAGCAGAACTAGAGTTTTTATTTATTTATTTATTTATTTATTTATTTATTTATATATTAATCTCATTTTAAATTGCAAACAATTATCAGAGAGAAAGATGGGGAAAAAAAACCTAAAAAAAAAAAAAAAAATTATATAAAAAAAGAAAATATCTCCACAAATCATGCAGAACTAACATCTAGTCCATTTATTCAGCCCACTTGTACATTAAAGTGACTAAACACTGTTTGTTTTGAGTTAATTCAAAACTAGTATCTATCTATTGAAGATTAAAAGCCACTAACCTGACAAACCCTAGTAATCCTGCAAGTGACTAGTGCACAATCCTCCTGAAAGTTGCTTGCTGTCACACAATCGGAGCACGCAGTTTTAACAAGCGCTTTCCAGTTGTGTGCATTACGCATGAGTGAACGGATCACGGGCGGTCCGTGGGTGTGCCGTCTGAGCTGAGACCATACTTAACTCACAAAAAGACTCATGTCACGTCTACAATCTTCCAAAACATTAACCAGAAACAAAGAGGAGATATTGAATTATGCATTCAAAGCCGTGTCACATTTATTCTTCTGCATTGGGGGTCTAACTGCTGTCTTCAGACCCCCAAACGGCTCGGCAGAAGACAGACCTCCCGAATCCTGATTAATGAGTGGAAGATTGTGGAAGAGCGAGCGAGAGAGAAGTGAAAGATGGATGGTGCAGTGCACACGCAAAACTCGCATCAAATCTGCCCTAATTACTGACGGCCCTGTGGTTCATTTGCTTTTAAACACACCCAATATTCCCCCTTTTTTCTTGCCAGGAAGAACATCCCCCCCTTCAGACTCATCTAATGACCCCATTCTCAAAACCACAGCGATTAGTCATTTCCAAGCAGTAAAACATCTACATGGACTTCCTCCATGAAGACCTGCATGACAAAATGATTTCTTGCAAAACACTGATGTGAAATAATAGGTCTGTTTCAAAATCAAGCAGCCAGAATCTATTCTCACATATAGACTTTAGACTATTAGCAAATTCTGTCCAGTTTGCAACTTAAAAACTGCACATTAAGACATGAAAAGCGTCCAATCACAGTTTGTTTTGATGTGCTCTTTAAGGCCGGGTTTATTTGAAACAGACTGCACACTTTGGGGATTTTTTTTTCCTGATAGAAATTGTGACTTAAAATGCAATTAAAAAATTAATTTTGGTCAAAAGCATTTTAAATTGCGATAAATTTTTTTTATCAAAAAAAAAAAAAAATCACAATTAGATCTTTATCAGCCCCAACATCTGATCCATTTTGAACTGTCCACTTATACATTAAAAGACATCTGACTGACGTGAAGTGAGGAAAAAGTGTTCACACCTCAAACTAAAATAGTTTTTAGATTAAAAGGCACAAATCTGACAAACCCTCATAATCCTGCAAGTGTAGGTTTGTTGTAGTGCTGCACAATTTGGCCAACATTTTGTGATTATATTATATAAATAATAATAATATAATTATTATTATTAGCCGTTTACATGAAGGAACACAGTGCTACGCTTCACTCTGAAACACGCAGCACATATATTTTTTTTTATTAAATTTGATAATCACAGTGAATGACTACTACAACACTGCAAAAAATTTGCCAAAATCATCAATTATTATTTTTAAATACGTAAATGTAGCCTAACTATTAATAAAAGATTGGTGTCGATTATTATACATCTGTTTTATAAAAGCAATAAACCGTCAGTTTCAGAAAATAAATATAGTAATAACTCTCTCGTGACTTTATCACTGTATTAAAACTAAAGCTGATAAACAAACAAATGTTGGAGAAGGCTAATAGTCTTTGTACACTGCATCATGTTGATTCTGTATTCAATATGCATGCATGTGTGCAGTATGCGAGTAACATTTTGAATAATCAGAATCTGTCCAGTGATTCTGCTATAGCATTTAAAAGTGCTGTTTCAAGCACTATTACTGTAACCTTGAGCTAATGTTGTTGCCTGCCTGCCGGGAGAGCAGAGCCTGATAACATGCACCACATTCAAATGGCACGGTGTTATTTTTCATCCCCTTAAATAGCAGACTATGATGCAGAGTGGTTTGTATTCATGGGCGGTTGTTGCACTTTCAAGGATGACAGTTCTGAATAAATCTGTGTTGACCTTCTGACTGCAACTCTGCTTTATTATTTGAATCTCTGGCCAGATGAATTCACAGAACGGCCAGTATAATCTAATTTCCCTCATCGTTGTGGGTCTTCCAGCTGTTTAAGTCCAAGCATTTCAAAGGCTAAATCCATCGGTGTATGTGTGCGTGCTTTACATATTTAATTAGATTCACAATTAGGTTGTCTGGGGGAATCTCACGAAACCGATCAAGAACATGTCCAGATGCCATTCCGTTAAAAATAAAATAAATATTTATATCATATTGAAAAATATTGTAAAGTACTTAGCATACATGTATAGTAGTAGTTGTTGTACTGCATTCACTGATTTAAATTCAAAATTGATTTTCTTCTCAGTAATTTTAATACAGAAATGGAATCTAATGAGAACCACTTTCAAGAATTACAAATTACAAAAACAAAATTCCTTCAATTTGTTTGAAAAATATAACTTGTTTTTATTTTTGTTTATTTTGGGCTATATTGTGATCTTAACCATATTTAAAAAAAAACGACGACAACAACAACTAAGGATTCAAAAAACATCAGCACACAGACACACAGTACAGGCTTTGACACACTTTTCTCTTATCGTTACTTCATCTGCTATTGTTGGTTCTAGAATAACATTATCTGTACTACTTCCTCTTTACTTCACTGTGACTTGAGTAAACTTTCTAAACTCCCAATATGCATCGTTATACCAAGTTTCTTTATATCCCAAAAGATCAAGGGAAATGCAATTCCCATGATACATAAACTGAAAATAACCATTACAGTTGCAGTTGCTGAAATAAACAGTCTAAACCTCGCATGTTTTGCTATTAGTTAATAAGTTAATCATAATTATTTTCATATAAATATTCAAAATAACTACCACAAGGAATAGGAACCAAAACTATTCAAAAAGTGTTTTTTCATAAATGATTCAGAGCAACGCCTCCAAACTGGTTTCAAAAGACACTTTGTTTGTGAAACTGTATTTTTCTTTCAAGTGGCAAAATAAAAGTACAACCACATAACAAGTCCTGACAGCTGTGGATTCTTCCCGCAGCTGAGATACAACAAGTACATCACAGGCCGCTTTTGTGTTCAACTGCAGCTCTACAGAAAGTAACAATAGGCATTTGTTTGCACTACAAAACGCGAGTTTGAGAGAATGTATTAGTATAATCCATGTCTCCGAGCGTGTGTGTCTAAGCAGAAAAAAAAAAGAAGAAGAAGAAAAAAAAAAAGCATGGTCTTTTGGTTGCTTTCAATTCATTTCCACTAATGGTTTCCAAGCATCTCCACACAATCAGGCAGCTGCTGCGTGGTCGATGCATCAGCGAGGACGAGAAGAGATGTGCATTCCCAGTAGAGATCCGAAGAACACAGACACTCAGCAATACAGCTGCTCCCCTGCATTAGCTCAAAGAAACGCCACGCAGAACTGCGCTTTAAAGCACTTATCATCAATAACACTGAACGCTGTTCTGATGCAGTGTTGGGGAATAACTAACTAAATCAGTAGCACTGACTCCAACTTATATACCTATTTTAAAAGTGAGACAGCTGGGGGTTTTTTCCCAACACAGAGGAAAATGATTCACAGATGCAAATTCTCATGCATTTGAGCTCTTCTTCATGAAGCTTCAGTGCTGAAACAGGTCTTATGCAGCAGTATGATGCTGAGACTTCATTCACAGCTGGTATAAAGAGCTCAAATACGGCGAGATTTAAGCTCATTTCACGGATCTCTCGTGGTTTACAGCACAATGTCATGCTGTTAGGAAGACGCTCGGCTCTCTGGCGTCTTCAGTTCAGCTGGTGTCAGCCAAAAGAGCGTAGCATTTACAAAAAAATAAAACATTAAAAGAGGGCAAAAACAAATGAAGAAGGAGGGAATTGCACAGAACGAAAAGATAAGTTTTGACATTTTGAATGACAAATTTTCCCATCCAGACACTGGAATTCTCATCTTTTTTTTAACAATAAAACACCCACTTTTATCTTTATGGCCAATGGCAACAGCCTCGGTCACAGGATTGAATCTGAATTGCATCGTCGGCTTGTGAGTACGTCACCCTTTGAGGTCTCAAGGTCTGATCGCCATATCTCACTGGACGAATCCTATGCAAGGCAAGCAAGCAGAAGTTCAAGAGGTCAAACGAACAATACCATATATCTAATAGGATTTAAAGAGAGGAGGCATGTTAACAATACTTCTTCAATAGTCAAACAGATCAAGGTGATCTGGCTCAATAACTCATTTCAACATCCCATAGATTTCAACAACCTTTCCTCACAAACAAGCAAGCAACACATCACAATAAAACTTTCTAAAACTTTGAACTGTTCAGGTTACAATACATAAACACGGATTACATGTGGTTACAATACATAAACATAGGATTCACTTTCCCCTTATGTATGGACATTTTAACCCTCTGATGATGCATGAATCATTAAATCACAAAAGACTCAAATGTATATTTAAGTTAGAAATAAGATTATCTCACTCTGATTTTTTCCAAAATTATGCATTTTAAGAGTTACAGTTATTTGTTTAGTGCATTAGATGATTTAGGCTAGATCAAGAATGTATGCATCACCAGCTAATCTAATAATAATAAAAAAAATTACATCTAAAGAGGACAATCATATTGTCATAAATCATCCATGAAGGAACAATTCTTTTACTCAGTCTTTTCCTTACCACTACGACAGTAAGACAAATTGTCTGTAAAGCTGCTTTGTTTAAGACAATATTTATTGCTAAGACTTGTATTGAATGGTAAAGGATAATTCATAGAAAACAGAAAAGACCAAAGATGAGCAATATAGTACTAAAAATCATGTTCTGACTGAAAGCAAAGCTGAATGAATAACGTTACTAAGAAAAATTACACGATTTCATGTTTCAATCCTCTACTAACTGCAGTTGACTTCTAGGATGAGGGTTGGAAGAAATTAATCTTAACTATATATTTAGAGTGCTTTATTAAAAGCTCCTTGTATTTGAGAGACGCAATATTTGTACTTAAAAATCCATCTTTCGTACAAAAAGGTCACTTAAATGAACTAACAGTTAAACAGTTACTGTAACTTGTGCACTTTCCATAATAAAATATTTAGCTGTTAACATAAAAATTGGTTCTAATTGAGAAAAAAACTCACTGACATGTAAACTAGCCTTTAACAAGATGATGCTAATGTAAACAAAGGAACTCGGAGCACTTGACGTGCCTGTCATACGTCAACTAACTAACGTTACTTTACGCACGATTATAAGATTGAAACGCCGCGATTTAATTTAAATATTTGGACAGGCTTCATATACTTTGTAAAAATGTGACAACCGATCACTTTAACAACAGATTCTGATTAATAACACATCTTTTGGTGAGTTTGTGACTTATCAATCTGCTTCAGTGAACAAACAGCAACTATCCACAAACCAACACGGGCGCGCGCTCAGCGTTACCGAAGGACGCGCGATCTCCGCCAGATTAATGAAAAAAATCACTCACCTTTTGCTTTCACTTTAATAAAGACCATCCAGGAAACATATAATGTGGAAACAGATAATTTCCGACGGGTTTCTTAGAGTCCAACAGCGCTGTGAAGATCTGTATCACAGCAGAGCTCCGTGTGTGAGACTTCAGAGCGTGTGTATGTGTGTGTAATCTGTGTATGTGTGTGTGAATCTTCAACGGCAGGCAGAGTGACGGTTCACGTTCGTTTGCACTTGAAGGAAGCGGCGTGACGTCACCAAAGGGCTTATTCACAACATATGATAAGACATCCAAAAAGATAATAACAAGAAATTAGGTTTACACATGTTTTGGATGTCTTGTTATAGTTGTTAATGTTTCATGTTTGTCTTAATGTCTAATAATAAATAAAAATAAAAAAAATCATTCCTTTCATTTTCACAGATATAGTACCAGTCAGAGTTTGGAAACATTACTATTTTTAATGTTTTTGAAAGAAGTCTCTTATGCTTATCAGGTCAAAGTCAAAAATACAGAAAAAACAGTAATATTGTGAACTTACAATTTAAAATAATGGTTTTCTATTTTAATATAAGATATAATTTATTTCTCTGATGCAAAGCTGAATTTTCAGCATCATTACTCCAGTCTTCAGTGTCACATGATCCTTCAGAAATCATTCTAATATGCTGATTTGTTATGATTTATTATTGTTTTTATTTATTTTCGTTTTTTGGAGCTTGATAAACGTGTCACTGTGGAATGTATGAAAAAAATTCATAAAAATGAATTTGATGAAAAATGAAAAAAATTATAAAATAACAGCATACCGGTTTGGAACAATTGGCATTAAGAGTATAATGGCAGAATTTTCATTTTCCATGCACTATACCTTAAATTAAAATGAATTGGTCACAATACTAATGCATTTAAATGGAAAAAACATGTTCTTAATTTAAGTTAAGTCCTCTTCAGCTGGCACAGGACACCATTATACCAGTTTTGTTTGCGTGTCTGAGGCAGAGAGATTTCAGTTTAAGGGGATAAAATGCAAAAAGGCTAAAGGGTTAGTTAAATCCAAAAACCCGTACGACTTTCGTTCATCTTTGGAACACAAATGAAGATCTTTTTGATGAAATCTGAGAGCTTTCTGTCCCTCTATTGGCAGCTATACACAACTACCACTTTTGACTCTTCAAAAAGTTAATAAAGAGATCGTAAAACTAATCCATTTGAATTGAGCGGTTTAGTCAAAATGTGACTGAATTTAGGCTTTTCTTCACATATAATATCAACTCACACATCAGGTATGATAAACGGAGGCTCAAGCATGTTTGCTTGACATGTGAGAACCAATGAGGTTCATTCTCGTGTTACGCATCACATTTGAGCTTCAGCAAGAACCAATGAGGTTCATTCTCGTGTTACGCATCACATTTGAGCTTCAGCAAGAACCAATGAGGTTCATTCTTGTGTTACGCATCACGTTTCAGCTTCAGCAAGAACCAATGAGGTTCATTCTCGTGTTACGCATCACGTTTCAGCTTCAGCAAGAACCAATGAGGTTCATTCTCGTGTTACGCATCACGTTTGAGCTTCAGTAAGAACCAATGAGGTTCATTCTTGTGTTACGCATCACGTTTCAGCTTCAGCAAGAACCAATGAGGTTTATTCTCGTGTTACGCATCACGTTTGAGCTTCAGCAAGAACCAATGAGGTTCATTCTCGTGTTACGCATCACGTTTCAGCTTCAGCAAGAACCAATGAGGTTCATTCTCGTGTTACGCATCACGTTTGAGCTTCAGTAAGAACCAATGAGGTTCATTCTCGTGTTACGCATCACGTTTGAGCTTCAGCAAGAACCAATGAGGTTTATTCTCGTGTTACGCATCACGTTTGAGCTTCAGCAAGAACCAATGAGGTTCATTCTCGTGTTACGCATCACATTTGAGCTTCAGCAAGAACCAATGAGGTTCATTCTCGTGTTACGCATCACGTTTGAGCTTCAGCAAGAACCAATGAGGTTCATTCTCGTGTTACGCATCACATTTGAGCTTCAGCAAGAACCAATGAGGTTCATTCTCGTGTTACGCATCACATTTGAGCTTCAGCAAGAACCAATGAGGTTCATTCTCGTGTTACGCATCACGTTTCAGCTTCAGCAAGAACCAATGAGGTTCATTCTCGTGTTACGCATCACGTTTCAGCTTCAGCAAGAACCAATGAGGTTCATTCTCGTGTTACGCATCACATTTGAGCTTCAGCAAGAACCAATGAGGATTCTCGTGTTACGCATCACATTTGAGCTTCAGCAAGAACCAATGAGGTTCATTCTTGTGTTACGCATCACGTTTCAGCTTCAGCAAGAACCAATGAGGTTCATTCTCGTGTTACGCCTCACGTTTGAGCTTCAGCAAGAACCAATGAGGTTCATTCTCGTGTTACGCATCACATTTGAGCTTCAGCAAGAACCAATGAGGTTCATTCTTGTGTTACGCATCACGTTTCAGCTTCAGCAAGAACCAATGAGGTTCATTCTCGTGTTACGCATCACGTTTGAGCTTCAGCAAGAACCAATGAGGTTCATTCTTGTGTTACGCATCACGTTTCAGCTTCAGCAAGAACCAATGAGGTTTATTCTCGTGTTACGCATCACGTTTGAGCTTCAGCAAGAACCAATGAGGTTCATTCTCGTGTTACGCATCACATTTGAGCTTCAGCAAGAACCAATGAGGTTTATTCTCGTGTTACGCATCACATTTGAGCTTCAGCAAGAACCAATGAGGTTCATTCTTGTGTTACGCATCACGTTTCAGCTTCAGCAAGAACCAATGAGGTTTATTCTCGTGTTACGCATCACGTTTGAGCTTCAGCAAGAACCAATGAGGTTCATTCTCGTGTTACGCATCACATTTGAGCTTCAGCAAGAACCAATGAGGTTTATTCTCGTGTTACGCATCACATTTGAGCTTCAGCAAGAACCAATGAGGTTTATTCTCGTGTTACGCATCACGTTTCAGCTTCAGCAAGAACCAATGAGGTTTATTCTTGTGTTACGCATCACGTTTCAGCTTCAGCAAGAACCAATGAGGTTCATTCTTGTGTTATGCATCACATTTGAGCTTCAGCAAGAATCAATGAGGTTCATTCTCGTGTTACGCATCACATTTCAGCTTCAGCAAGAATCAATGAGGTTCATTCTTGAGCTTCTGTTTATGTTTGCTGATTAATGTCTAAATGTCAATAAAAGCCTAAATTCAATCTGTTCATTATATAAAGCAATCGAGTCTCTTCAGAAACTTTGGACTAAACCACTCAATTAAAATGAATCAGTTTTACAATCTCTTTATGAACTTTTTGAAAAGTGGTAAAGTGGTAGTTGTGTTTTTGCTGTCAATAGAGGGACAGAAAGAGACTCAGATTACATCAAAAATATCTTAATTTGTGTTCTGAAGATGAACAAAAGTCTTACACATTTGGAACGACATGAGGGTGGGGGGTGTAATGACACATGACGACAGCATGGATGTGCCATATCATGAAGTAATGAAAAGCAGTGAGAACACCTGATTTAACCCAGCCTGACCAGCCAGCAAGTGCCCAAAACCCCTCTAAAACCAGTTTGGCCAGTTTAAAACCATCTTAGTCTGCAGCTGACTTTCAATAAACTATTGGATTCATGAATAAATTAATATGTTAATAAAAAAAGCGCCATTTGGAGAGAAAGGATCATTTGTGAGCACAAGCCCATATATATGCTATATTTAGACCAGCAATTCAAATTTTTACCAGCACAAATGGTGTGTAATATTTGTCGATATATTTATATGAGAAGGTGAAAATGATCCAGCTAACTGTTAAAATATTGATACATTGTTTTTTCCACAAGGCCAGTGATTTCACACCTGGCTCCTTTGAACAGTATGAGACCAATTTACTGACAAAGTCACTCCTGAATTAAAGATGTGAAAGAAAAAAATCCTTATTCAGCTTGCAGAATTTAAATCAGGTTTCCTGCGAGCTCATTGATTTGGCCTTCGTATTCTTTTCACTGAGGTTGTTGGTTTGAGCTGAGCTTTTGGAGTGGCGTTGGGGACAGCAGTGAGATGCTGTGATTGTAATTATATTGGGGAATCTTGATTGGGAAAGCAGAGGGGGAAGCGAGAGCTCAAAGCAAATTCATTACCGCAGAGGCCATACATACCAAGCTTTTCTGCGTGCAGTGAAAATGTCAGCTTCACCTCGGTCATTTGTAAAGTAATAAGCAGAAGCACAATGACGGCAAGGCGCAGCAGCACAACGGGGGGAAGGGCAAATCTGCCTGTCGCCTTAAAAAGGATTTTTAAAAGAGTCTTGATTAGAAAGTATAATGAGACTGAGAGGAACGCTGCACACTATCTCTCCAGAGGCTGATGGAAAACAAATTAATGTAGCTATTTTGTTTTAATTCCTATTTTTCCACATTAGTCCATGGCACATCCTGAGTAGTTGTCATCGTCGTCCACACCAGAGCCCATGCAGACAGAGTTATTGATTTTCTGTAGACACATCAAGGGAATGCAGAGTAATCTTTTTCCTTTTTTTTTCAGCAAAAACAATAACCATCCAGCACAAAAAGGAGGAAGAGGACAAATGGAAAGGTTGAAGAAAAAACAAACTAATCATTCTTGTTCTTCCAAAGCTTTTGAACACTGTACATTTGAGTTGTGTCATTTGATCAAATGGGCTGGAATGTTTTACAGTGACACAAACCAACTAACACCACAAAACATCACAGATTTCATTTGATCAAATCATTGAGAATATTACTAATGTTCTGCTGTTTTCCCACCAAAATGATGTCACTTCCTGGAGGATGATAATTGTTTACACAAGTTAAGATGAAGGAAGGAAGGAAGGAAAGAAAGAAAGAAAGAAAGAAAGAAAGAAAGAAAGAAAGAAAGAAAGAAAGAAAGAAAGAAAGAAAGAAAGAAAGAAAGAAAGAAAGAAAGAAAGAAAGAAAGAAAGAAAGAAAGAAAGAAAGAAAGAAAAATACAGTACATACAGTAGGAATGACCCATATATACTCTTCTTAAGCGGATGGTGTCCAACCATTTACAGTTAATTTCATTTATTAAAATTTCGCCCTAAAAAAAAATTTCTAAATTAAGCAACCCACAATCACACCATTTGTTTGCTATTGTGCTATTAACCTGCATTAGATCAATAACAGAGTAATTATGGCTTTGTCTCTCCGGTAAATGTTCTCTTAAATAAAGTAATTGCTCTATTATTGCAGATGAATCTGACAGTGGCAGGAATTAATTACTGTCAAGTGATTGTACGCTGCGTATCATTTGGTTGGGTGACTATTCAGCTGCTTGCTGACATGGATAACGTATTCAAATATTCAAACGATTCATCTCTCAATGGTGGTTTTGTGTTTGTATTTATAAATAAAAAATACCCTTTTATTTCACTGCACAATTTACATATGCATATTAATAATTCATGCATTTGAAAATGAATGAAAGCAAGTACATTTTGATTGGGCATCAAAGCAGGATGAGCATTAAGAGCATTATGAGTATTTGAGTTAGGTTTTTTTATTATTTGATGGGAGAAAATCATACTCATATTACAGAAAACAGTGAAAAGATTCTGACCTTTTGAGATGTCGAGTTCTGGGATCTGTAGTAACTGTCTAATTATAAAAAATGTAAAGAAAATGTACAGTCAGCTGGACATTATCACAAACTAAACCCAAACAGGTTGATCAGGACTCCAATGCACTAACCAAATACTTAAACAAGAGAAGAAATGAGACATGAAACTAAAAATTAAACATTCACTTGCTGCTTTAAAAAAAAAAAAGTGATGACAAATAAAAATCTGAAACCCTTGTTATTAGCGACACCGGTGGCCATTAAGTGAACTGCAGCAAGAGCTTATTGCTCGTGGTCGCACTTGTGCACTACACAACGTACAAGAGAATTAGGAACGTGATTCAATGCACCAGAATACTCACAAAGTTATTTTTTGTTCTTTGCTTATGAGTAAAAAGGAGTTGGAAATACTTTTGCAGCGATATAGCCTAGTGTTAATGAACATAGACACCGCCCACTGCACACATGTTGAGAGCCTAGTAAATATGAGCGGCGCACTTTCCTCTCAATAACAAAATAAACACACAACAAAAATGACAGCAGTTCAGAAAGCATCTGATCATAGTGATGTGGAGATGTTTGCACCAACTCTGCAATTCACCGGCATCATGTCAACAGATGAGGTCATTAAAATTACATTGTTATTATAGTTTGATTATAAAGTATATTTAAGACTATATAGATCTGGCTATGTGAGACTATAGTTTGAAACAATGCCTTATTTTAGCATGAGACATTGATATTACTGTACAGAATGGCTCTTTCGTCATTATCCTGAACATAAGTTTAACATGTCATTTTCCGGAGTGTAAACATCACATCCTTTGGATTTTCCCAGAGAAACCTTCACATAAAAATCAGTCTAAAAGCTTTTTATAGACAATCTAGGAAGTTGGGGAAGATTAGGGAAAGTTGGGGAAGTTATTATGATTTGTTACAAACTGTGCACACATTGGCAATACAAAAAGCGATTAATACATGAAAAATTCTTACATATAGCCCCTTTAATCATGATGCATGCATATTTCTAAATGAATCATCTGACAGAATCCATTTTAAGGATATTAATCAAGTCAACCAGTGATGATTTTGTTTTGATTATGTTTGTCTTGAAACAGCAAAACACACACACACACACACACACACACACACACACACACAAAACTGAACATCATTGAGACCAAACGATTTCTTAATTCTTCCAGATCAAGAGAACAATCTGGCCACTGCAAGAATCAAGTGTTATCATATGACCCTGGAAAATCCCTGGCTTTTTGTCTATTAAGGAATGTTCCATAAGGAAACACACATCATCCAGTGAACAGCAAGAGCAGTGTTGATTTGACAAGATGAATGAGTACAGGATCACAGGACTTGTATTACCCAGCATCCTCTTGGTTCCTTCCAGTGGGCGTCCGTCTTAATGGTCCTGCTTGTTTTGGCTCGTTAATTGGGGCACGCTCAGATGAAGACCAATGCTAGAGACGGCAGAGCACGAGAACAGAACAAAAGGAAAGAGAAGCACTATTGTTAAGAAATATTAATGAGTTTACCTCGACCAAAAGAAACAGATGTGAACGGAAAACTCACTTTCAATGATATTTTTGATATTTCAACATGTCCTGATTAGCTGTGTGTTTGTCCCTCTAAGCCACAGAAGTGCTTCATAGGCCTTAATCCACAAATGTGCCTAAAACACATCAGAAAATCACATTTTGTAAGCTTTCTATTAGCTCTATAGACTAGACTAGAGCATCGCAGTTATGATTTTTTTTTGTAGGCCACCCTAGAAGTTCCCTTGACAAAACCCAACTGGATTTTTCCAATGGCCTTTGGATTATTGCAGAAAATAAGCTCTGTGACCAACAAAAGTTTGTGATTCTTACCCATTTTGTTCATAATGACAATCTTTACAAATTAACACAATTTGTATGGCTATAACGTAGGCTATAAATACACTACACCACATCATCAACATCACAACAACCATAAGGTTCTGGCAGATTTTTATTTAAAAACATTTCCCTTGAAAGTTTGACTTAGAAGTTTGCAAGAGCGTGACTATAAACACAATAAGGCTGTGAAAGTAGATTAGTAAATTGACAGTGTGATGACATTTAAAATCTTTGTAGTCCCAATTAGACTTAAATCACGAGAGAGTATTACTTTTGTATTTGATGCTGTTGAATAAAAACAACCTACGATTGTGCATGTGACTTTTGCATGGTAAGCGCCACTATTTTTCTTCGGAAAATGTAAAATCAAATCATGTAGTTCTAGGTTAATCATGCAAATCTGCCATGCCGTTCTGTGTGCAAACACCATATTGTCTTAACAAAGGACGTGAGAAAACGGCACATGTCTGGTGGTGTGCACACAGCATCTGGTATGCACATTTCCATGCCAACTGTCAGTTTTTGTCTTGTCATATTAACGCTGAACGTTGTCCCTTTTAATTAGCTGTGTCAGGTCAACGCTAACCTTTTCCTCCTTCGTGCACCAGCATGAGAAAGCGAGACGTGCGAATGAAATGCCTTTGGTGTTATTTGATCAAAAATAGGCCATTACATCCATAATCACAATGGTGGCAGGCTTCTCCGTAATGTATGCTCCTCAGAAACCATCCATCTCCTGGACAACAGACGGCTGGAAAAAAGTAAAGAGGGAGACGGAAGACAAAAGCAAAAGGTCTGTTTGAAAAATCAAGCACCGCGTGACACCGTATAATTAAAGAGGAAGCGGGTGGCATCATTTGAAAGGACTCTGGCTTCTCCTGCATTTGGTACCAAGAGCTCAATTAATCACGTAAATCATCCTATTTGACAAATGCAATGCATTCATTCATTTCCAATGCTATAATATTTTTTTAAGCAGCAGGAGGGATTATTTTTTTATGGAGTCAAATTAATTAATCAAACAATGGAAAGGTCACCTCACCACTAAATCATCACAAATAAACAGTAATTTACATGCCATAGAACCCTTACTGAATCTAACCAAAACCTTTTCACCCTTAAATCAAAATAAAAAATAAGGATTTATATTTTGCATTAATAACATGAAATATGTTAATATGTCATGACGTTATTAAGTTTTTTTTGTAATTTCCATTAGATTCTCTGTAATGTATTCATTTTTGTTGTATTACAAAAAATATTTAAATCAGAATAAATTAATTCTGTCAAACTAACATAAAGGTTTGTATATATGTTAGATGCGATTAATTGATTTGACAGCACTAGTATAAATGGAAGGCAGTAGATGCAACTATGATGCATAAATAATTTCAATTATAAATAATATATAATTTTCACATTACAGTAATGAGAATTAGATTGTTTTGCATTATAGTAATTAGAATTTGTGTGTGTGTGTGGGGGGGGGGGTGCTTTATTATGAAAATAATGGCTGACAGATATGGGTTTTAATACCTTAATGCCAATACAATGAGAGCAATGATGATGATGATGACAAACAAGACACAAAATTGCTGAAACATGCACATATTTATTTCAAACTCAACAAAAACATTTGTGGAAGCTGGAAGGTAAAAAAATATTCTTAAAAAATTCTCTTAAAAACAGATTTATATCCTTTAAGCAATAGCCTACATAATTTCTTTCTTGTGATCTTGTGATCCTATTTCAGGTTTGTAAAACTTACTCTTTTAAAAGTACTGCTGCCCAGTTGAAATCTGAAAGAAAGAAAAAAAACGGATGGAGTCACTGTTACACCCCGTCTAGGGGAAAAGGGTGCAACATGAAAGACTCCGAAATATGCAGGAAATTTGAACAAAGGTCAATTTACTTAATTTGGGACTTTTGATTCAGGAGCTGACTGGGCCAAAATAACAAACAAAACAACCTTGACTTTAAACCTCTTTCCTAAACCCTAACCCAAAAATGAAATAAGAAAACAATCTGTAAACCTAACTCCCTAACCAAAAACAGAGATCAAACAGTTTACAATAAACAAAACTGGCATCAGACTCCCAACTTTCCCAAAAATCTGTATTTACAATATATGTACAATCAAGCAAACAAACTGAAAAGGGCAGTCCAAATCAGTGTTAGAAACAGGCAAAGGGTCAAATATACCAACAAAGGTATTCAGATACAAACAATTTTCACTTCAAACAATACTCTTAACGCTCAAACACAAGGTCTCTCTGTAGAGGAAGTGATGACATGTTTTTTAAAGTACTCTGCACCAATCAGGACAAAGCATCAATCAGCCTGCAGGAACCAATCAGATGGCGTTCCTAGACAGACACACACAGAGACTCACAAAACAACAGAGATATAACAAAATACAAACCATAGGGTTGTAACAGTCACTCAAACGAAACACTTGAGTTTGTCTATTGTTTCATTATTATTATTAGGCCCCGTTTCTTTCTCTCACACACAGATGCAGGAGCCTCCCCTCTCCCTCAGAGCAGCTATTGTGTCCTCCTCTAATAAATTAGGCTTTGTTGACCTGGCTTTTGTCATGTCCTAAGAGGTCCAGACAGCTAGCCGAACCCTGGGAAAGTGTGAGAAACCAGTACAAATGACAAAACGATCCTCAGCTGCCTGGAGTATGACAGCATTTATGCCCTTCACACCGAGAACACCCTAGCAACTGCATAGAAACACACCAGTGACCACTCAAAACACCTTAGCAATCACATGACAACGCCCTGGCAACCACATAGCAACACACTAACAACAAAGAAAACCTCAGATACCAGATACAGTAGTAACGCCCTGGCAACCACCAAGAACACCCTAGCAACTGCATAGAAAGACACCAGTGACCACATAACACATTCTTACACAGCAACACTAACAACCACTCAAAACACCTTAGCAATCACATAACAACGCCCTGGCAACCACACTAACCACAACAACAAAGAACACCTCAGAAACCAAATACAGTAATGCCCTGGCAACCACCCAGAACACCCTAGCAACCCAGCAACAACCAATCAGAACACTTTAGCAACCACATGGCTACTACACTTTTGCAACCATGTGGCAACTACCCAGAACACCCAGGCAACTACATAGCAACACACAACCATTAAGGGCACCTTAGCAACCACATTACAAAGGCCTGACAATCACATAGCAACACAGCAACAACCACAAAGGACACATTAGAAACAACGTAGCAACACACTGACAACCACAAAGAACACACTAGAAATCACATAGGAACACACTGAGTGACAACCACCCAGACAACCCTTTTACCACAAATCAAGTCAGCAACAACCAGCACACTTCAGCAACCGCATGTCAACCACCACAAACTCCCTAGCAACACAACCACAATGAACACATTATAAACACCATAGCAACACCTTGGCAACCACCTAAACACCCTTCAGACTACACAGCAACACACTAACAACCACTTAGAACACCTTAGCAACCACATAGCAATGCCCTGACAACCACCCAGAATGCTCCAGCATTGTGATATTTAGTTTTGCACATGCACACACCAGGCCTAGTGTTTTCTATGATGTTCAAAACAGTTTCACAAGACTGGAGACAAATGCAGGAAGCACAAAGTGAAGTGTGTGTGTTTGTGTGTCAGTTGGACTTTGCCCTGACAGTTACTTGCAAAATGATTCACAATGTCTAAACCACACAAGAGATAAGAATCCTATTTCCCATCAGCACAAAGGCACTGTGATATGCATTTTTTCATAAGTTCATAACAAAACAGCAGCACATGCCTTCTCTTTGAGCAACAATCTGACTTCAGTCTGTTGGCATACAGTATGTGTTCTTGACTCTATATGGTGTTTGAGGCTGTTGTGTCTGTATAGTGTGTGTTAATATCTCTGACTCTTGTGCTGTTTTTAAATGTGCTATAGAAATAAATGTTGACTTATTTGTAACTGTGGAAGCTTGTTTCCGCCTCAGAATAAAACATTTTAGAATATAATTGCAACTTTTTATCTCACAATTGCACGTTTACATTTAAATAATTGAGTGTTATAAAGTCAGAATTCGAAAAAAAGTCCAATGACCCTTTATATTTTTAATTATATTATTATAATTCTGTGGAAGAAACAAGCTTCCTGAACAGCAAAACACAACATGCAATAATATTTTTCATAAGACTTATGATACTCTTCATGAGTTCTGCATCTCAGGTGTCTGAAAAAATGGATCAAAATTCATTACAAAATGACAGTGACAAGAGTCTGTCCTAAAGATTGGATTTGAGATTTGTGTATGAAGCCTTATGATAGTCATTCATAGTTTGTTTTATTACAAGTGCAATAAAAATCAGACTTTGTGTCTTTCTAAGCGTCTTCGTGCCTTGTTCCATCTTGCTGAGGTTTTGTGTTGTTGACGTGACTGCAAGTCATTACTAATTCACCCAACATAAACTTAAAACCCTAGAAATATGTGCAAGGCAAGTGCTTTCAGTTCCTGCCAACAACAGAGCGTTTTATCTATGGTAATCTGTGCAAACAGGCGTATCGTTCACTTCTTCTGAACTCTCTCTTTACCTGTGCTGAGGACTGTGAAAAAACAGACACAATGACACTTCAATATCCCGATCCAGGCCTTAAACATAAGATTAACAGATATTCATATTAAAAATCTAGAACTGCATTGAAACAAGAGAAATGAACAAAGAAACTGATTGCATATTTAATGAAAATGGGGTCTTTTCTGATCGGCTTGTGGATATGCAATGCTCAAATGCAATTAACCATACAATCGTGCATTTATGTTATTAAAAAGGAAGGAGAAAATATATCCTACTCATATATTTTCTTGTTGATGTCAAACGTTGTGTGTCAAACTCTACAATATTTTTGCACAAAATGCATCTGTCAATTGTTGCCTGATTTCACTGATTACAGCAGGGATGGGCAACTTCAGTCCTGCAGAGCTCAGCTTCAACCCTGATACATCTACCTGTAGCTTTCCAGCAATCCCGAAGACCTTGATCAGCCTGTCCATGTGTGTTTGATTAGGGTTAGAGCTTTGCAGGACTGAAGTTGCCCATCTCTGGTCTACAGGGTTACAGCGTCCTCTAGTGGTCATCAGTGAAAACCTTTTAATGTCAAATGAGGACAGTGAAGTCTGTGGGTTACCCACCAAAATGACTAGTTTGCATGAATCTTAATAAATGCACATTTATAGCTGGAGATCAGTTACCTATGCTGATGGAAAGTTGAATTAGTTATTGCCAACACTGCCATGCCAGCATTACTATTATTACGCGCACGCACGGGCACACAGTAAATTAATTAAAACAACCCTAAAGACTCTTACAAGCCATATTTTAGGAATATCTGAGTTATTTTCACCAGCAAAACCACTTTGATGTCAATAAAAATGCAATATATTAACATATATAACAATATATTAAAATGATGTTGGTGCTAATGTTGTTTTCCCACCAAAACAATGTCACTTCCAGGATGATGATGTTGACTATCAGGAACCTATTATGAAATCTATTGATTATCATATCAACCTCACAGTGTGTGCGCCACTGAATTACTGCACAGGTTTAAATACAGATCTGACTTACAGTAAACCCTAATGCAGTAACAGTCATAACATGACCAAACATGTGTAGACGAAGCAGAGAGAAACTGACACTTTCAGGGTAGAACAATGACAGTGATCTATAAAAACCCCCAGAGGGTAATTCATCCGTCCTCAATTAGCTGTCCTACTTCATCCCCATCTCTCTCTCTCTCTCTCATTACACAATACACATCCAGCACACAGATTCATCTGCAGCTCATCTACAAACGTCTACTTATACAGATGAAACTCGAAAAATTTGAATATCGTGCAAAAGTTCATGTATTTCAGTAATTCAAATTAAAAGGTGAAACTAATATATTTAGTGATTATTAGGGCCGACATTTCTGTATTTAAAATCTTTTTTTAAATTGATTTCATGTAATATTCTAATTTTCTGAGATTTTGAATTTGGAGTTTTCATAAGCTGTAAGACATAATCATCAAAATTATAACTTTTGCACGATATTCAAATTTTTCGAGTTTCACCTTCTTTATTCAGCAACTTTCTGCTAATTCTGCAAGGCTGAGGTTTCATTGAGCCGCTGTGTGCTTGAAGTTGTCCAGAAATTGCTTACAGCAGCATTAAATCGAAGCTCATGCGTGTATGGGATGAGTTTGTTTTTGATTGGTTGTATTCTAGGTCAGTAAAAACAGAAAACAAACGGAAACGTTTGATGAATCTTTATTCGCTTTGAAAGACCAACAGTTGATTAGTTTCTCTTTGAGAAATGGCTTGTTGTTCATGTATGGATACATTCATAATCATTCGTAACAATATAGATACATACGACTGTTAGTGGCAAATCAAATATCATAAAAATAACAACATTTATAAAACATTGTGATTGGCAATCAGGAAGTATCCATATCTAAAAACATGAGGTGCTTATACAGTGCTAGCAGTGACAAACATGTATTTGTAACCTTTCCAACTGAGAATGAAAGAAATTAAACACTGGACAAAAAGAAATCGAACAAAACTTCCCATTTAGTGAATCTCAGAACAGAAACAGAAACAAATTTGGCACTCACAACATTAACACATGATCTCTGTTTGCTTTGAGAGCTGCAGCAAGGCAAGATTTCACTGAATTACCACTTCAACTTTCTCACACTAATCTATAAACTGACCTGGATTATAGTGCACAAGAATACATGGCATTTTTTGCCCTTTTCAGAGCTTGACAAAGAAACTAATCTCACCAAATTGACACACTGCAGCTCAGAGGAAATATTAGTAAAGCAAAAAAAGTCAATAACCAGATGAGAGAAAAAAAAGATGCTGTGTAATGAAACCCCAGCAACTCTTTAATGGCATTCATACAGTATTTCCCCATCCAGTCCTCCAATCCACCCACGAGAAAAAGATCATTTGAGTTACAAGTACGACAGCCTTTGTTTAGCTCTGTTGTGTGGACCGTAGTTGAGGAACCAGTTCACGATCTCCGTGAACGCCTGCTGCTTATTCTACCCTGGGAACATCATCATCTTCATCATCTTCATCTTCACCACAGCACTGAGCTCTAAGGCATCTCCTCGATCTCTTCAGCTTCTACCAAGCAGGTCTGATCGTTGGAAGGGGATCTGAAGGGCGGGTGGTACTCGATCAGGTTGAGGATGGATGTATCCGGGTTGTTTCTTTGGTGAAGGAACCAAATTACAGCAGAAACAACCAGTATCAGGACCACACTGATGATGACCAGAGCTGAGAGAAGAGGACTGTTCTCTGGACACGGGGAGACAAGTACAATGAGGATCACAAAAACAAGACCATTTAGTCCAGCCATAATGGCACCAGACAAATTAAAAAAGCTGAATCAGGAACTAACAACAGTACACATTCTGGACATTGTCTCTTGATTGGAAAAAAATGAGGAAAACTCGTGTACAGGTATACTAGTAGGATCGAGTTGACAAGAAAAACATATTACAAAAATAAGATCATACTTACTGGGTGGGCTTATCCAGATTGCCTCTGAAAAACAGATCAGAAACATTTGGGGTCAGATTACTCATTTTTATGGGCATTGATATTTACAAATCTGATCAAAAGCGGCTGTTGTCAGACTAAACCCTCACTAGATTATTACAATTAACGGAAATCTTTAGAAATGCAAACTGATGTTTTCTACTGACACACTTCAGCAAAAGATATAAATAACTGGCTTAAAAAATTTTTTTGGGGTGAAAGACTTTGCACAGTACTGTGTGTATATATATATAATATCCACCCATTGATTGTGTGCAGTGAGCTTTCTCCAGATATTTTATAGCTCCCTCCTCCCCCCCAACTAAAACCAAAAACTTTACTTTAGAATCATCTTCTTTTTTTGTTTTTTACAAATATTTTATTCATTTGAATTCATTCTTTTTTTAATGAATGATTCAATGACTTTCTCAAACAGGCTTTGTTTTATTACTGGATGAATCAGTGTTTTTTCACAAATCTCATTTCTCTCTGAGAATATATTTTTTTTAATATTCACTGGTGTAACAATGTAACTGATATTATATTCATTATGAATATTATATTCATATTCAAGTAACTTTCAAAAGGTGATAAACCGAACTATAAACTTTTATCCCAGTACTTCTGTGACAATTTTAATAATTATATATATAATTATAATATATTTTCATAATTATTATAAACAGAATAATGACAGTGTGTGGTTAAAAACGGTTTGTGAAGCGGTAATAAGATCGCGTGGGTGAGATTGTGATAGTTTAGCGATTAACTGTGCAGCTCTAACCAAAACCATTAAAATAACACTTTTTTTTACTTTAAATAAAATGAAAGTGATCTGAAATAAAATAAAATATCCAAAAACTAGGGTAAGCATCTTGTTTGTGAGAATAACTTTTATTTTGTGTATTGTGAATAGTTTGTGTTTTTATGAGAACCCAAAGGAGAATTTTCACATTTTAAGTTCAAACTAAGTAACTAACTAGTTGCCAAAGCAACATTTCTCATTTTCATTTAGTTTAACTTGATGTACTAAAATAACTAAAACTGAAAAAAGAACTATTAAAAATGACAAAAAACAACATCATTAAAACTTATAAATAAAAATAAAATATATAAAACTAAAAAAACACAATTTTCAAATCTTAACATTTTTAACTATTAAAAAATTACCCAATAAAACAGCATCACTAAAACTAAAAACACAATTGAATATATACATATATATAAAATGGTATCTCAGTGCTACTAAAATGTCACTTTTCAAATCTTAACATTTTTAACTATTCAAAATGACAAAAAAAAACAACATGACTAAACCTTTAAAATAAAAATATAAAACTAAAAACACAATTCAATATAAATATATAATGGTATCTCAATGCTACTAAAATATCCCTTTTCACATGTCTGCACTCACTCGTCTGACACACCACCCCGTTCTCAGGCTCCTCCGTACAGCTGATGTTCTCCCACTTCCCGGTGTTGGAGTGAAGAGCGACACACGTGTCCATGAGAGGCAGATCCGTGTCATCCGAGCCGCCGTCCTCCCAGTTATTATAGAGCAACACGCTGTTATCGTCATGCCACTTGAAGACATCTTCTGCAGAGTCACAACGAGACATATTTCATATAAACATTCTCAGTGAAAATAACAGGATGGCTTTCACTGTCAAATTTATTTCACAAGATCATATAATCCTTCAGTATAATGTAAACACATAAGTTTGCTGATCACTAAAGGCCACCTGCACAGCTGAATAATAATGAAGTTATTGATAAACCAAAGAAATAAAGGTGGTTATGGATTGGTAATGATGCAAGCAGCTATTTTATATATGTGTTGTGATTGTAAGGAGTTATGATTGACAGGATAAGGTCCTCCAAAACCTTCATTTAAAAATCTATACTCTATTATAAACAAATAAATAACAGAAATTATAATTCATGCACGTATTTTTGCTGGAAAACAATGACATACAGTAACTACTGTCCCATACTGTCACTGTTTAAAACAATAATATCTTAGTAAAAATGTACAAACTATATATCATTTGAAAGCTTACAATCTCTAGTTTTCATATGTTTTCTAAAATAAATGACAGAGGAGCAGTAATTTATCAATTTGCATAACAAGATTATTTCATAGTCATTAGGCGTGTTCAGGCCTTTATTTTGAAATAGCAATAAACATGAAAAATCATGAAAGATTAGAAACCTCAGTTTGTTTTCATACCAAGAGTTAAAAAGATAACACCAATTCAATTTTATGAGATAAAAAGGTCTGAAAATGTAAGCTATAACGCACATATATGTGCTCTTTTTATGCGTTTATTAGAGGTTGAAAATTATGGAAATACATGGTTCAGATCACTCAAAACATAAATGAAAATGGAGGCGCCCTTATATTGTCAGTAAGGAAGCTTGGCTGTCCATCTAGTGAAAAAGTTTGGTACTGTGCTCAAATAAAATCTTACTGAAAGCTCATTTTTTTTAGATATCAACCTAAAATTTGGAACACAACTTGTTCAGATTTTTTGCCTTTCATTTTCTTGCAGTTTTAGAGTAAAATATATTTTGTAATATATATATATATATATATATATATATATATATATATATATATATATATATATATATATATTATATAAAATATAAATAATTATATTTTTACATTGAACATTTTCATAACCTCAAACTTATATAATTTTTCTTTGTTTCATTGTCTTAATTTATTTCACTTCACCTTTTCATTTGAATTACATGAACTTTTGCACGATATTCTAATTTTTCTAGTTTCACCTGTATATTCCAAAGCATTCTTGAATTACAACCATTTAAGTTTGGATAGTGATTTTCATGTCTACGCGAAAAAAGGGCGGTGACAGTTTTTTAAACCCAATTGCAATTCATTCTTTCATCTTCAACAAAACCTCACGCCAAATGTTTAGGGGTTTGAAGTACATGCACATACATGATGAAGGAAACAACAATGAATCTCAGTCCCACCGGTCACTGGGTCAGAAGATCAAAGTTCACATTGTCCTCTGGTTCATTGTTCAATAACTAAGTGAAGTCTTTCATCACGAAGCCTAAACACTCTGATGCACACATGTGGCGTCTGGAATATGTTTCTATAGTTTTCACTTGAAAGCATCTGGACTCTGGGTGTGGATGATGTATTCTTTAAATCCGCCAACCTAATCAGCCCCTAAAATAACAGGATTTCCTTGTGTTGTGTGACGACACGTGTGAAAAGTGCACAACAGCTCGAAACGTTTATGGACGTTGTGTATGGATGGACTAGCAATATAATGAAGAGACTGAGCAACTTTAAAGGACTATGTGTCATCATGTACTCACTCTCATGCCATTAAAACCCATATTATTTTAGTGTAAGTGATGTCAAACCTGGCACAGCAGAACAAACACACATTCTTCCATGAAAGAAAGAAGTGCTCAGAACGACATGAAGCTGGTGCTAACATTTAGTAGCTACTCATGATTCACTCATTCAGAAGTTATACAAACTGTCATCGACACCAGGCATATAATCCTCTATGACTAAACAAACTGGTTGAGATGTTTTAAAGCACTCCTTTAACAGTCTAAACTGAAAGCACTGACTAAGCAACCGTCAGGTAAACAACCGTTCTCCACGGCGCTGGATTGAACAGATTAGTGAAGTTCAGCTGCATTCCAGCGCAGAAGCTGGACCACGGCCAATCACACGCTTAAGCATCTACTGTGTGTGTGTGTGTGTTTAATGGGAAAAATAGGATCTTACTTTTAGAACATATAACTCAAGAATAAAGTAGAACCCAGAATATTTACTGAAGAATTAAATGTGATTTATATAGGTGTGCACAATAAAAAGCAATAATGTACAACAAAAAATATGCAAACATTTATATCTATGTGTAATTTGCTTTGATTCTTTAAGGAATCTTTTTTCCCCTACTCTTTACTATTTTCATTCTTATTTATAATTTCACAGATTTGAAATGTTACTTCTTAAGTGAAAACAATCCTTTAAAATCAACGTGAAATTGTATTCGATTACCTCCATAATCTTACATATTTCCGAGTGAAACCGGATATTCAGTGAGGACAAAATAATGTAAGGACTGATTTTATTCATGAAATTGAGTGGCTTTTGAAAAGTGGATGTTTAGGTCCGTTCACATCAAGGACAATGACTATAACGATTTTGATAAAGTTCTAAAATAATATTCTTCAAAATATTAAAGAATACACCACAACAATAATGGTAACGGCACAGAGAGACATCATTGGAATAATTTTAAGAATTTTTTTCCAGCTGATGAATAATTAAAACATTGACAGCCAATCAGAATCCATCTTCCTTTAAAGAACTCATTCATTTAAAGTGACAGGCGACAAAACTGCAGTGGCTTATAAAAAAACAGAACGACATCATCTGCTGATGTTGACAATGATATAGTTATCTTATCATATATTTATCGTTCTTGTGCATGTGCCTTTACTTAGGGTTGGGCGATATGGCCAAAAAATGATCAAGATAAAAAATGTTCATATCAGTCGATATCAATAATTATCAAGATAAATATCAAATCTTTCTTTCTTTTTTTTTAAGGCAGATTTTTGCTCCTGAGTGAAAGTACAGATGTAAATTTATGTTAATTAACAAAAATAGTAACATCTGTTGAAATAGTACCAACCCCCTTTTTAAAGGGTAAAGATTGATATAGTATTTGGATCGTTAACCACAGGTAAAACCATGCACTGCACATCACTACCACGGTAAAAGGTTACTATACGGTTTCTATGGTATTTATTATGAAAAACAGTAGCCTAAAGACAGTTAGTATAATGCAAATGCACAAAAAATGCTATAGCTTAATAAGAAAAAATACTGTAATTAATTATATTCCTTTAGTCTAGTCCCAGACTAAAATGCATGTTTGAGCTGTTTTAACGGAAAGCAACTTATATCTTAAAATATATCAGTGCCATTGTCTTTTCTCAAGATGCACATCAGTAATGTTTTTACTGAGGCACGTTTCTAAAAGCTACTTAAATGTCCTCATTGAACTAAGGCCTAATCCTGGCTTAATCGAAACCCTGTCTGTGAAACCGGGCCTTAATGTCTACATTAATAATATGATTAAAAAATCTATATGAATATCCCACATTTCTGCCACAATACCATGGTTACAGTTTGCGTTACTAGAGTAAATCTATGGTAAATGTATGTGATTTGTGGATTGAAAAGCCTTCTAACAGTATCGTTGTTAGCAGGTGATGGTCTGCTACAATGGCTCTAAGCTCACGCTGACGCTGCGGTGTGTTTTGAGCCGTGTTAAATCGCGCAGTTCAAACACGCAGTATTTCTGGCGTGTTTCCCATTTAACGTTTTTATACGCAACAGAAATGGCAGCATCTATCTATCAGTTATTGGCACCAGTGCGACGGTTTGCAACACGCATTATTTGCATTGTGCATAAATATTATATCAAAGTGCATAAACATTATATCAAACACTTATACAACTTTTGTTATTATTTTATAGAGGAAAATTACATCGCAATAATTGTCACAGTCATTTTATCATCCAGTCCGTGTCACTTTCTAGAATGAAGGCTGATGGTTTGAGGGGAGGGGTTTTAAAGATTATGAAAACAAAATTTTTTTCTCTAGAATAACAGATGCACAGATGAAACATTCACAGTAAGATATGGCATTAGGAAAGCAAATATAGATCATTCTGATGTTTAAAGACTTACATCACTAGGTTTTGAGACGCAGGCGAAAATGAAACTTACCGTCGCTGTCATAGTACATTCCCAGCCAAACGTTCATTTTGCCTTTCCACACAAAAGGGCTGTAATTAACGATGAAGTCATTCTCCTCAGCACTTTTTACTGTCAAGAGATCTAAAAATGTAATGGGAAGGTTAAACTCTACCATATAGTGTATAAGAACAATACACAAGTTTAGATGTTTATATTTCGCAAAAAGCAATTACCATATCTTCCACACTTGTCTTTTGCATCTCCATAAGAGTAGCTTTTGGCTACGTCCTCATCTCCATGGACGAAATGATAGCAGTTGAGGCGGAACGGCAGCCACGTTCGTCCATCTGCAGGGCAGTCTGAACAGACAAGGCATTTTTTGGTTAACACAGTTCAACAAGTCCTAACCAGGATTTTACACAAGGTAACAGCGATAAAAAACAATCTCTTCAATGCTAATTTGAGGTTTTGTTTTAACCTGAACTGCACACCGAACGTCAAATATATCATGGACTGGTGTAGCGGAGGTTAAAGGATTAGTTCACTTAAAAAAAAAAACTTTTGCTGATAATTTACTCACCCCCATGTCATCCAAGATGTCCATGTCTTTCTTTCTTCAGTCGAAAAGAAATGAAGGTTTTTGATGAAAACATTCCAGGATTTTTCTCCATATAATGGACTTCAACGGGACCCAAACGGTTCAAGGTCCAAATGACAGTTTCAGTGCAGCTTCAAAGGGCTTTAAACGACACCAGACGATGAATAAGGGTCTTATCTAGACAAACCATCGGCATTTCACAAATAAATAAAAAAGTTTAAGTTTTATAAGCACAAATGCTCGCCTTGCTCTGTTCTGTGATGCGCGTTCGTGACTCACGTAATACGCAATTACGTTTAAAAGGTCACGCTTCTGTCCTGACAAAAATTTTCTTAGCCTTTTTAATATTAAAACACCCAGGATACGCACACGAAATGGGCATTTTAAACGATAAACTGACACAAAGACATTTGAATATGTGTATATGGTCCTCCTTCCTCACATTCGTAAACACTGACTCGGTACTTCCGCCTATGGGTGCCGTGGCCCGTGACCTTTTCAACGTAATTGCGTATTACGTGAGTCACGAACGCGCATCACAGAACAGAGCAAGGCGAGCATTTGTGCTAATAAAACTTAAACTTTTTATCGTTTAAAGCCCTCTAAAGCTGCACTGAAACTGTCATTTGGACCTTGAACTGTTTGGGGTCCATTGAAGTCCATTATGGAGAAAAATCCTGGAATGTTTTCATCAAAAACCTTAATTTCTTTTGAGATCTTAGTGCTGCATTTTACACCATTGGCCACAACATTCTTTTAAATAGACTAGAAAACTATGTTGGCATTAGTGGAATTGCACTAAATTTGCACTAAAGTTGCAGTAAATGGAGATGTGTTATCGATCACAAGTTCAATATGGCGAACCACAAGGCTCAGTACTGGGACTGCTGCAGCACATGCTACCATTAGGAGATATTATTAGGAAACATGGAATTAGCTTTCACTGTTATGCAGATGATACTCAGCTGTATATTTCTTTACGCCCTGATAAAACTTACCAATTCACAAAATTTTTAAATGGAAACAAAACAAAAATAATTTCATTATTTTTACAGTGCTGTTTTGATAATGACGTCGTCAGAAGACTTAAATACAGTATAGTGCCAATGTTGTATGGTAGCATACAGGTTTGCATAAGTATATGAGTACATGATGACAGTATTATCATTTTGGGTGAATTATTATTATAAACATTTAAAGGTTGCAAAACAATTCCTTGCTGATGAAATGTAGAAAAGTATATAGGCATTTCACTATAGGCATTTCAATTACTTTAAAGATAAAGATAAAATTAATTTTCAATGACATGCATGAAAATAATAATTTCAGGAAAATCAAAATCAACCTGCTTATTTCCAGAAAGTTCTGTCACTGTACACCAAAAACTGAAACAACGTGACACAAAACTTCAGAAAGCTCATTTAGGAATTCACGCGCCAAATCATTATAGTTTTACAGTATCGATAATTATTACTAACTAATGGCATTATTAACAAAACAACGTTTATGTCGAGCTTCCCCTTTCATATTTTTAGAGCCTGACTATTTTCCCCCAGTCTTGCTAAGAGAGTAGTCAAAGCTCGTGACATTGTAATGCAGAGCTACAGACACGAAGAGAAGTTTGACGTTCCATTTCAGAACTTTCAAACGTAACTCAAAAGAAACATTGTAACTGTTTCTCGTGGCGAGAACACTGGAGATCTCAGATGAACTCTGATGAAGTTCACTCCTGTTGTTCGCATCGCCATTAAAACAAACAATACAGTAACGAGCTCAGCGTTAAACGCGTAACAAACACTCGCTAACGCAAACTACTCACCGCCAGAAGTGTCCTCTCCTCGCGCGAAACGGCACGTAAGAACTAGAAGAACGGTGTAAAACACAGTAAAATGACGAAAACTGGACTCCATGTTTTCAACACAGTGCAGATATCATGGCTGAGACTGAGCGCTGAGCGCGTCACACACACACACACACACACACACACACACACACACACACACACACACACACACACACACACACACACACACACACACACACACAATTTAACTCGGTTAGTTAAGGGGTTTAATACATTGTTTCTAGTTTTGTCATGGTATTGCTATGTAGCTAATCTGAGACTTTGTGCATTATTAAGTTTTATTACTGTATATTAAAGCACAGAGAGATGACAGATGACCTTTCAGATATTATTTTGGCACTTAACAAGACTAAAGAGCCTCTAGCCATCAAATCCCACAGGAATGTGTATACGTGACGAGTGAACAACCTGTCTGAGATGATATGCCTTTATTGTTTGTTTGCGTTTAAGTTAATTTTTAAAGTGGTGTTGTTACATAGCCTAATAATATATATATATATATATATATATATATATATATATATATATATATATATATATATATATATATATATATATATATAATGAATAGGCCTACATCAGAAATAATTTTGATTCTTCTTAATCAGAAGGACATAGGCCTACATGAAAATGTTATCCCAGATGTTTACCATTTTGAATTAAGTGTTTAAAATGAAATAAGATGGGGATTTCATTAATTATTACATTTATTCATGAAAAAAAAAAATAGATAGCCTACATTTATTCATGTTTTCAGTTAGTCGGTATTGGCATTGAAACAACACTAACTTACACGGTTTAGAAATAAAGTAAGATTTTAAAGGAAACTTTATTAAATAAACTTTCATTTCAAGCAGGCACAAATGGAAATATTATGAATATTGTATTTCAAAGTCTGAGACACATATGCAAAAATAAACAGAGTTGCAGTTGTTTAAAGAAACGAAAAACTTTCTCACTCCCCAGACGTCTGAATAATAATACCATTAATAAAATAAATGTGTGATCATTGCCAGCTCATCGTGCTGAGATGTTCTTCTTCACATTTTTAAAGTTCTACTTTGTGAACCTTATTAGGTCGAGTATGTCTTTAAAAACCTGTTCTCAGAACATTAAAAGCAAAGAAAAGTAGCCTAATATTTCTGTTTCAAAAGTGTCTTTAAGAAACAACAACTTTGTTCTATAATAATTTTAAGATATAAATAATTTATAGGTTTTAGCAATTATAGCACTTCAACTTAAACATTTATTTTAGTTGCCAAAGCAATATTTGTTGTGGACTCAGATGTGTCCTGTAGACGGCGCTCTCGCTGCATGGACTGATGAAGTGCTTCTTAAAGGCCCACTGAAGTTTTTTTTCATTTTTTTCCCCAGAAATTTACATCTAATAATACAATAGATACAATACAAATGTTTCACATATAATGTTCTAAATTATTCCAAAGTCAAGGCCCACAGAAGTGCCTGAACACTCAGCTTTGTATGATGTAATTTCCACTGATAAAGGAAATAAGGCGAGACATGGACAAATGTGTCTTCTAAAGAATACTTTAAACTCATTCGTTGTATCTCCCCGAAACTACTTTATATTATAAAAAACGAAAAGATGTATAATCCTGTAATTCTAAATTCTCTTCCTAGTCTGACTGTTGGGGGCCTTTCCATTAGAGATAAAAAATGTAATAATATATATATCAGAAGAATTTTAATCAAAGAAAAAAGTTCTTCACCTAGGGCAATGGTGAAGTGGAAACAGTATTACCACTTCCTTGTTTTTAAGAGTTTGTGGTCCGATATAAATAAATATGTAATTCCTAATAAAGTCAAAGAAACTCACTTTAAAATAATAAACAGATACTATCCATGTAATGATTTTATTAGTAAATTTAAAGAAGGGTTTTCGCCATTATGCAGTTTCTGTAAAGAAGAAAATGAAACAATTGTAGGCTACACTTATTTTTCAGTTGTAATTATACTAATTTATTTTGTTCCCAAGTTTCTTGCTTTCTTTTTGAGATATTTTATAAATTTGTCACAATAACTGATGTAATGGTCTTGTTTATTGATTGTGATTCTGATTTATTGGAAATGTATAATATAATTAAACTTCTTATTCTATTTGGAAAATATCATATACATAAAACAAAATGTGTATCGACTATACCAAATGTTAGACTATTTTCCACTGATCTGAAGATTTTTTATGACTCTCTAACTTCAATACAAAACAATCGAAAAGCTCTAAAGACATCAAAACTGTTGAAAAGGATACTTGATGTATTAGAAACATGATTGATATGTGATATTAGATGCAGAATTGTGATCTTTTTGTTTTACGGATTCAAATGTCTCTTTATTCCTCTTTACTGTTATCTCAATAAAAAAAATTAAAAAAAAGAATAAAAAAAAGGCGGGACATAGTGAATGGCTCCTCCCCCTTTTCAAATAGCCAATAGCCTTTAGATTACCTCACAGACTGCAAGTCACTTTGAATTCATTGAGCTGTGAATAAATTAGCCATTTCATTTCGAACACACATCTCTAAATCCATATTGCTCCATGACAAGGGTTGCTTTGGCCAGGCTTTTACTGTCTATGTGGCCAGGTGGTATTTATAGCATAGGGGGCGGAGCTTTAGATTCTAGAGAGCATTTGATTGGACAGAAGATGTGATGAAAAGCTCCGCAGTGATGTCATAAAAATATCTCCTAAATGCGAATTTGTCATTGTTTTGGAACACACCAGCTTATTCATAATCTTAAGGCTAACATATTCATAGTAAAAGCTAAAAAAATTTTTATTTCACGGGGCATTTAAAGGGTAAGTTCACCCAAAAATGAAAATGATCACATAATCCGGTATATGACTTTAGTTTCATAAAATTCTTTAGTTTTCAGCCGAACACAATCGGAGTTATACATTTAAAAAATATCCTGGCTCTTCCAAGCTTTATAATGGGAGTGAATAGTGCCCAAGTTTCTGAAGCTCCAAAAAGCGCATTCATCCATCATAAAAGTAATACAATGCCATTACAAAACTGTGAAGAGCCAGGATATTATTTATTATAACTCGGATTGTATTCAACTGAAAGAAGAAAGTCCTAGTATACAGGATGACTTGAGTGGGATCAATTATTAATAAAATCAATTATGGGATAATTTTCATTTTTGGGGGAAAAATCTTGTACATCGCTGCACATTTTAAATTTCTAATTGCTAAAAAAAATTCAATGTAGTATGAATATGTGTAGTATGAATGTAGCCTACTATATTCGCCATGTTGTCATCATCACGTGACCTACCAGCGTCAGTTGTGTCGCTTCACTGACAATTAATAAATCCTCTCCTGTGGCCTCATGGGATAGTAAAGTGTCCATCATAAACACACTTCATAATCTCGCCAGAAGGTCATCTGGGGACAAACTTCTTTTGCCACATACTTTTTTTGCCTACTATATAGGCTAGTAGGGAAGTGGCTGCAATTTCGGATGGTTCAGATCATTCTTTGTCATTTTTCATTAAAGATAGCCTACATGTAGCACGTGTATATCAATAAACTGAATCACACACCCAGTCTCTCTTTAATGCTCCAGTTTTCAGGATGCGCAGCTTCTCACTGCCGTATCAGACAAACCTTCTTTAAGATGGTTTATTTGAAATTTGTAAGATTTGTCTGAATAATTGTGCAGTATGAAGTTTGATATTGATTTCACGTATCAAAAAGAGTATGATGTATTCAGGTAGAATAATGTAAGGTGTGTGGTCATTGTTAGCTAAAACTATTAAATATTGTTATCGCCAATTGAAACAAAGCCAATTGAAATAAAGCTTTGGCAACAAACTGAAATAAATATGTTGCAAGTTGACATATATAAGCTGAAGTACTAAAATTACTCAAACTAAAAAAAATTAAAATAAAAGCTTAATAAAAATATAAAAACAAAAACTAACTTATAAAAAAACTAATACAATTTCTAAACCTTAAATTAAAATTAAATGAAAGCTAAATAAAAATATTCATAAATACTATAATAGTATATAAATAAGACATAATTATATATAGTATATTAGTAATTAGTAAATTATACTATAAAAGTCAATTAATATAACAACTGTATTTCCATAACTCTCCACACACGCACGCACACACACACACACTATTTCTAATATATTCATATATAAGTGTAATGAATACACACAACACAGAGGACCGCTTGAATAACCACTCTTGTCTCTCTCTCATTTATTGTTAAGGTTAGTTAAATTCATAAAAGATCATATCAAACTGTAATTTACATGCATTAATATCCAACTAATTTGTATCAATTAATTTTATTAATTTTAAGATAGTTATGTCAGAGAGATTATACCCGAGTCATTTACGTGCATGTTAGTCTTGTAGATTAAATTGATGAATAGGTTTTAATATATAAATGAACATTTGAGTGAACAATTAGAGCCATATCAATGAACGTTTGATTTAACCTTATTCTTGTTTCTGAATAATAGTCCATCATGTGCACAGCGTCGTACAGGTGCTCTAACGGATCTGGACCAAAAATAGGAGCTTCTGCTCTTTCTTTTCCACGTCTCTGGAAAAGTGACGATACGAAAGCATTAAACCTGGTTTGCTTGCTGGTTGTACACTAACAAATGATGCTCAGTCTTTAATCCAACTTTCAGCTGCGACACCGACACCTGCTGGTCACAGTGGAGTACTGCAGAGAGGGACACTGGTCACGTGGTACACCGCAGCCAACTTCCGCTTAGTTCATCCAACAATCACAGTTCTGCCATTATTTACTTTGTATGTTGTCTGAAAAAATTTCATAACAGAAGTGCATGTGACGTGATGCTTTAGGTGAATGAACGACAACATGAATAAAACAAAAATGTGTTTTTTATTCAAAAATTCTCAAAGAAATGAACAGAAATAAAGCTTAATTAACAATCTACTGAAAACAAAGGGTAAAAGGGGAGAAAAAGAGCTTTTTTTGGCTTCAACAAACACTCCAGAAAACAAAAGAAAAAATACAGAGGAAGGTTTCTGATAAACCAAATGTACAAGATACCACTGGCAAGCGTGTGGCACGTAAAACAGAGAGAAAGAAATTACAAAATCAACTCTCATATAGATATCTCTATGAAAATCTTTTTATTGTTTTTATTTTTTCAAACAGTCTGTACAAAACTTCTCTCTTCATAAATTATTACTTTTTTTTTTTTCATATAACTTAATGGCTGTCTAGTACATGATTTTTCATATTCATGAGCAATTTCTCTCTGCACAACAACTCTTTTCAACTCTTTGACCCAGACACAGATTGGCACTTCGGATTCAGATGTTACTAGCAGCATGAGCCACACAAGAACTCCACAGAAACACACTCACTGCCACACACACACACACACACACTCGCACACGCACGCACGTCAAGAATGGACTCGGCTGTGAGCTGAGCACCCCGGATACGCCGCTAAATCTCTGTCTGGACTCGGTCTGAAAGCAACAGTATGGAAGCCCATTTCTGACACATAAGTTAAAAAAAATAGCATGCTTTGGTCATAATTATGAGACAAAAAGTAAAACTTATGATACTAGGTGAGATTTAAAAATTATTTTGACGTAAAACATTGAAATAATTCAGATGAAAAGTCAAAAACTGTCAATTGTCACTTAGTACGTCATATTTTCAATTTCAACTTTTTAAGTCATAATGTTGACTTGTCATAATTATGACTTAAGTAGTAATTTATCTTTTCTTCTCAAAATTGACAGTCATAATTTTGACTTTTTATCTCATCATTTCGACTTTTTAAGTCATAATTTCAACGTGTGTCATAATTATGATTTTTAAATCTCATAAATCTGACTTTTTAAATCGTAATTTAACTTTTTATGCCAAAAATATGATTTACCAGACCATGATTTTTTTGTTACGTTTAATTCAGTAATACTTTATTTTACAGTGTCCTTGTTACACATAGTTACTGTAGTAATAACTATAAATTACATGCAACTAACCCTAAAACAAATTTTAACCGTAACTCTATAGTTAGTACATGTAGTTAATTATTATTACCGGTAATCAGTACTTAAATGTATAATTGCACTGTAACATGGACACCTTAAAATAAAGTGTAAACCTCAAATAAATACTGAGTAATATTAATTAACTACATGTACTTACTACAGAGTTACGGTTACTTATTATGCATAATTATGCTTATTATTACACCAATTATGCATAATTTACTGTTATTACTATAGTTAGTACATGTAGTAACGTGGAACTACGTCACCTTAAAATAAAATGTTACCTTTTTTGTGTTATGTGTGGTAAATGGACTTCATACAACAGTGATGTCTCGGGAAAACGGCAACTTTCAGCATCACTGTTTCTCACTCTCTCTCTCTCTCTCTCTCTCTCTCTCTCTCTCTCTCTCTCTCTCTCTCGCACGCTTTCTTGTCTACTTCCTATGGACTACTGGAATATCTTGTGATGAAAAGCAGCATTGTTTTTTGCTTTCGAAACGATGAATCTGAATGCTAAACGACACTAAAACAAACGCACAATTTTCCTTATAACGATAACAATATCAATGAAGAAGAAGAAGAAGAAGAAGAAAAGGATCAAAGTATTTGAAAAGAAAAAACCTGAAAGAAATCAAGTGTACGCGGACAGCTCCTGAGCGGCCCGTTTGGTCTGGAGGGGCGGGCTGAACCTGCTAGCCCGACCAATTAAAACAGAGGACAACAAAACTCTGAGGTAGATAACCGGTCAACAAGACCCACCAGGTCAAAACACAGTCTTTTGGAAGACAAATTAATGAATAAAGCCTTACTAAAGTATATTGTGAGTTTAGAATAAAATAAAAACGTTTTCCTGTAATGGATGCGATTATTGTTTCAAAGGCCGTGTCCTAAAACCTAGTGAGCTGCCGGTCGTATTTTCCCAAATACGTCACGTTTTTATCATCTGAAACATGCTGCGACTTATACTATAATGCAATTAAAGTATTTTCTTCCCTATTGTGACGTATATCCAAAGTGAACAGGAACATATGTGGGCGGAGCTTGATTTTGTCCATGGGGAATTGATTGGATGGTTGTGGATTGCTATTGGCTGATCTCATTTGAGTGACAGGTTGCCCCGCCCTCGTCATTAGCGAAGAAAAGAGATGCTGCGAGAGGGAGGGGACGTTATTCTAATTCAGGATTATGAGGCACAAAAAAAAAAAAAAGATGTGCACGGATAATTCATTTACAACAAACACACCAATATTCCATAAAAAAATATAGATTTCATGATGACTTTTTAAAGTCAAGTTCGCAAAACATTTGGATTCTTTGGTAGTTTCAGTTTCGCTTTCGTTTAAAAAAAAATTATTATTCTAAAATGTTGTTTATAATGAATGCACACTATAATTTATGTTTGTTTTTCACTCCTGTTCTGCTCTGAATACCGTTCAATTTAAGGGATTGGTTGTGTAGTGACGGGAAATAAAACACATGTTTATTGTGTTTATAATATTTGTAAATGTTTCAGTTTATTTACTGAAAAATATGGCAGTAAAGTGCCCCAAGATACCTACAAATCCTAAGGCAGCATCAAATATATCCTTCATCGAGAAGGCAATCCCATAATGCATTTCGAGTGAAAAAAAATCCATCCTAAAGCATGGCTAAAAATAGTTGCTTCTTATGAAAAAGCACTAATAATTTTGTGTGCTTTGTACCTTTACTGCAACATGCCAATGCAAAACTCTATTTGTATGATGCATGTATTTCCTTTACAGATAATTATGAGTTATGATGCTCCCTTAGAAGGCAGCTCACTAGGGTTTTAAAACAGCGCCGTCCTTTCAACTTGTCCTCGTTCCACGTTTCAGTTTCAGTTGTCTCTGCTCTGTAGTGATGTTTTCGTTTAGTTCGTGGCACTTGCTGGATCCAAATCGTCCTTCACGCTATCGGCGACTAAAGACAGCTGAATGCATATGTACAAAGAAGGCACATTCTCCAGAACTGCAATCTAGTCTGTTAAAAAGTCTCAGCGTGGCCCGTCCGCGCGATCCGCTTGCTTTGGTGAAGTAAACTCGAGATTGTTTGCCTGCACTGAAAGCACACGTTCACCTCTCCAGAAGAAGCCCGCAGAACCGCTGCCGTTTCTGAAAGAGGTTTTACTCTGGACGCATCAAACGCTTTTCGGTCTGACTGACAGGCCACGCCTCCCTCCCGCCCCCAAAATTAGAATACGAGTCAAAGCTCCTCCCCCTCCCACACGAGTTCATCTAAAGCTAAACTACAACACCGAGATTTATAAACGAAAGTAAAAGGCAATTATCAAAAATGTGATCGTTCAGCAGAATTTCTACCACATTCAAACAACCAAAGGATCATCACCTCTGATTATAAAAACATTAAATCCTATGAAAACTCCATCAACGTTGTCACTCGAAACGGTTTGTACTCTAAAAGATCCGAAAAAGCAAAACACCGAAATCCAAGCGCAGCGAAATTTTCCTTTTGCGAGATGCTAAAAAAGCCCTATTCAGCTGATGTACAAGGCAGCAGCCGCACGTCTCTTCTTCGGCTACTGTACGGGAAAGAGTTTAAGGCAAATCGTAGAAGACGAACAGATCGGTCAGACCGAAGATGAAGCACACAACAGAAAAACACATCAACGACACTCACACCGCAAGCACAAACGCATCTTTCTCAGGATGTCCGGCTGACAAATCTCTAAGAACAAACATCTGTTTCAGTACAAAAGAAGAGAGAGAGAGAAAAAAACAAAACAAATCTGAAATCATAAAAACAAGAATAATATCCATGCACATTGAGTCGCATGATGAGGTTCCTGCATCTATGTGACAATCCTTGGTAAAAAATAATCAGTTTCCTTATTAAAATAAAACATTTCTTTTTCTTTTCTTTTCTTTCCATTTCATTTGTTTTTTTTTCTTTGTTAGCATCCTCTGATGAAATGAATCCTTGATTTGCACCTAATGGAACTTATACCAAAATAGTTGAAGTAGTTTTATTATAAAACCAAGGAACTCATCGTAGAACCTGTGCAAAACGTTGATTCATCGGTAGCGCCGGTCCTTCAAAGGAAGCTGTTATTGATTTAGCAGTCGTCTCCTTCTCTCTCATACCTAGAAGTGAAGCAAGAAAGAAAACTTCAAATCAATAGTCTGATAGAAAGAAATGAAGACTTTTATTCAGCAAGGATGCATTAAATTGATCAAAAGTGACTTGGTTTCAAATAAATGCTGTTCTTTTGAACTTTCTATTCATCAAAGATACCACAAAAATATATTTTTTTGAACAATGATAATAATCAGAAATGTTTCTTGAGCAGCAAATCATCATCTTAGAATGATTTCTGAAGGATCATGTGACACTGAAGACTGGAGTAATGATGCTGAAAATTCAGCTTTGATCACAGGAATAAATTACATTTTACAATATATTACAATAGGAAAGAGTTATTTTAAAAGTTAATAATATTTCACAATATGACCTTTTTTACTGTATTTTTCATCAAATAAATGCAGCTTTGGTGAGCAGAAGAGACTTCTTTCAAAAACATTTTAAAAATCCCATCCCCAAACTTTTGAATGACAGTGTATAATATAATATATTTTCCAAAATCTTTAACCAAAGACAAATTTCTCGGCAACAAAATATTTGAGATCTGAGCATTACCATAAAAATTTCCATTTTTACTTTTCATCATTTACTCACTCTCATTAAAACCTCTTATTTTTTCTTCCTTGACACATAAAATGAGGTTGTATCTTCCTGTCTGCAAGACTTTTCATAAATCTTATTCACGACTGTACAATTAAAAAAATCATGCCATGGATGAATCAAAGCAGGTTAGAGATCATTTTTTCCTCCATGTCAATGACCGAAAATGACACGACTCAATAAAAAATTCTGTCGAAACCAATAACCCGATTTTTGGTGCGCTCGCACCGCAGGAACTGGGATCGATTTTAGTCCTAGAAACGCCTTTTGGTAAGACTAAATTAGCTCCTACTTCAGAGTAGAGCCTAACCCAGCACAATAGGAACTACCAGTGACGCAAGTTGAATGTACGAATGCATGAGAAACACTCTTTGATAGCCTATATATTTACTCCACGATCACGGAAAACTGACGCAGAAATCCAGGCACTTCTCAACCTTTACGCTAACGAGGAAATCCAACTCTACTTTGAAGGTACCAAGCGAAGCATGATTATGTATTTCTGCTCAGCTAGCGGCACTGGACATCAACCACACAGTAAACGCTATAATACATTTTCACACCGTCAAAATAAAAGTCTGCAGTGCTGGTGCGAATGCAACCAGGAAAATGTCCCTAGGGGAAAATGTAGTTCTCAGGGGACAGCCTTAGTAACTAGTTCCTATAACTGACTTCCTATAACTACTTGGTGCGAAAACCCCTATTGAGACAAAATGAAACGGGTGCATTTCCCAAAGCCAACCATGGTTGCAAGTTCTGTCATTACCAACCCAATTCAACAACTTTGGCTAATGATGCTTTCAGGAAACGCACCTCAGAGCATTACTGACAGACTGAAAAATATATGTAAAATCACATTCAAGGCAAGAATGAAAATCTATTCTAGTAGACCCCAAAAACAAGACTGAAAAAGGGCATAATAGGTCCTCTTTAAAGGGGTCATGACATGAGAAACCAAATTTGCCTTGATCTTTTGGTATATAAGAGATCTATGTACTATTAAAACTTCCTGCAAGTTTCATAGCTTAAGACGTCCTCCCCATTATAAGCAAAGCTTTTATTTAATCAAGCTCTAAATACAGCTCGTTCTGGATCCATGGTATGAAGTGACGTCACGGTACGAAGTGACGTACCAGTCGTTTGCATATGACCGCCTCCAGCGCAAGACAACTACGCCTCATTTCGCATCATCGCATGCGTTGTCGTGCAGCGAGTGGGTCTGTTTACAAGATGACTGCGATGCCACGCAGATGTGCTGTTCCTGGCTGTGGACAAACTACATGTTTGAATACGCCGCCGAACGATCCAGACGTCAGGTAAAGCAGTTGGATGCAGTTTATTTGTCCTGCCAAAGCCTTATTTGATCGGTGAGTGATGTAGATGAGTGTGACAGGGCGCATGTTACTGAAAGAACGAGCAGAGAGAGAGAGAGAGAGAAAGAGAGCCGCGGCCGCGCCTTCAAACTGTCTGGCTCTCTCTCTCTCTCTCCCTCCCTCCCTCGCGCATATGAATCAAAATCAATTGAGAATTGACACGATGTTAAAAGATCGGAAGACCGAAGTTTCACGTGGTGGAGCATTGTGTAGCCTACATGTGATACAAAATGATTAACGTTAATAATTTATGCATAAGCAGCACTGACGTTAGCCAATCATAACAGTATAGGCGTTAACACTGAAGTCTTTAAGGGGAAACACCCCCAAAACAGACTGTTTGAATCAGAGGTGAGAAACAGGGTGGGAAAAGGTCATAAATCACTACATTTTTTTATTTATTTTTTACAA
>JAULUF010000055.1:41060000-41255000 GCA_031834385.1 Semotilus atromaculatus | reverse complement strand
ATCAAGATTTTTTTAATTAACATATGATTTAAAAAAAATCCAAAACCGTTTAATCTTATTAAATATGTCCTTAAGTGAAGTAACTTCATAGAGCATTCTGCTTGTATTGAGTCCAGGACAATCCAATAAAATATGTTTGACAGGTAAGGGAATCTTACAAAACATGCATAAAGTTGGGTCTTCACCTTTAAGTAAAAAAACATGGGTCAAACTTGGTAGAGAGATGAAAATTACATATTTAAGCAATTATGTATGTGAGGCTGTGCAATATTGTGAATATAGTATGATAGCATTGAGTATGAGTATGCTGACTTCTAAGATACCTTCTGTTATATATATATTTGTAAATATAATTAGCTTAAGTATTAATATGTATAAATATATAATACTTGACTATTTTACTCAACTAAAAACGTTCAAGCATTTGTAGTATGAACTGGTGCATGCTGTGTGGTTATTGTTAACTAAAACAAAAATGTATTCATTGAAAATAACTCATTAAATTGAAATAAGGCTGATTTTTTTTCTTTCATTTTTGCTTTTTCTATTTTTTATTGTGCTATGGCAACTCTATGAAAAAAAAAAAATATATATATATATATTAGGGCTGTCAAATGATTAATCACGATTAATTGCATCCAAAATAAAAGTTTGTGTTTACATAATAAATGTGTGTGTACTGTGTAAAATTATTTTGTATATATAAGTACACACACGTGCATTTATATATTTAAGAAAAATGTGTTATTTATATATAAAATATTTATATTTATATATAATATAAATTATATATAAATCTATATATAGTATATACATGCAAATATTTCTTAAATATATACAAGCATGTGTATGTATTTATATATATAAAATAATTATACACAGTACACACACATTTATTATGTAAACACAAACTTTTATTTTGGATGCGATTAATCGCGATTAATCATTTGACAGCCCTAATATATATATATTAATAATAATGTTGTTATTGTTAACTGAAACCAAAACTTATAAAGAGCATAAGTATGATTTAAAATAATGAGTTCCTAAAACATAAAAACCTTTTTTTTTATGTTGCAATTAACTGAAATATAATTTTACATTAAAGTACTAAAATTACTAAAACAGAAACAAAAATAAATGCAAGCTAAATAGAATCAAAAACGAATAAACTAGAATTAAAATGAAAATAAAAAAATTTGAGCTAATTAAAAAAATATGAATAAATACTACAATCCCTGGCAAAAATTATGGAATCACCAAACTTAGAGGATGTTCACTCACATGTTTTACTTTATAGCAAACTAACAAATCACAGATATTACACAAAAAGGTTTTGTTCAATAAATTAACATTCTGGCTTGATGAAACATACCTCAAACAAATCACACTTTTTTATTTTATTTTATTAATGGCATGTCTTTTCCCAGAGCAAGTAGAGGAAAAAAGTATGGAATTAATCTATTTAATAAAAAAATAAAAATAATTGTGGATTTGTTTGAGATATGTTTCCTGAAGCCAGAATGTTACGCTATTGAAAGAAAACCTTTTTTCGTGTCATGTTTATGTTGTTAATTTGCTATAATCTGGGTGAACATCCTCTAAATGTGGTGATTCCATCATTTTTTTCAGGTGTTGTATAATACTCTACAAATACTACAGTAACACTGGTTCTTTCTGAACTCTTATTGTCTCGTACCCATTTTGCATAGCAGCTGTGGTGGGGTCGTACGTGAGGGTCATGCCAGCCTATGAGAGAGAGAGAGAGAGAGAGAGAGAGAGAGAGAGAGAGAGAGAGAGAGAGAGAGAGAGAGAGAGAGAGAGAGAGAGAGAGAAATAAAACAATTATTACACTATTCAGTTCATAGCGGTTTTTGAAGTGTTAAAAAAGGAAAAGAAAAAATGTTGTTTCACTTTGTGCTTGTGAATCATCCACTAAAATACACTGAGCAAAGTTGACAAAGAAAAGTGTTAAGCACAGATACAGACACTTGCTTTGATATTTTATTACTTAAAGGTCAAGTCAAGTATATTTATATAGCGCTTTTCACAATACAGATTGTATCAAAGCAGCTTCACAGTATCAATCAAAACTACATAACAATGTTCGTTTCTTAGAGGGAAAAAACATCCACGTTTGGTAGGGCTGATCAATGGTATTAATGATTGGTTAATTAATTTGAATATCCCCAACTGAGCAAGCTAAAGGCAACACCTTTAATTAGGTATTAAAGGTGTACTATGTAACTTTTTTTGTAATAAACAAAACAATCAATCCTTCTTCCAAACGGGTTTTTTTTTTTTGTCTTCACTATGGCAAGTCTATTATAAGTGTTTATATTTTAGAGCGGGGGGGGGGGGGGGGTTGGGTGTGTCACTCGCCCGTGTGTCTCTCATCATATCCGTAAATAGAGAAAAGTTGCTCCGGCTGCTTTGATGCATGTCTGGTGTGAGAGGTCAGAGGTTAGATAGTGTATCTTTAATGCAATAATTAAATTATGTCATTGAGTGTGGCTTAAGTGTTCAAATGCTTGATGGGGCCACCGTACATGTGATACAGTAGTTGCTGACAGATAACTTAAAGCAACACTCCACCGTTTTTTTTTAAATTGGGGTTATTCACTGTCTCCCCTACATTTAGATAGGTGGGCAAATGCATTTTTGTCTCAGTGCATGCATTGTTTTAGTCTGGCAGCGCCGCCGCTAGCTTAGCTTAGCACAATGAATGGAATCCTATGTTGCCAGGTAGCATGTCGTGAGTAAAAGTGATCCAAAAAAACTAATTAATTCACTGAAACAAAAATGCATTTGCCCACCTATCTAAATGTAGGGGAGACAGTGAATAACCCCGATTTCAAGAAACGGTGGAGTGTTCCTTTAAAACTGAAACTAAATGACGCCACTACTCTCACCTCAAGTTTGCAGTCAAATATTTTATGTTGTCACAGCCATTTCGCCTTCTGTCCAGCATGCACAGATGAAAACCAGTTATAACTGGTTCAACTTCTTCTATTGTTCTCCTTATTTTGTAAGTCGCTTTGGACAAAAGCATCTGCTAAATGATTAAATGTAAATGTAATGTAAATGTAAACCCATAAAATTGGTTTAATGAAATTATCTGGCGTGACAGAAAACCCATTGTGTTGTAATTACATGCTGTCCACGACCTTCACTGTGAGTGGCTTGCACGTGATAAGCAGAACAAAATTAAAATGTTCAAAGTAATTTTTATTAGAAAAACCACAGCATCGACTCAATTAAGGACATTTGTGATGTGATGTGATACATTTTCCTCCTGATTTTCTTTTTGAATGGTTATGTGACACTGTGAACACTGACTACAGGAACGTGTCCTAGTGAGCCGACTACACAGGCAGCATTTTAAGGCATCGTATGTGTTAAGAGTCAGCAAAGGCGCTTCATTTGACCAAATTTTGCAGATAAAGATAAGGCAATCCCAGAATGCACTGCGACAAAATTACTGTAAAATGGAATATAAAGCAAAAGAAATGCTGCTTATATGAATACAATTAGTTAAATCCTGAAGAGATCTGTTAAAAAAAGAAGAAAAAAAGAAATAATACATAAAATAAAATTGATTTTATACTAATACTAGTGTGAAGAAACAAACGAACGAAAGAAAGAAAGATTTTATAAACAGACTAGTTCATTCTATTTAGATGAACAATGTTGTAAAATAATGATGAATTCATATCAAAGAATGCATTGCGACAAAATAACGTCAATGTAGCATATAAAGAAAAATAAATATTGATTACAAATACGATTAATTGAATCCTGAAGATAACTGATCAAAATAAAACAAGACATAAAAAATAATAAAATAACAAAAAGGTGGGAAAAAAAATCTATTTGGATGAATACAAATCTCAGAAAGCATTGTGACGAAGCAAGAAAAATGTTGATTATAAATATGATTAATTCAAGATTAGTGATAAAAGAAAAAAAAAGAAAAAATTAAATATGATTAATAAAATCCTGAAGTGTATTGATAATATAATATATATATTTTTTTTAACAATTTTATAAAATTTACTTTTAAGCAATATCCACATACGCTGTGGATTTCAAATCAGGGTTAGGGTTCGGTCACTTATGAGGGCAATATCAAGTGACTCAGCAGTTCACACACACACACACACACACACACACACACACACACACACACACACACACGTCTGGCCCGCTATCTTTGTGGGGACTTTCCATAGGCATAATGATTTTTATACAGTACAAACTGTATATTCTGTCCCCTTACACTAACCCTACCCCTATACCTACCCATCACACACAACTTTCTGCATTTTTACATTTCCAAAAAACATCACTTAGTTTGATTTATACGCTGTTTCCCTCATGGGGACCAAAAAATGTCCCCACAAGGACAAGGATTTCAGATATTGCTATCTTTGTGGGGACATTTTGTCCCCATAATGTAGGGTTTACCAGACGCACACACACACTATATCACTTGTGTGGCTCATATGACTGTATTAGAGTAGCTTGTGTAAACACACACACCCACATGACCAGCGTTGTGTAACATCTCTGCTGTGCGTGTGTTTGCTAACAAGCGGTGGCAGATGATGCATGGCTGTAAAAAGTGATCCGGACACCGAGAGCAGAAGAGCAGTACTCACGAGTCTGCTGTCCCCGTCTCTGGCCCAGCCTCGTCCGTTCTGCACATATTTATTTTGACTCTGACGCTTCTTCTGGCCTCCGTCCGCAAACTTGCACAGCAAGGGTTCTGACGGCGCTGCGGAGACACGGAGGAGGTGCATGAACTCTCAGCGTGATGCTCACTGCTCACTCATAACACTCACAATACAACCAAAACCATCATAGTGTGACAGCAGACATGACTCAGGCGTTAGAGACTTCGTTAAAGCACGGTAGGACTGCTTTACGTTAAGTACATTAAACACAGAGTGAAAATACAGAGCAGGACAAGAAATCATGACCATGGTGATTGTAATTTTTAACCTATTTTTTCAACCTATTTTAAGATTTAAGATTCATCATCTAGCACTTAAATTAAAGCGATACCTTAGATTATGGAAATTTCCAGGGAATGCATGAACTGATAAAATGCATACCTTGAATGCAATGCAAGTTGCTTTGGATAAAACATCTGCCAAATGCATACATTTAAATGTATAACAGTAGTTTATGGAAAAGATGAAACCCTTTTAAAGAGTGATTTCCCTTTAAAAATGCATTTCATATTATTTGATTAAAACATTACATGTTTGCGTGTTTTTTTTAACACATCAAGGTTACGTTTTACATGAACTTATATTTACATTTATTCATTATGGCTTACAGATTTTGACCAGCCTTAGTAAGAAAAGAATTACTGCATCAGACAGAATTTCACTATTTGTGAAAATTATTTTTTCTTTCTGAATATCATGTTTTATGTTTATGAAGTAAAATGGGTCTTAACATGGTGTGACTTGAAGTTGCTCTAGCTGTAAAAAAACGAAACTTTGTGCCTAATAAACAACATCCTTGTCTTGACTTAACCCACTATATACATTTTCAGCATCTATTATTCATTTTTGCAGATGTAATGCATAAAGTGCATAGCAAAATCTCTAATGCATAAAGTGCATAGCAAAATCTCTACCAGTTACACACCGCCGATTTCCGTCTTAAAGCCTCTGAGGCTTCCTGGCTCCATCCACAATGACTTTCCCACAATGCTCGGAGAACAGGCATCTAATGTGGAAGCTGTCTTCGTATAATCCCCTTCCTTCCTTTCTGACATGGTCAGTGGAGACTATTTCAGTCTAATAATCCAATTAAAATGCTTAGAGAGGCCATGCAAGGCCGAGATTCCACTCAAAGAAAATTAGCACACATTGCTTTCACTTGAGCCCCAAACGAACCTCCACGAATCAAATAAGCTCTCACTGCAGCACTATGAACATCCAGCTCCACCCAGCTTTGGAGATTTTCAGTGTTTCGTGCAGCAAGTCTGAATCCACATTCGTGCGAGAGCCGTTTGGTATGGCTGAATGGCTGCGCCACATGCCCGAAAGCCTGTTTCCATTTAGACCCCATCCGAGGAGAATCATTACCAGAGAATGAATGAATGTGCTCGAACAGAGCCGCGCTGTGCTTTTATGCACAAACAAATAGAGATAAAACACACATTACAGGAGAAAATCACCCAAAAATGACAATCTGTCATCATTTACTCGTATTATGTGAGAAAAAAGAGGCAAGGATATTCTTTTGAAATCTTTTGTGGAAGAAAAGGATTTGGAAACAGTATGAGGGTGAGCAAACAATGATCGCATTTTCATTTTTTCGTGAACTATTCCATTAAAGTAAACGTGAGGCACGCATACGCAGACACACACTTACCCATAACTCCAGCTGGTGTTTTCAGAAATTTCCCATTGAAGTGAGAGATGACAGCTTCACATTTCTCTGTAGACTCCATCCTAGAGAAACATATTATCGGTTTATAGGTTTACACATTTGAGTATCAAACATCATTCCCATCATCTGCACCAACTGTCAATGTTGAGAAATGTGTTATAGTCAAATGAAAACTCATATAAAGCATAGCTAGGGCTTTTTACACTATTTAAAATAAACTAAGATCACGCTATTTTTAATGCAATATAAATGCATGGCTGGTCATTAGACTCGCATTCCTTTTCTTGTTCAGACAAAGAGGTTTTAACAGCATCTCTCATTTAGAGTTAGATTTGGTAAGATTGATTAATTTCAGTGAATCATTTCAAACTATTTAATTTAGTGAATCAATTTAAACCTCTGATTCGATGATTCATGCGTGCCATCACTCAAAAATGTTAAAATAACCAGTGTTATGGTAAATTAAAACTAAAAAAAAATAAATTTAAAAAAACATTTTTGTTACTTGAAATAAAGTAAACATTAAAGGTACAATACCTAAGATTTTATGCCGCTAGAGGGCGCTACATTCAAAACAACAACAACGGCGTAGCTTGATGACGACGTGAAGGAGCGCGGAATGATGGGAACTGTCGTTTTCAACTCGTTTTCACGTGAATGTAAATCAGTCAGACGGGAATCGAAAATTTATGTTCATGGATGAGGTAAAGTTCGATTTCTATAAATGTTGCGTTAGGGCTGTCAAATGATTGTCAAATGTGTGTGTACTGTGTATAATTATTTTATATATATAAATACATACTAGGGGTGTAACGGTACATGTATTCGTATTGAACCGTTTCGGTTCGAGGCTTCCGGTTCGGTACGCATACAAACCGAATGATTCCTAGGACCATTTTTCCTGCCGACAAAATCCGCGACCACCACAACGTTGCGCAACATCAAATGGCAAACGTAATGAAAGCGGAACGAAACTGCGCTACTCATTATATTGTGTTTCACGGACCGTTTATCAGTTCGGAGTGACGGAGTCGGACCATCAACATCTGTGCAGCGCGAGCCGATCTCGATCAAGCGAACTGTTACTACACAGCGCTAAGAGATCCAGTAAAGAAAGCATTTGAATTCGCCACTGAAGTAATAACATCGCTGCGAGATCTAGTGAGAAGCGTTCACATTTATCCGTTATTAACCGTAGATCTCTATTAGATCAAACAGCGCTGACGTGGAAACCAGGAGAAACCTTGTGCCGTGAATGAACTAGTAATAGGCTTTAAGTCCACAGATCAGCAACATTCACCATGGATTTAATGTAGTAACACACACTGTAACCAGTTTGGCTGGAATAGTGAAATGCTTTCAAGTACTTCACACATTTTTTTCCAGCACTTCAAAACTCAAATATTATATAAATATTCTATAAATAAATATATATTTAAATGTTATTTTTAATGTGATGACCAAAACATTATTTATTCATCCTTCAAAAATTACCCCCATTTATAAACCTGAAAGTTTCAAGATGTAGGAAAACTCACACTTATTTAAAAATATTTTTCTTTTAATTAATAGGAAATTTCTCTGGCATTTCTTCCTTTTTGCTGTACCGAAAACGTACCGAACCGTGACTTTAAAACCAAGGTACGTACCGAACCGTGATTTTTGTGTACCGTTACACCCCTAATACATACACATGCTTGTATATATTTAAGAAATATTTGCATGTATATACTATATATAGATTTATATATAATTTATATTATATATAAATATAAATATTTTATATATAAATAACACATTTTTCTTAAATATATAAATGCACGTGTGTGTACTTGTATATACAAAATAATTGTACACAGTACAAACACTTTTATTATGTAAACACAAACTTTTATTTTGGAATGCGATTAATCGTGATTAATCATTTGACAGCCCTAGTTTAACGACATGCTTATTTTTCATTAAACTGAAATAACCGCAATAAAAGTAAGGCTTAACACTAAATTAGTTATCACAGATGTTACTGTATTTGTTGAATTGTGATAACGCTGCGCATTTTAACGTGTTCTAAACAATTGTTGTAAAAGTACATTCGAACAATACATACCCACATCATTTGCCAAAAGAGTGATTTATCTTTATGTAGAAAATGCTATATTTATTTACATGGCTATAAACACCAGACGTGATAAAAAAATTTAATAAACTAAACACAAACCTAAAGCAATAATACTTTCCTTACATACACATAACTATTACCAAATGCTACATTTGGAATATATAAATGCAATCGGTAAAGAATAATTGTGTTCCTTAACGACTGCACGAAACAAGCTGACGTTTGTTGCTTGACAGACGTCACTGGCCTTGTGATTTTGGAATATTTTAATGTAAAAATCTCAGGTATTGTAGCTTTAACTGAAATAAAATAAAATGTCAAAAACGTATTTTATTTCAGCTAGCTTCCAAGGCAATATTTCTCATTTTAGTTTAACTTGATGCACTAAAATAATTAAAACTACAATAAAAACATTAATAAAAACTATACAGACATATTAATAAAAACAAAAACAAATAAAAACATATATTTTTTACATATTAATCAAAACTATAATAGTATCTCAATGATACTAAAATAAATCTGCATGGCATTTGTATGTATCAAAATGTATTTAAAAATATGCCGTTTAAAATATAATGTATTTAAATTAATACATTTAAATTAACAAATTTTTTATAATTTTTTATATTTGAGCATATACATAAAAATGGGTAAATATCAATCTTCCTGAATGCCTAGATTATTTTAACTACAAAAAAAAAATTACACTGTAATCAATTTCAGAACAAATATAGAGATTTGTATTGAATATCATTAAAAGGAGCAGAAATTGAGATTTTCATTTGATTATGTGGAGTTATAAAAACCAACACGACAGAACTTTTGTTATTATTATTATTAAAAACCATTGTCATTATTTATATCATTGTTATTTAAAAACTCGCTTCTCTGATTAAATCAACCCAGTCAGATTACTTTTCCACTTAAGTGAATAACACTTTGGTTAGTAGTAGTACAAGTTCTCACTTGCACCGTGTGTCATGAATTTCCCAAGAGGAGTTCAGAGAGTTTAGTTTCCTGGCTTTGCCTTGCTGATATGTCAGATATACACAGATATATTTTAAAGCAACTGACTAGCACTATGGGAGGGTCTGAGGTGTTTGTGTTGTGGTGGGCAGAAAGCCAGGGGCTTTCCAGGACGTCTGAATCCCGTGCCCTGATCGCCGCTATAGTCTTGAACCATGATCGGGGAATTCACAAAGACTGATAGCGTGACAACAGTAGTTGATATGGTGTTTTGGGTTCAGATATGAGGACCCTCACCTGGCAAACCCGACCCCTCGGCTGGCCCCGTTGCTGTCCCGTAGGATGCGTGTGGAGACGACCTGTCCGAAAGACTTCAGCATGGCCTCCAACTCCTGCTCATCCATGGTCAGCGGCAGGTTAGAGATGTACAGGTTAGTGGGGTCCTGCTCTTGTTGCTGTTGGGAAGGTGACAGAGAGAAAAAGAGACAAAAACTGTGAGACTTTCACCATTTTATTTGTTATCCGTCACTGATCATCAGTGGTGGGTAGTAACTACTTGGATTGCATAATCAGATTAATCCAAAAATGTAAGTACTTGTAACTAAATTATATTTTAAAATACTCATAAAGAGACAAATTATATGGCATGGCATGCAAAAAGAAAAAAAGAAATGATATATATATATATATATATATATATATATAGGGCTGTCAAATGATTAATCACGATTAATCGCATCCAAAATAAAAGTTTGTGTTTACATGATAAATGTGTGTGTACTGTGTATAATTATTTTGTATATATAAGTACACACACGTGCATTTATATATTTAAGAAAAATGTGTTATTTATATATAAAATATTAATATATAATATAAATTATATATAAATCTATATATAGTATATACATGCAAATATTTCATGTGTATGTATTTTTATATATAAAATAATTATACACAGTACACACACATTTATTATGTAAACACAAACTTTTATTTTGGATGCGATTAATCGCGATTAATCATTTGACAGCCCTAATATATATAATATATATATATATATATATATATATATATACACATAGTATAAACACACACACATATACATATATATGTATGTGTGTGTGTGTGTGTGTGTATATATATATATAAACACACACACACACACACACACACACACACACACACACTACAATGTTTATTTATAAAGCACATTGAAAAACAACTGAAGTTGACCAAAGTGCTGCATAAAAAAGGAATAAAAAAAAGAACACAGCAATAATCACATACAGACAGTAAAACAATAAATCACCAGCTATAAAAATGTGTAAGTGGCAAAGAAAATTTATATTTTAATTTGAGAGAAGATTTAAAAATGTATACATTTGGGGCAGTTCTAACGTAAGCCGTGAGACTGATCCATAATTCAGGTCCAACAACCGAAAAATCTCTATCTTTGAGTTTACTCCTGGGAACATAAAGTCATTCAGAATGCCCTGATCTAAGTGATCTCGACTGTGTGTACGGGTGCAAAAAGTCAGAGAGCTATTGTGGTGCCTGATTCAGAAGGGAGTTAAATACAAATAATAGACTTTTTAAATCAATTCTATATTTAACTGTAAGCCAAAGAAGTAAAATCAAGATAGGTGTAATATGCTCACATTTACACTTCCGCTTGAGAAGTCGGGCAACACTGACGTACAGTGAGATGCAATAATCCAACCGAGACATTATAAAAGGCATGCATAACTGTTTTAAACTACTTTAAAAGACAATAATGGCTTTATCTTAGTTAAAAAACAAAGATCTGCTTAACAAATTTAAGGCTGTTGTCAAACAATACACCCAGATTCCTAACACATGTGGTTCAGACTAACTCTCATTTAACTTAAAAAGTTACTCGTAAGCCAGTTTTAACTCACCCAAACAGTCTAAAATAGGCTTTAAGCCATGCTGCTTATTCTCACGCTTTAAAGGCAGATACCTTTGGGTGTCGTCCACATAAAGGTGAAAGGACACTCCATACCTGTTTGAAATAGATCCCAAAAGAAGCATATAAAGAGAAAATAATACAGGGCCGAGAACTGAGCCCTGAGGAACACCAGATGTTACATGAATTTCAGAGAAATTATGTCCAAGATGGGCCGCACATGTAACCCGAAGGCCCACACACGACTATAGGCACCATATATATATATATATATTGCATAGAACACCAGGGCGAGTAAATGATGACTTCATTTTAATTTTAGTGTGAACTATCCCTTTAAGATTTTAGTTTAAAAGGGTGCTAATAGTCACACCTGAGTTACACACACCTGTAAAAACACCTCAGATCTTATCATTTATTTCAATTCACACACTGCCAGAGCTCCGTCACAGTATATACACACTTTATCAGTTAACGGACGCACACCTGGAGATCTGACAACAGAAATCACTGACCATCCACACTTGCCATTCAATAATCAGCCTATTTATAAACCTAGTGAGCTGCCTACATAGATGTCTTCTTAAGATGTCTTCGAATATCGGCCGATGGACAGTGTCGGGCTGTTTTTGAACGTCGTTTAGCTTAGCTTTAAGCTGGACTTTAAGAGAGCTCTGATTGGCTGTTCAGCTTGTCAGTGCACGAGAATAAGAGCAAAAGTGATGAAAGCGAGCAAAGAAGTCAAGAAGGCTTTTCTAATTTTTTATGACCTTACCTGAGCATTCGAATGCGTGAATATTTTCATAATAACATGAGCTGACCGGAATGAAGAAAGTGATAAGCGTGATTGATATTAAAAATGGTAAGCAAGCGCTGCTTTGTTTACGGTGTGCATATCTGCAGTCCTAGTTTCAGTTTCCCTTTTTGAAACTAGACCATCGATACCTGCTGATAAAGACAGATTTTGGAGAGTTTTCGACACCACTAGTTCTTTGGCGTGGGCTTTACACTTCCTGAAAAACTCAAAGCAACAAGCAGGTTGTCTTTTAGAGCAAAATATATAGACCCTTTTTTGTGCCGACATCACAATTACGTTTGTTGTGTTGTTGGGTGTGCCAGAATCGACGGAGAACAGGCTCCAATTTAAAATTTTATCGCATAATGTTTTCTAAACTATTGTGATTATTTGTAAATCATCTGTGATTGTATATACATTGTTGTGATTGATTGTGAATAGACTTGTTGAAGAACCTGGTAAGAAAGAAAAATCAAATACATTAATTTGCTGTATCTGGAACTTGTATTTCTAGAAAATATTCACATCTTTAAAATTGCACTGTAATGTCACCTTCTGGCCTTGGCGCTGGCTTAGCTCGTACCACACAAGTCTTGTACGTGACTATTCAGCATAGTAATAGGCATGTAAAGATTTATACGCCCTCAGTTTCTCTTTACGCTCGGTTTCTCTATCAGGTAGGTGTAGATGTCAGGCCACTCAATCGAGGTTTTGAGTGAGCGTGTACAGGTCGGCTGTACAATCTGGTTTCGTCTGTTAAAGTTAACTTTTTCAAATAAAAATCGTGGTCCTGGACAGTAAGTGACCTAACATATTAAGATAAAATCAGATTTCAGATTTTCTCCAGTCACTGTAATAAAAAATTAAAAAAAACTAACAAAACTTGCTTGCGTTAGTGAAGCGGCCAGGGGAATCTTTTTTACCTCCACTTAAGCTCCACCCAGAAAAAAAAGTCACAATGTTTACTAACTGAAAAGGGGTCTATAATATTTAATCAGAATTTGATGATTAATATACAGTTTTGTTGAACAAGAACGTGGACGAATAAAATTTGACTGTGGGCGGAGCTACCCGTACATGTGGGCGGAGCTACCCCTTACAGGTGGGCAGAGCTACCCCTTCCATGTGGGCGGAGCTACCCCTCCCATGTGGGCGGAGCTACCCCTTTCATGTGGGCGGAGCTACCCCTTTCATGTGGGTGGAGCTACTCCTTCCATGTGGGCGGAGCTACCCCTTCCATGTGGGCGGAGCTACCCCTTCCATGTGGGCGGAGCTACCCCTTCCATGTGGGCAGAGCTACCCCTTCCATGTGGGCAGAGCTACCCCTTCCATGTGGGCGGAGCTACCCCTTGCATGTGGGCGGAGCCACCCCTTCCATGTGGGCGGAGCTACCCCATCCATGTGGGCGGAGCTACCCCATCCATGTGGGCGGAGCTACCCCTTCCATGTGGGCGGAGCTACCCCTTGCACGTGGGCGGAGCTACCCCTTCCATGTGGGCGGAGCTACCCCTTCCATGTGGGCGGAGCTACCCCTTGCACGTGGGCGGAGCTACCCCGTCCAACACGGACAAATAGAATCCAAGTAACCAACATAATTTCCTGTCAAACGTCATTGGATGGGGTTGGTTATATACTGTACATACATATTTGTAGTACATAATATGATTCATATCTTGGGGAAACTTGTATCTCTGCAAAGGATACATGCGATACTGCCTACGTTTTGGAAGGCTTTGTGTCGATGCCTTAACATGCTAGGTAGGGAGCTCATTAGTTTTGGTAAAACTGTTAATTAAGACAATATCTAAATACACATAGCACAGGTGAATTAAATTCATATAAGAGGCTAAAGTGAAAACATGTCTCCCTCTCCACACTCTCTAGCTAATAAAGGGTGAGCATTAATATTGATGAGCAGTTCATTTGCATGCGGCTCTCGGCCACCACCCCCCATCCAAGCGGCGAAACCTCGACTGATTTTCTGCCGTAGTTTCCCTTCCATCAGCAGAAACCAAAAGAGAAACAGGCAGAGAGAGAGAGACTCTCCCCAGGGACATAAGGGTCGCTACATTAATATTCATTAACATCCTACTGCGTTCAATCTCCACCCCTTAAGAGATGGAGGAAAAATGAGCAGAACAAAGAGAAGACAAGGGAGAGGCGGGATTGGATTACTAAAGTAATACGCTGACAGAAAAAAAAAAATCAGCATAGCAGCATTAGGGAACAACGGCAGAGGGCCGGCGCTGAGCTGTCGTACCCAGAGAACGACGCTCCATCACGGGTATAACGGATGGAAGAGCAAACGAGTGCTGGAGATCCTTAAGAGTCATCAAAAACAATGTTTATTTCTTTTTTTTTTTTTTTTAAGATGGAGCTATTACAAATGACAATGTCCATAACTAAACAAAGAAGGTCGAACACTGTAGCTATTAGCGGGTGTTTTATGGGCCCGTTTTGAATGGCAAATAAATTCACAATGTGCTTGGCTTGCTCCAGGGGAGAACTAAAATGCTGGTGTGGTTTTTAAACAGACGTATCCTGACCTGAAATCTAATACCAGAGCCACATACCGGTGCGAACCCTGGTCATCAGGGTCGGGCTACACCAGACATAAGGAAGCTCTTATTTAAAAGGTGCTGGAAGCAAAACAGCATGAATAAAACATACTAAAATTGACTGAAATATGTAGAATGATTTAGAAAAAAAAAAATGCTTTTGTTGCAAGACCAAATTGATCAAAAGTGACACTACAGAAGATTTTTTATCTTTCAGATAAATGCTGTTCTTTTGAACTTTCTAATATAATAAAATTGAATTTCATTAAAAAGTCTCATATTAATACATTTGAATCATACTGAATAAAAAAAATTGAAAAATAAAGCTATTAAAAATAAAATAACCACACTTTTATTGAAAGTAACACACTAAATTGGACAGAACATATATTAATTTTAAATATCCATGTATACTTGTTTCTGTTTGCAATAGCCCTACTGTGCATGTATTTATTTAACATGTATTTTAATCTATATTAAGTATTGATTTATAGTTTGAGGACATAGAATTATGTATATATATTAGGGCTGTCAAATGATTAATCGCGATTAATCGCATCCAACATAAAAGTTTGTGTTTACATAATAAATGTGTGTGTACTGTGTATAATCATTATATATATATATATAAATACATACACATGCTTGTATATATTTAAGAAATATTTGCATGTATATACTATATATAGATTTATATATAATTTATATTATATATAAATATAAATATGTTACATATAAATAACACATTTTGCACGTGTGTGTACTTATATATACAAAATAATTTTACACAGTACAAACACATTTATTATGTAAACACAAACTTTTATTTTGGATGCGATTAATCGTGATTAATCATTTGACAGCCCTAATTTATATATATATATATATATATAGTATATATGTATGTATTTATATTAATATAGAAATAAAAAAATATACATGCATTTTGTAGACAAATATAGATTGTGTCTACATAAATATAAATAGAAATGAGTTTCTTCGTAAATCTTACATTTGTGTTACATTAAAATATAAGTTGGGTTGGTGGGAGCAAACAGTTAAGTAAAAGCATCATCAAGTGTGCATCATTCCCATTCTTCCATTAGTGGTATTTCAGGGTTCGGACATTTTCATGACTATTATTAAAAAATAATTTTGAACATCCCCATACACCTATAGGCTAAGTGACGCCGGGCTGGAGCAGCTGGCCTCAGATTACCGGACAGAGCGAGGCTGTTCAGACGTGGAGATCAGCTCAAGCGCTGGAGCGTTCACTGCAGGCACGCAATGCTGAATTACATCTCTCACGTCAGGCACTAAGAGCTTTACGATAGCTGATATCAGTATACAGATACTGAGGAAAGACACTACATCAATCTCACACACATCCCTATTAGCTGATCAGCTGACATTAGACACCAAATACCAATGCACAAAAAAAAAAAACACATCAAGATTCTAAAACAATGAATATTTAAATATCATACTAGAGTAGTATGAAGCAATGATCCTGAATAGCAGTGCAGGAAACATTGGTTTCAGTGTGTGTGGGCTTGCATGTGTGTCACCTGCTAACAATTTACTCAACATGAACCATGTGACTTCGACAGAAAAAACACACAATATGCGTATGGAGTTAAGTGTGTGTCAGACACAGATGGTACAAGAGAAAGTGAGAGAAAAAAACTCAGTGTATATGTGTGAACAGGAAAGCATGGCATTTGTGAGGATGTAAGAAGACTATGTTCAGAATATATTATCTTACTATTCCTGTACTATATAGTATGTATACCATGCACAGTATGTGAAGTTTGTATATGCATAGAATACCCAGATGCCCTACAATGCCAAAATGTGAAGTATACAACAGAAAACACTATGTGCAGTATTTTTTTTCTTCCCATAAATCATAACTATTGGTCACCCTGTACATCTCTCTGTTGGTTTTGCAAATATTTTACTAATGAAAAGTACATAAAAAACTGGAAGAAACACACTTTTTTTTTTTGTATTTGAGGAGCGGAGAAGAGTGTCTTAGTCTAGCATCTGTCATTTATAACATGAGATTTTGGTCAAATGACAGAAAAAATCTGAGCACCGACATAGTTATAGACAGAATAAACTTTATAACCTGTAAGTTGATGAAAACGTACTGTGATGCACTTACTGCCTCGTTCTAATGACGGACAAAACACGTGTATCAGAAATTCGCTGATAAAAAACCTAAAAAAAAAAAAACTCACATCTGAGCTTGCCTTTGGTCAAATGTTAATGATATAATGAAACATGCAAGTGTCTGACCATATATAAAGGCACAATATCTACTTTGACAACATAGTGTTTAATTATTTAAAAAATACCGTGTTTTTTTCTTTCATTTCCTGAAGTGTGTAAGTTCGATACACACAAGGATTCGCCCGACAGCAACGATATGCAATGCAAAACCAATGATCATTAATGTCTTTTTCTTGACTCTATATTTGATTAAAATGTTTTATAACATTAATAACATTTCTGATACAATAACAGCAAGAACTTATGTGACAACAATGCAGTATAAGACGTTTTTGAGAGATTTGTCGTTGCATAATGTGTACATATTTTTAAAACAATGTAGGCAGCTTAAAGTACATAAAAATAGTAAGCTAGTTTTGCAAACAAAGCCGGAGTGAAGGGTTCAGACACAGTGCCATGTCACTAGGTTACTCCAGGGGCTTCCTGTCTGAGATATTGATGTCTAACCATCTGTTTATATCATAAACAAGGTGAAAGGACGAAACATCCAAGGACAACACGCCAAGATGTCTGTGCCAGAGTGAGCGCATGAAAAAAGTCCCTCCAAGCACCTCCATTTATAATAAACTGGGCAGGTAAAAAAAACAACTAACTATTCCTTTAGGAAAAAGCCATAATTAAACACAGATAACCGTGCTCATGACATGATATCTTCAGCACAAACAACACTGTCAGTTCTGATATACTTTAACATAACCATATCCCACCCAGTTGTGCCTCTCAGACAGACTGCAATTCAGTTTTAATTACACACTTGCCCTTTAAATAAATATGCATGCAAATTCTGATGCTCTAATTACCTTGTTAGTGAATCATCACAAAAGACCAAGAACAACAAGTCAGAGTCAATATAAGTTGTCTTTACAAAAGAACAACAAAAAGAATGCATTTTCGCAATATACACCCTCCGTTAACAAAAAACAGATGGCAATGAAACAACACATCTTTAATTTGTTTAGAAATAAAAAGGAGCATGGCTTAAAATTTAGGCAGCTCACTAGATTTGAGAGTCCTTGAGTCACGTGATAGGGAACTATGAGTGTAATGAGACACACCCTGACTGAGGCTTTTATAGGGCCTGATCGTCAAGGCTTCAGACGAGACGTCACCATGACGGCCTCCAATTATTCACTTCCGCAGGAATGTAAACCACGCAATTCCACGAAAAATGGAATGAAAACGTCACAATGCAAGAAATCTTAGAGATGTATATAATAACAGCCTTTTTTTTTTGGCATGTTCCTGACAGGTTTGCTGTTGGGTTTGTCTGCACCTGTAAGGGTGTGTCTTAATCCTCAAGATGATGCATTCACACTCACGCACGCCTGCCTCTGACATCACCTGGATCCAGTGAAGCGTGTCAGAAGGAGCTGCAGGTGACGGGAAGAACAGGTGTGCTCAGGTGTGCCCTTACCTTTGCCATCTGAGCCTGAACTCCGCTGGTCTTCAGAGCGCTGACGGCTTTCTGAGCAGCAGCAGGGCTGTCAAAGTCCACAAAGCCATACCCTGAGAGACAGACAACCACAACATGCTCTTAGATACACCTTTAAAGAGACAGCACACAGTTTCAACCTGAAAAACAAGGCGTTCTACACTGTAAAAAATTATCGTGATTTTAACGGTAAAAGATAAACGGTAAAAATGCTACAGTGAAAAAACGTTAATTGGTTAACAGAAAGTTCCCTTACTATATAAGTAAATAACTGTGATAGACCTAATGGTACATTTAATGTAATTTTACTGTAAAATACCGTTATATTGACAGTTTTTGAAAGTGAAAAAGAATAACTCATTGTATAATTTACAGTGAAAAAACGTAAATTGAAATTCCCACAATTCCCTGCGTGACACTTCATAATTTTCTTATTTTTTTTCTAATCAGTTATGTACATTAGGGTTTTATGTTACATTTAATTTTGTTAAATTATTGTTTATTGCCTTTTTAAAATTTCATGTGTTACCATGATGGTGTTTAATGTTTGTGCGAATGACACTGTGCATCTTCTATATTTTAGTATTAACTTTCTTGTGGAAGAATTGCATGTGATGAGCTTTGATTGATCATGTGACTCTCATCACTGCTGTGATTGTTGGTTGTCAGTGTATCACAATGGTACAAAACAGATATTAATACTTCAATATGTCGGTAAATGATCATATCACATAATGAAATACGGTTTATTTCTGTAAATTTTAAGTTAAGTCTGTAAAACCTAATATGTTGCTACCTTATTTTATACGGTAAATTTCTGGCAACCACAGCTGCCGATATTTTACCGTAAATTGAACAGATTTTTTTTTTTTACAGTGTAGGGTGAATCTATAGCGTAAAACTGAAAAAAAATGTGTTTTAATTAATTATTACAAAATAATACAATTTAACCTCCAAAAATGAATTGCTGTTTTGCTTTTTTCTGTAATTTCTATTATACTCTGTGGTGATTAAAGTAAAGTAAAGTAAAGTGAAGTGAAGTGAAGTGAAGTGAAGTGAAGTGAAGTGAAGTGAAGTGAAGTGAAGTGAAGTAAAGTAAAGTAAAGTAAAGTAAAGTAAAGTAAAGTAAAGTGAAGTGAAGTGAAGTAAACAAAGGTAAAAACATAATAAGGTGACAGAGTTCTACTAGATGTTTCTTATAGAAATGTAGCCTTGTTATTCATGAAATAAGATGTTTTTTGCCTGCTCAATTAGCTATTCAACTTTAATCCCTTAGTCATATCATCCAGAAAAACGATTAAGAGCACAATTATCATGTAAAATGTAATTTCACACAAGATTTTGGGAAGGTTTTCTAAAACTTTAAAGAAACTTTGTGACAAGAAATGATGTAATTTACAAGAAAAGTGATGCAATAAATTTCCAGACAATAAAGATGCAAGTCTCAAAAGATTTTAAATGACAGCATTTGATGGGTATTTACTTTTTTTTAATGCACAAAACGCCAACAGACACATGACCTCTTGTGAGCGTGTGCAAAGCATGTTTTGGCTGAAAACATCAGCGGTTGCCACTTTACGGGCAGGAAGCAAAGCGGCGGGTTCAAGAGAGCATCTTATCTGTGAGTAAGTGTGTTGTGAGTAATCTATCACAGAGCCCAGAGTGAGGAAACCGCTGCACTATCAGTGTTTGCTCCCCCTAATGAGAACAATTAAATGGACACGAGGAAGCTGATCCAAGATAAGTCTTTACGTTCAGCTCCTCCCTTCACACTCCTCTGCTTCAGCCGGTTGCTATATTTAATCTGCGAACAGGTCAAACCACAAACAGAACATCCTGACTAATAGCTCAAATATATATATATGACGTACAGGACAAAGAAACACTCACTAAACGCAGCCACAGGTATGATCCATCTGCTACGGACAGCAACATCATTTCATATCAGATCAAATTGTTTAGATGTAAGAGAAAACACAATGTGGTGTTTAGCAAAGCTGATTTAATCTGATTTAAACATCTTTTACGCTTTGAAATATAGCAGAGGAACCTTTTTTGTTTTTTATCAGAGGAACCAAAATTTCAGCCAAACCTTTCACTGTAGTGAAGTAGAATCAAAATGTTTAATGCAAGAAGTTAAATACATTTATAAATATACACATTTATATTGAGCAATCTAACTGAGAGAAATAAACAGCAATGTTTTCCCAAATATATATTTTTACTAAAACATTTGAATATATGAAAAATGGAGAGCCTTCTTGAGCAATGTTAAGTGATTCATTGAATCAGGTTCAAACTGATTCACTGAAACGGACACTTTGAAATGATTCGTGGAAAAAAAGAAAAGTAAAATAAAACAAAAAATTAAATAATAAATAGTAAAGTAAAATAAAATAATAAATAATTAGCTAATCAACTTTAACCCCTCGGTCATATCTTCCAAAAAAGCATATATTTACACATTTATTATAGATATTGAAGCCTATAAAGCCTACTTAATCATATTTGATACATGGATTTTTAAGGTTTTTAGCATTTTTAGCAAAGTTTTTGATCATCTTTTGTTGTCATATTGATTAGTATAATTGTAAGCTTGTGATTCACGTGTCTTTTTGCTGTGAGATCTTTACAAATTTTTATAAAGTAGACATATGAATAACTTTATATTGTTAGTTCAAGATGAACACTTACTGGACTGAAGCAACTTATTACTTGATTATCCATACATCATTTAATTCTTTTGAGTCTCAAATATTATAGATTATTTTATTATAAATTTTATTATATTATTATAAATATCTATGATTATAGATATGAAATATAATATCAGGCTTTTGAGAAACATTTATTTGTTCATCTCTCAATCATCATTGTATTGCATTGCATAGGTGTTGAAACTAGCTTTGATCATAAAACAGCTTTTAAATATAATCTTACTAAAACATTATTGGGAGATATAAAGTAACGAACGACTGATATTTATATGCATTTTATGCAAGCAGTCCGATGTCAAAATCTCATTGATTTACACAAGCAATATTTTTGTCCATATAAATATCAGTATCTGCACCAAATTGCAAATGTTTGCTCAGTTTGTGCCTCTGAATAAAATTAAGGTGTTTTTTCCTTCTTAAGTATGAGCTCCATATTCTCACTACATCATACTTTATGAGCCATAAAAGCCTGATGTATCAAACATGATGAAACTAAAATATTTTCAGATTTCTCAAAATATTTTAAGGTTCAATAGACTGTTCCATTACAATAAATATTATTATTAGGTTATTATACCACATCTTTACGGGGTCAGTCAACTTGTCAAAAAAGCAGAAACTTGTGGTTGTGAAACTAAAGTAATGACATGCTCTTTAGTCAAATAAAAAGCTTATTTTTACACTTCCTGCTAAATCATGTTGAAAATATCGCAAGTGTACAATGAGCTTAGTGTTTAGCAGTTTAAAGTGAAAGTGAAAGTCGGCCTTCACTGGTTAGATTATGGGTTGGGTTTAGATCATTTGCATGTGTGCATCACAGGGATACTCAGGGGTTAACATTTTCCATCCGGCTTCTTTAAAATTCCTGCGGGGTTGAGAAGGGCTGGACTACAGGAAACTAAGACGTGAAGGCGGTCCATCAACACCCTCCCCCGGGCCTGACTGAAATTACTCAGCACATAAATAATCCACCGCGCTGTGACTAAGCCACATGCTCCAGGGCAGGCGTGCCCCGAGGTGCCAAGCCCAGGAACCGAGCCAGATCCTGGAACAAACCCCACAGGCCTCAGTCAAGACACCGAGGCCAGGACAGGAATAACAGCGAGGGGTCTGGGATGCAGCGACAGACTGACTGCGTATCTGTTTCCCGAAACACCCACGACAGCATAACTGTGCAATGACGGAGAGCAGGGCGTAAACACGCAAGCCAACGCCTGCATAAACACTCACGTCGCATTACACACTTGCACACTTGTATAGTATGCTGCCATGATTTTGCTGGCAATATAAACTGAATTAACACTGGAATGTAATTTAATGCAATGCTTTTCATGTGTTTTTTATTTTTATTTGGCCATTAAAATGCATTTTAGTTCTTGCAATAGACTTTAGTCAATGAGGGACAGAATTAAATCTCTCAGATTTCATCAAAAAGATCTCTTCATTTGTGTTCTGAAGAGTCTTATTTCGGTTTGGAACGACATGAGAGTGAGTAAATAATGACAGAATTATCACTATCCATTTAAAAATCAGTCTCTCCATGGAGAAAATGAATGAGATTTTAATAATCATCACCACACTGTTGCACTGTGTTCTTTCATTATCTCAATTTTTGTGATTTGTTAATTAAATTTGAATTGAAAGTTGGTGTGCACACTAATACAACAAGCAGCAGCTCTCAGAAGAATATGAAATCCCATAATAAGGAAAAACACTAAAACTGCACAGATTTCGAGCCACATATTAGAGGGCAGAACATTAACATACGTACCTTTGCATTTGTTTGTGGTTTTGTCTAAGATGGCCTTGGTTGATACGATTTTTCCATACCTATAACAAGAACAAACAGAGATGTGTTATGAATATTAAAACACACACACGGATCTAAATAACTCAAGTTTGAAAAAAATAAATCATGCACGAAACATGTGAAACTTGATGATACTTTGAGTGCAGATGTATACAGCCAAAATTTAATATATACTGTATGTATTATTGTTAACTAAAACAAAAACAAAAAACATAAGATACATTTTCATTACATGAAATAAAATAACCATTAACAGAAATAAAATTAAATATATAACTTATTTTATTTTAGATAGTGGCCAAGGCAACATTTCTATTATTTATAATCATTTCTATTTATAATAAAAGTAAATTAATTATACAAAAACAACACTAATATTTATTTGCATATGAATAATGACCTTATTTGTGCAAATTGGAGTTGGATGAAACAGCTTAAAATTTCAACTAGTCAAATGACTTTAAAAAAAAAGCACAATAAAATGATTTACAAAATTGCTTGAAATTTTTAATTTCCAGCAAATATATTGTGAAAATATTTAATGCATTTCTGTATCACAGTTGCAAATTGAACGAACAAAAGTCCTACAATAACATTTGGAATATTTAGTTTGAAACAACATGAAGGGGAGTAAATTCATTTTTATTTTTTCATTTTTTGGGGCGAACTACTCCTTTAAGACTTATGCCTATAAAACTGAAAATGTAAAAGAAGTGAATCTTTAACAATGCTTGATATATGATGTTATTGAGGTATATTCTGCACACTTCTGGGCCAGAAACGAGATCTGGAGGAGGAAGCGTCTCTGGAGGTTAACAGAGCCAGAAACGTGATTGATTTATGAGGAGGTTATAAAAACTGCAGTGGAATGCTGTAAGGCACATGTGAGTGAAAACATGACCTTTGACCTCACAGGATGGGCTCCTCGGCACCAATATGACCTCACGAATACTTCCACAGCCACCGATGGCAAGAAAAGAAAAAAAAATGGGGGTCATTAAGCTCATTCAATTAATAACACAAATAGGAAAGCCTTCGTGAGATTTGAAATCCAATTACAGCAGACTCCTAAAGTCTGTGACCTCGAGGTCTGCTTCTCCAGGGGGTGAAGGTTTTTTTTGCACCAATTGACCTAATATTAATCAATTACGAGGATCTTGCATCTTTCTCCTGCCTCCTGTCGTTTCTTCCTGAGTGTTCGGTGGCAGAGAAATAAAGTAATTTAATGCTTTCAGGGACTCGGAGGACACGTTTACAGCGGCCTTGGTTCCAGAGGTATTTGTCCTATTCATTTTTTCCCCCATAGTGATTTTAAAGGGTTTTTGTTAAAGAGTCACAAGCCATGAAATCAAACCAACCAGAAACCGAACGCCATTACAAGCATGGGTAACACTTTAATTTAGGGTCCAAGTCTCACTATTAACTAGCATGCATATTACTAGGATATTGACTGTTTATTAGTACTTATAAAGCACATATTAATGCCTTATTCTGCATGACAATAGATTAAGACTTCCCTTAATCCGATCCAATACCTAAACGCAACAACTACCTTACTAACTATTAATATGCAGTAATTAGGAGTTTATAGAGGGAAAAATCTTAGTTAATAGTAGGAATTGGACCCTAATCTAAAGTGTGACCCAAACTTTTAATTTAAGCAAAAAAGTGCTTGAAAAATCAGACAAGACTGTGTATGAAGTCAATTAAAATGTATGTATATAGCACTTTTCACAATACACATTGTTTCAAAGCAGAAAATCATAAAGTTATTACTATATTATAATATATTAATATTTTCATGTTTTATATGTTTAGTAGATAAGAGATGGGCGACAATATAGTTTACACTTTGTGACAATATAAGCAATCAAGCATTTGAGTTTTGCTACATAGTATATAATCGCCCTATGTGAGTTTACTCTATGTATAGAGATAAATTTGGACACTTGTATATACAACTTTATATAACGAGCTGGGCGATAATATGGTTACATTTTCCAATGAAAAAAACAAACCAAACTTGTACTTAATGACTATTAAGGGAATAAAAACAATCCCATATATTTGTAGAAGCGTTTATTGCAAAATATGCCTTTAATTACAAATATTTAAATAGTTTGAGAGCAAAGAGAGACTGTAATTCGCAGTGGTTGAGTGGAGGCAATTTTGGCAAAATATTCTGTTTTGATTCTCTGATTGGTGGAGATTTCGAAGCAGAATCATGAGTAATGTAGTTTTTTTTACCAGGAAATCCACTGTTAAACGCGTTTATTTAAAACCAAATGTGTAAAGTAATGTGTGCTGATTGCTTCATCAAAAGCATATACGATCGATTAACAACCTTGTAGCTCACATTAGGTCTGTCTTTAACGGTTTAAAAGGTATAGTTCAAAATCAATTCCCCTATGGCGAAAATGAATGGGGTTTTTTACTTCTGTTGCACAAAAATATAAAGCACACACAAATATCAAATAAAATACATTCAAAGCATTTTAAACAAAGAATAAAAGTGATGCTACCTTAGAATTTATCCAACTCTTGTGCATGTATGATCCCTTTAAATGCAGCTCACTAGGTTTTTGGCACAGAGTGAAAACGTTATGAAAAGTTGATAAATGTCATTCATTAATCTCGTGTCCAGAGAGACAGCACAACAGCGTTTATGGGCCTTTTAATGCGCTTCATCGCCTGGTTTACGGGAAAACGACGAGGCCATCAGGAGGAAAAACCCGTCCTAATAGGCCGGCTCTCCATTAGCTTCCACTGAAAATCTATTACAATTGAATTGCAGCGGCCAGACGGTGGAGGAGAGGCAGAGAGACGGATTGAATGACCGAGAGAACAATGTGACTGGTGTTTCACCTGCCATTTCAGCCCCAGTCTTGATCCCATTATAGCGCCTGCCGGCAGCTCCAGTTACTCTCCTCCAGAAGCGTATTGATCTCCATAGTAAGAGCTCAGAGCGATGTTTCATAACTCGGCTTAAGCAAACACAGTCTTCCTATATCTGTTGAGATTATTGGTGACCATAAGAAGAGTATTGGTACGTAAAAAAAAAAAAAAAACAGTATAGATTTACAATACAAATACATGTTGACTAATGAATTTCCAATTCTTTTGCGAATACTGGATGAGGATTTTTTAACAATTATTTCACATAGACTGCATATGGAGCTAAATATTTTCAAAGATTAATGCACTTATAATACATAGATCCGCACACACACATGAGAATTTTCAAATTTAAACAATCAATTCATACAGAAAGGTGCAAACATGCTTGTGTGTATTCATGAATATGTGTGCATCTTATTTCGTAAAAAGTAAATTTGGTTGAATCATATGTCAATATGAATTTGTGAGTTATGAGTTTGTGAATTGCTGTTTGCAAATATATAAACTTATGGATTTTTTTTAATCACGTTTTGTAAATACATACATTTTTAGACTATTCTAGCTGTGTCTCTCTCTCTCTCTCTATATATATATATATATATATATATTGCATAACTCTATAAAACAAAATACACAGATCTAAGCATAACTACAAACACTGACATTCATTTTAGAAATTTCTGTTGACGTTTCCTGGTTTGGAAATCACAACTATCTGGTGTAGAGATGGAGATGACACAATTTTTCTCAAGAGCAACTTTATACTAGCCTGGGTTTCCCCATGCTACCTTGCGCACTATTTGTAAGCTTTGTAGTATAAAAGAAAAATATTTCGGGAACTCGATAAATATGAGAAGCCATATACGTTAGGCTACTTTCCACCGAGAGGAGGAAAAACACTCGACTGTACCGGTCGTTGTTATATTATTAATTTACTACAAGTAACGTTATGCTGCTAGTTCAGGCACACATTTATTTTCCTGTTGGTTCTTTGCAATGTTAATAAAATATATTGTACGTTAATTCTTTATGGGTCATTACTTTGTACTTTTAAAGCAAAGTATTTATAGTCACACACACACGCACACAAAAAGATTCAGATAAACGATAAATCGCTTTAGCATCGAATCGCAATCGAATCGAATCGTGAGGTACCTAGAGATAGAGAGCCTAAGTCCCGCTCCTCCGCTTCCAGCTCATGGGACCTTATTTGGAAAAAAATATGCATGGTAGTCAATGGGGAGAGACAACTTATCTTTTTATTCCGTCTGAACTGTGCCCTGAATTACACATATGATGTTTGTCAATTTAAAAGGTAATTATGAAAGTCAAGACAGTCGCAGTTTGTCATAAAACAGGAGAGTAACAGTTAGTTTTATGTGAAAATCGCTCAATGAACTACATCTCTCGTCTCGCACCAAGCTCGTGTGTGTGCAGTCTGGTACAAAACACACAGGCATGACGGCGTAACGTTATGATTATAACGTTAGACTATAGAAAACATGACAGACGTTAGCTTCAGTAAAGTTAGCTTCATTCATTGAGAGAAAAGGTATGACGTCACATGCGCGCCTTTTGGGTTTTGTAGTCTTTGTAATTACGTATTTTCAGTCTTATACCTCAGCAGTTTTACATCAAACTGCGACTTTCTTGACTTTAAAATGTATCTTTTAAATTGACAAACATCATATGTGTAATTCAGGGCACAATTCAAACGGGATCAAAATATTTGTTGTCTCTCGCCATTGACTTTCATGTAATATTTTTCCGAATTAAGGTCCCATGGTGGTTAACCGGAAGGGGAGGGACTTAGGCTCTCTATTCCCACCCCTAGATTCCACAGCGAGGGGACCAATCACAGAACGGGGAGGGAGCAGCAAGACGATGACGCGACACACCGAAGCAGTTTGTTTATATCTATGGATCCAACATGGCAGCAGACGCGAAGTTACCTTTCGATGCAGCCTTAGATATTGTTCTAAGAAGTTTAGAACGCAAGTTTATTTAGAAAAAAGTGCAACTTTTCTGTCGATATGTCATCTGGTATAATTGAAACGATTGGCTATGAGCTACGTACAGGCGCATTTGATACACATTTGTAGCACCCAATAACGGCTCTGGGCATTCGTAAACCACGCCTCAAATACGAGAAAATGAACATGTGGTTCCCAGACCCACTGGCTGACGTTAGCCAGGCTAACTTTATACTGTTATCGTTACCAAATTAGCACTCTAAACGTTAAAGGTGTCATTTAAGTCACTACAAATCCATGGATCCAATGGGAATGGTGTGTCGTAAGGATGTGGAGGAAAGAGACACTCCATCATGAACAAAACCTGAGAAAATTTAGAAAAGTTCGGCACACAGATTTTCAGAGAGGAAACTGATCTGGCTCTTTCCACATCCTCAAAATGCATCTTAAACATTAATATCCATCAAATGCTCTGTCAAGGCTTTCTCTAATGTGTAAGCACATAAAACACTCAAGTTTGTTAGCAATAATTTAATTGTCCAGATGTTTAACCCTCTGGGGTCTGAGATAAACACAGTTATGTGGAGCAGGAATTAAGCCAATGAGATTTCAGAAATGGAAACTCATGTCACTCACGTCACAAAAACTCAAAACAAAGAACAAGGAAGAAATAGCTTTTATTTAGTCACTTTATTGCATCACGTCTGGGTAGGATGCGGTGCAAAGTGACCCGACATATGAACGCACAACCCTTGAAGAATGTTTGAGGAATGTTCCCTCCCTTGGAGAACTGCCCTGGTTTTGGTTCATTTCCAAATAGACAGCGTTTCCTTAAGGACAGGCTCTTTAATCAAGTCTGGATATATGCAAAGGTGAAAGGGTCCTGAAAGCCATACTCTGATTTGCATGAAAATGCGACTTACAGGCGCTTATGTTGTGTTTTTTTTTTTTGTGTGTGTGTTTTTTGGAGAGTAAAATCCTCTCAGCAACAATTCACAAGCACAGTTTCTCATGCATTTTTTCAATCTTCACTAACATACAGAAGAGAATGAAAAATAATTTTACACCCCAACATGCTTTTTTACAAATAAACAAACATCTATGCACTTAGGTTTTAGAGTATGACGATATCAGGATAAGATAAGATTCTCAGCATAATCGACACAAAGCAAACTGGACTGATTCCAGTAACAGATCATATTCACACTATGTGTTTTAAGGTGGCAATTTTTAGGCTGCCAAAGTATATATATTTAGCATATACTGTATGGCATGATGTGTAAAGAGATGCATTTTTAAAATCTCACTTTCAGTATGAGGTGTTGCAACCAAAATCTACACACACACACACACACACACACACAGTACAATCAACTTAGCTGAGTAAGTCATTTCAACTTAAATTACATTAAACTGACTTCAAAGTTGAATCTCATAAAAAAATCTATAAAAAAGGCAATATACACTTCCACTAAATTTTGATGAGTTGAAGTAATGTAAAAACATATGTTGTCATGACTTATTGACCATGTTATTTGCAGATGTCCAATCTTATGGACAACATTTTATATCAACATTCATAAGCATTACAGTTTTTTACAGTCGCTAGGACACATTTCTCAATACTTAGGTCACTTTTTCAAAACTCTTCACACAGTGAGCACAACAGAAGTATATGTGGGCTAAACTGTGGATCATTTATCATTGCTTTGGCACAAAATGCATTCAATGACTACATCTTTCAAATTACATTAATTATTTTCTCACTTCGACACAACAACCGCCAAAACTCTGTGTACCGACAGGCCAATGTGCACATGCTTACACACTGATCTCAGCACTGTTAAACTTAAGTTCAAAACAATAACATAATACAAAACTGAATAAGACAGCATTTTGCCACATTTCTACAGTAATATTGTAATGAAATATATTTAGAATCTAAAAATTAAATGGTATAAAAACAATTGGACCAACCACATCTGATTCCTATTGTATCTGTATTGGTGTGTATACATTTTTTTGTACTTTGGAATTACTCCAAAAATATAAAATATAATAACTGCATGACGTCTGATTCATTCTAGTAACATATATAGCAGTGAATTCTAAACAGTAGAGAGGTAGAAGAAAGAAAGCATTTACATAGGAAAACATTGTATAAAGTTACCTGTTGTTAGTGTTTTTTATGTTATTGTTTTGTGGGTGACAAAGTGTGTTTGTTAGCTAGTGTTATGGAAGAATGTGTTGATTTGAGATATGTATGAAGTGATTTGGTAGTTTTAGTGCATTTTGAATGTGAAATTAACTGCTGTGCCGAGCTGAAAGTTGGTTAGGAGAACTGTGTGAAGAGTTTTGAAAAAGTGACTTAAGTATTGAAAAATGTGTCCTAGCGACTGTAAACATTTATTGGCTATAAACAAAGAAATTTTCAAACGAACAAATACACCAATATCAAACGGCTGAAAATATTGAGACAAATGTAACTATATCGCCCAGCAGCTCTAACAGAATCATATCGGCAGACAAAAAAGCATCCAAAGAATAGAGGATCAAATCCACACACTGATCGGATGTTGCATGGTTCAACAACATATTATTATCTGATTCTCAAAGCCCCATAAGCTTGTGTTATGACATTGATACCTCTGACCTCACATCTTTCCCAGGGATGTGCCCTGGAAAAGGTTACACCAGAAAGGTCAAAGGACAAATCTCTTCAGCCGTCAGGATGAGATTAAGCTAAATACAGTGAAGGGTCAGACGATCACACCACTGACCCTCCAGTGAAAAGCCCAACACTAATCCAGAGCCTCAATCACGCCCGTAGATGAACTGTGCTCTCTTTACACTGCAGAGGTTTTCTAATTAAAGACAGTGCTTGAATTCCTCTGAGGACAAACCTGTGAACATCACAAGGCATACAGTTGAAAAGTTATCTGAGGTGATGCAAATATAAAAAGCTGATTTATTTAAGAAACAAAGTGACATTGGACTCTGTACTAACTCTATATACGCTTGAGATCAGGACACATTAGGTCATTACTAATAATAAGACCGACTACAATGTGATGTTAAGGAGTTTAGACTTCTTAGGGTACATGAACTTACATGAACTTACTTAGTAAATTATGCATAATTACAAGCAACTAACCCTAAACCAAACCCTATTCCTAACCCTACCCTATAGTAAGTACATGCTGTTAACTGATATTACTCAGTACGTAAATGTATAATTACAAGTACACCCATAAAATAAAGTGTATCCATAAATAAGGCTGAAATAGTGTGCTCAAGTACATGAATGCATGTAAAAGGTAACTTTTGCATAAAATAATTAAATAAATAAACAAATACCTAAATAAATTAGAATGATGTGATATACAGTATATCAATATTCACATCAACAGTTTTAGGTATGAGAAAAAAAATCTAATATTATAAAGTTTAATATTTATTTATTATAATTTTCATGATTTCTTAGGCGTTTAATATATATGATAAATAAAATTTCTTAGAAAAAAGGTTATATTGTCGAGTCCTGCTTCTGTTCCTGAGTAATGAGATCTCCTAATTAGCAAACACAAAGGGCAATGTTACAAAGTCGATGTTTGTTGATGTGTGTGTGTGTGTGTGTGTGTGTGTGTGTGTGTGTGTATAGAGTGGGAGGAAGTTTGATGAAGGGCTCAGAGGAGGAAAATGAGACTTCAAAGTCACATCAGTGGTCTTTCATCCAGTCACCATCTGAGATTCAGTAACAGGATCATTCTGTGCTCTGCTTCTGCTAGTGATGCACCAAAACAAACCTTGTGGTCTGAAACTACACACCTCGAAAGATGGCACGCTTGTTCTTGGGGTTTGAGCAAACAGTATACGTTTCTACACCCTTTTACAGCACGATCAGTGGACAGGACTGATTCACGTAATTCACGTGTGACAGCTAATAACAAACACAGAGTACTGCAAAAATTCCCAGCGGGATGTGTCCTAAATAAATCAAAAGGTTAGATATTCATTGGAACGTGCCGCATTAATACAGAAGCCAAATGCTTCAAAACGTTTTTAAATGTAGATAAGGAATTTAAACCCTGAACTATGTTCTATATATGACTTTTATAGTTTTATGCATTTATTTTTTTCAACTCAAATGTTTTATAATGTAAAGCAGGGTCAAAAATGAACTTTTCCATTAAGGTGCAATATTTGCCAACTAGAATTAAGTGCATTTAAAAAAAAAAAATGTATCTATGTTTTCTACTATAAGCCAAATACTTAAATTAAAGATTGTTACCAATAAAATGTTATTACCATCAACAATAGCCATCTATGCACTGCAAAATTGGCATTTTTGTCCCCTTATCTTGAATTTGCTGGCCTTTTTGTTTGCATTTTGTCCCAATCCCATGTCAATTTCTGGCCCAACTTCAAATCCAATCAAAACTAAAATCAAAATACAATGATTTAATTCAATTGACTATCCTTCAAAAAGTCTTCACAAACATGGTTATTTAATATATTTTTGCATTGAATGTTCAGCATAAATGACTAGCTGATATATAATTACTCATACCACTCACCCTAACTTAGACACACCAACAACATTGGATTGTTCTGTTCCTAAAGTGTCCTTTCTCTCCGCAGCAATGCAGTATGGGTCTATCTGTCAATCTTCTTAGCGCCTTCACTCGCAGGAGTCCTCTGAGGACCGGTCCTGTGATTCTGCTCGAAAATCACATCAAATCATCCAATAGACTCAAAGCGACACAGCATATGCCTCATCATTTATTGATGGCATTCATCCCAGACCTCTTAGAGGGGAAAGTCACCCTCCAGCCCTTGACACAGAGTGACCGAAATATGAGAGTTCATTGAGCCGCAGTGCCAGGCTGTGTGAGATTACAATACTAAGACCCCAGAGCAGAGCAAGGACCCGTTGAATAAAGCATTAATCGACAGAATTTATGGCATAATTATTTCTTGCGTAATTCCTCAGTGTTTATAAAAAAGCATTAAAGAAATAGAAATTCAAAAATACTAGATATGCATAAATATTTAAATTCCGGCCAATACAAATGAGTCGACGATAATTGTTTTAATTTTATGCCCAGAAATTGATCAAAGGACCATATTAAAATTCAATTTATAAATAAATTAATAAAACACTGAAAATCAATTGTTTTAAAGTTAATCCATTAATCACAAACCGTTTAATTTTTAGATTTGATAGAAATGACATTTAACAGTTTTATTAAATTATTAATATAATTAAAAGGTTTTTCAATTAAGGGTGCGTTTACATGACAAAGATGTACTAAAACAAAGTTTTTCACGTACAGACCACAACGATCCCGTGAAAATGACTAAAAACGCTTCATTATGCGTCTAGGCCAGTAGTTGGCGATATCACTTTGTAAAGAAACACTATGCGCCTATAAAACTGAACATAAAATACGCATGCGCATGACATCACCACTTTCACAATTTCACGTTTTTGTAGTTTGCACAGACAATAATGGTATCATTTTCAGAAACTTAAACATACTCTGTAAGTAAATATTAGATGACTGCAAATGTGATCTACATGTAAAAATAAAACATCCAATATATGTAGAATATAGACACATTTTAAAACTATTCTTGAATATTATTATATGATTCTGATATATTGTGTATCCTTAGAAAATAATACACAGTTTCAACAAAAGATATAAGACTTTATACTAGTGTGAGGGAATCATTTACTTGTCTTGCCTGCATAAAAATGAATCCAATCTTTTCACTGTCAAACGCACATAGCTAATGGCGGTAACTTAAGTGCAAGAATACCAGAAAGAGATGGTTCACATGCATGGAGCAAACTTGACGTATTACATCAATAATCAGTAGAAACATAGTCCAAACTTCATAAAGATGATTTAATTGTCAAGTTATATACAGGAATCATTCACATAAGTGCTTTAATAACAAACACAATTCTGCTTTTACAATGGAAATGTTGCTCTATAGGCTTGTGCTGTCTCACTGTAACCACAAATTGTGCCTTTTTATTTAAAGACAAAAACTGAGTCAAAATAAAAAAAAATTGATAATCGACATCAAGCCAAAGATGCTGCTGACTTGCATCGAGTGTGAAACAAGTCCTCAGATCTCATCTCAGGCAAACCTGTTTGACAGCGTGTCTCTCAATAATTTCCCGGATCAATAGACTGACCTCAGAGCCATTCGACCACAGTGAAGCATTTATCAAGCAATAACTGCACATTGTTTCAAAAAGAACTGGGAATGGACTACAAATATGACCCTGTAAAGCAGCGATTGGATTGTTGATTCGACGGCCACAGTAATCGATCTTCATTTGGAGGAGCTGCCGTCTCGCACCGAAACCGGGCTTAATGAGACACATACGGACAAACTGGGGCACTGGAGGCCACACTGTTCATCTTATCTTCTACTACAGCAAATAAAACAACTCTCAAAGTGGTTTCCTAAATCATTAAGTCTTTCTGTGCTCTTAAGCGAGGGCTGTATGATAACAGTAGCTTAAAAATAATATCCTGATTTGGGTTGTTGCACTAAAAGTCTTTTTTAATCGTGATCACGATTTCTAATTCTCTCGATTAATTAAGCATAATTAGGTGATATGTGACCACTGGTAAAAGTGTTAATTTAAGAGGCAAGTATTACATGGTCAAATAAACCATGCAAGTTGACGTTCTTGTTATTTGTGCTTAAAGGGATAGCTCACCCAAAAATTAAAATGACCCCATGATTTACTCACCCTGAAGCCATCCTAGATGTGTACGACATTCTTCTTTCAGATTAAATCAATCAGAGTTTTATTAAAAAATGTCCTTTGCTTAAGAAGGCCTTTATTTTATTTATGTATTTATTTATTTTTATTGCAAATTAACCACACAGTAGCTTATACATGGTAAGAAATCAATGACACAAACAGAGGAGTGAAAAACAAAAACAAAACGAAAGCAAAGAGATGGAAAACAGCTAAATATAGATATATCGATATAATGGTGTATGCAGGTACATTGGTAAGTAATGAGATATTTTAGTGATATAGATATAGGCAATTTAAGACAACCATAGTAATAGTAGTAAAGTTGTAGTGAAAGTAGTAAACAAACTAATAATAATAACAATAATAATAAGGCCTTTATTAACCCCCCAGAGCAGTGTGGAGTATTTTTTATAATGGATGGATGTACTTTTTGGGCTTCAAATTTTCACCAGCCATTCACTCCCATTACAAAGCTTGGATTAGCCAGGACATTTTTTAATATAACTCTGATTTATTTTGTCTGAAAGAAGAATGTCATACACACCTTGGATGGCTTGAGAGTAAGTAAATCATGGGGTGATTTACATTTTTGGGTGAACTATCCCTTTAAAGGCACACTATGTAAGATTTGTACCTTAATATAACAGCTTCAAAGTAATTTCGATGGTAAACGAACTCGTAGTAGGGCGAATCATCCCGATAGCAAAGCTAGGAGTTTGAGAGATGGCGCCCCACCAAATCTCGCGAGAATCACGACTTGCTTTACAGCACGATGTCACATACATCAACAACATATGATGCACCCTCTATGGAAAACACTAGCGCGCATTTCAGACGTGATTCACGGCAGACTCGACTAAGGAAAAAATTAATGGTCAGAAGAGTCTAGGAAAATAAAACAAGAATCTGAGGCTTTCACTCGTTGGTGAGTGGTATTGTTAAATACAAGTAGGCTACTCCACAGCGACTCTAGGGGTCGCTGTTTGACAAAAACAAAAATCCTGCATAGTGTGTCTTTAAGTACAATACATTTCAAAAATTACAATAATCGTGATTAATAATCCAGTTACCATTACAGTGCAGCCCTAATCTTGATATTTGTCTGCATTTTGCAGGTAATATCTCCAGAAATGAAAGTTAGGGTGGTACTCACGGCTGACAGAGCTTGACCAGGTCATGGTCGGTGGTGTGTGGTGGTAACCCACGAATGTAGAGGTTAGTTTTACTGAGCTGATCCCAGCCGGCCGTGCTGCTGCTGCTGCTGTGATTGGTGCTGCTGTTGGTCCCGGGACTGGGCGGAGCCATCGGGTGGGAGGCGGGGCCAACAGGGGGCTGGGGACACAAAACAAGCTAAAGTCAGAGTCAAACAAGGTCAAAGAGAGAAAGCAGGGAAGCGAAAAGTAAACGGTGACAAAGAAACAGACAGAAGTACTGTATATTGGACAGAAAAAAGCACAACTAATCCAGCAAACGCATGACCATCACTGAACTTACTTAAACTGGACTGTGACGCTATTTTCTTCTAGAAACAAACTTTGTTGCATTATTTTCCTGTTATCACTGTAAAGCTGCTTTGATACAATCTATATTGTAAAAAGTGCTATAGAAATGAAGGAGACTTGACTACTGACTAGTAGCATTTGAACAGAATCAAACGCAAAACAATGAAAAACAGCTGAAATGTATAATTACGGTGTTAAAATGCTTCCCCTGTTTTCCTTATTGAGGAACGATTCCAGAAACACAATTTCACTCACATGACATGAGTTCAACTGATAAACCAGGCACACAAGGCACGTTCCCATTACAGATTTGCGCAAATATTTTGCGATTTTTTTCTAAATGTCGACAAAAAGTATTGCGAAATGACGGTGTTTTCATTAACCGATGTTATGCTACTAAAACGTAAATTTTTTCCTCTCGCGATAAGTTATTCCAAAAATCATTGCGACGGATGTTGGTGGGTTTATGTATATCCCAGCCACTGCATTGGCCATTATTATTAATGGCAAGGAAAGACCCTGATACTGTGAGTGGCTCGTATGAGGAGTTTCTGGGTGTTTCTCCCTCATTTCTGCTTCGAGGTCTTGATTGTGGCATTTCTTTTAGGTTTAGAATCCATTATTCCTGTAATTCTTTTGTCTTTTATGAATTTAATAAAGAACTCTGTCTCGTATTTTGTCCAAACACACCACGTCATCTACGTCAGGTGACCTGTAAATGCGCAAATACTGTTTCCAATGCAGTTTTGCGAAATATTTATTGTTCGAATTACCTGAAAAACCACCTCATGTGAGCGTAAAAATGTTTTTGCGATAGATGGGAGTTTTAAATTCAAGTTCAATTTGCGCAATTTGAAGGGTAATGGAAATGCGGCTACATTTACATTTGTTAGTGAATTGTTGGGACACACCTTGTGAAGAAAACCGGGACTTCTGGTCACCCTATTATAAGTTACGAAATGAACAAGACTGTCAAAGAGCTGCCAAACCTTCTTCACACTGCAGCACTAAGTAAAGACTAAGGAGGAAGTTAAACAACCTGTAATTTAGATTTGTGTACACAGTGTTTTACATGAACACACCATCCTTAAATGAAAATAATTTCATTATTTAGTCACCCTCATGACGTTTCAAACCTGTATGCGGATATCTTAATCTTAAAAATCAAACTTTTAAACAAAATATTGGTCTATTTTGATTTTGCTTTCAGCAAATAATAAGTGTTGTACTCTCAGCTACTTTTGAACACATTTTACCATGTTTATATCCATTATGTGGTTTTCTTAATGCAATCTCAGTGTTGTAAAAATGTATCCAGTCTAGGCCCATTTACATTTGTAGTGATGTATTTGGCCGGAAAAAAAAGAAAATAATTTAAGGCCGACATCATTGATAAGATATTTTTCTTACAAAGACGAATCGCTTCGCTTCAGAAGTTATAAATATGGATATTTGTATTACAAAAACGCATCACTTCATTACAGAAGGCCTTTATTAACCCCCTGGAGTCGTATGGATTACTTAGTTTTATGATGTATTGATGTGTTTTTTTGGGCTTCAAAAACTATTCACTAGCTTTGTGTTTGGCTGAAAGATGAAATTCACATACACACATACACCTAGCATAGCTTGAGAGGGTAAGTAAATTATGGGATAATTTAAATTTTTCAGTGAATTAACCCTTTAATTTCAGTAAATCATAATTTTTTTCATTCAATCAACATTCATTTCAGTAATCAATATTAATTAATGCTGTCCAAAACAGAAGGTACTAGCTTGCTTTTACAAGTTCTTCAACCCTTATAAAGAGTAACTCCAAGTCTAATCTCCAAGAACAAACACAAGCTGCAACAAATGCAAAACAGGAAACCAATGTCGTTGCTCTGATAAATCTGGACCTAAAGGAAATGTGTTTACAGAGTTGTTGGGAATTTTTTGGGATACATTTAAACAATTTCTGCGACAGTGCATGGGTGCAAATCTTTGTCAAGTTAAGATGGCTCATGCTCACATTTCGTACATATTGCAAAACATGTCAAATATAAAATAAGTCTGTCCTAGAATACGTTTGGTTTTGCAAATGCTTTTCAATAAGAATCATTTAAGCCGGAGACGTCTCAATGCATTGATTTCTCTCTCCAACTAGTGTACAGGATCTCTAAATCTCCTCAGCTCAAATGCTACACTGCTCATGTTTGTCAGTACTAGGATGAGTATCTGGCAGCGCTGTGATCCATATCTGCAGTGCAGTCTCTTCTACTTCAGAAAGCAGTTGTCAGCATAAAGTGGGTCCACAGGGGCCGGAAGCTCTGACCTAGGAGCAAAGCTGACGGAGACGACGCTTTGAGAATCTAAAGGAAGTGAATGCGGCACAAGAGGCCGAAGGGCTGAACATTTCTAACTCTTTTGTAAGAGCTTGATATGTGCAGATGTACAACAGACCCAAAAGCACTTTGTTTTATCTCTGATATTATTCAGTGCATGCTTGTTTCATTGAAAATCTACAGTAGGTCGACGACAATTTCAAGAGGATAACAAGGAATTATTTATTTCTATGGTCAAACATCTGTCATATTTTCATGCATGAAGAGCATGGGTTGCCTAGTAGTTGGTGGCTAAATTTTCAATATTCAAAATGTCTGCCTGCCTTTCCTGAAGGTATTATCAAATACCGGGAAAAGCACTCGTGTCTTTCTCTGCAGTCCTGAGAAACATCTAAACGCAATCATAAGTTTTAATAAATTTAGTGCAAAAAAAGAGGCAGTTTTTGATGCAATAGAAGTATACAGGAGTGAAGGAGGCTGCTATATCTTTCTGGTTCAAAATAAACAAAGTCTACAGGTGTAACTCGAAAAATTAGAATATTGTGCAAAAGTTCGTGTATTTCAGTAATTCAAATTAAAAGGTGAAACTAGTATATTTAGTATATATAACTATTAGGGGTGGCACGGTACATGAAAAAAAATTGTTCTCGGTTCGGAGTGTGTGTGCGTCGCACGGCTCGACGCGTGCGCAATAGCCTCGTGCCTGTATGTGATCCCAGACAGTGTGTTTCCTTTTCGCGTGAAATAAGAGGTGTGTGTGGACATACATAGAGACAGTAAAAGTGGAGTCGGACTGCTGCAGGTCACGTGTAGAAGTGTCAGTGGGAGAGATCAGGAACGCTGCAGGAGTCGGAGGAAGCGCCAGCGTCGTATAATCCGGTGTGTGGGAACATTTGGGATTTCATGTTACCTATGATGACAACGGAAATAAAACAATAGATAGAACTGCGACTGTGTGAAAGGTTGATACTGCTTTTGTGTTGAGCTGGTTGAACTTATGCTTCACTTTATGATTATGGCCTTTGCTATATTGTTATAGCCTCATAATAGGCAATTATGTTTAATGTATTTTGACTTATTTAAAAGATAGAGCTTTAAGAGTTCCTCTCGGTTTCTTTTAAAAGATAACATTTTTGTAAGAGCAACACAGTTTGATAAATGCAAGTTAATTTCAATATTTGTGTGCTAAAAAGGCACATAAGTTCATGTAGAGAGAGCAATACACATTCTTCTTTTTTGCCAAATAAACAAAAAGCATGTCATTAATGTCTTCTCTCTTGCTGGATCAAAATCTCACCCTTTCCTCAGAGATGGTCCCAATAATGTGAGACAAGTCAAGTCAAATTCAGTGCGTGATTACATGATAGAACTTTTTTTTTAATACTGTATTTTAAATTGTGGTTAATTAAGCTACATATCATATGCTGAAGTCAAATTCTGGAGTGTTAAAAGAAAAAATAACTACAAGAATCGTACAGAACCTAAAACCGTGATACGAACCGAACCGTGCCACCCCTAATAATTATATACATATGCATGATTATACTTTTCAGAGGGCTGACATTTCTGTATTTAAAATCCTTTTTTTTTATTGATTTCATGTAATATTCAAATTTTAGATTTTTAATTTGGGGTTTTCATAAGCTGTAAGCCATAAGCATCAAAATTATAACTTTTGCACGATATTAAATTTTTTTGAGTTTCACCTGTAAATATACTACAGTGAAGTTGCAAAAGACTTGATTTAGCGAAAGAAAGTCATACTTTTGGAAACAGCTTTTATATGCAAAATTTAAATATAGATTCGTTGAGATTTCACAGATCGAAAAATTAAAGCCGAAGACTGATATGAAGTTCCTTGACTTTTTAATATTCACCACAATCTAAAATAAGGGGAACACAAATAGCGCAACATATGCTTTTGCATTTGTGTTTTTGGTTCTTACGGATGCAATAAAGATATTTTTGGTCATAATAGTGGTGAAAGTGTTGTGGTTTATCATGCATGATTTGTTTGTACACATGCTAGATTCAGTAAAAGGGATGGAATATATGAACTAGGTAAAATAAAATGCTACTACACAAAATATCAGGTGTGAAAGAATCTTTGTACAGTGAGAACTGGACCTTTGGATTGATTTCTCAAATGTGACCCTGGATCACAAAACCAGTCATAAGTCACATATTTGTGGCAATAGCCAATAATACATTGCATGGGTCCAAATTAAAAATAAAATTATTTTTCTTTTATGCCAAAAATCATTAGGATATTAAGTAAAGATCATGTTCCATGAAGATATTTTGTAAATTTCCTACCATAAATATATAAAACATTTATTTTTGTGAGTGAATGCAGCACAATCACGAACATAAACACGATTTTTTTTCACCCTCAGATTCCAGATTTTCAAATAGTCGTATCTCGACCAAATATTGTCCAATCATAACATACCATACATCAATGGAAAGCTTATTTATTCAGCTTTCAGATGATGTGTAACTCTATAAAGATGTATAATTGACACATGTGACTGGTTTTGTCGTCCAGGGTCACAAATATATATATATATATATATATATATATATATATATACGCAAACTCCACTGCTACAAACATCATGTCACAAGGATCCATACGAAAACTTCATCAACAGTACCAAAATGTGAGGCACATTGAAAATCTTTAGGAATTTCTAAACGGGCTGCGGATCTGTTGAGGTCAATGCTTTGCTGGCTTCATTCTCTGCACTATAAAAGAGTTCTTGTGTGGTAAAGACATCACTTCCGTCCTGTTTTGTATGGACACAGATGTTCTGTGCTGTGGCGGTCTTCCTGCTCAAGTGCCCTCGCAGTTCAACTGTGATTATCCCGCTCACTCTTTTGTGGAAGTAACAAATAAGGAGGAAGCGTTGGGAATCTCTGGTATGCGGCAGTGACACAGTTGACTGGATGAGTTTCAGACTGGAGCGGAAAACTGTCCTCCAGTGTTCCCAGTCTGCCTTTTACACAACTTCTGCAACATTAAACTAACAGAAAGTTCATTGTGAGAACACATTCCTTTTGTTTTACATGATAGTGCACATGATATTATTTCACGTCACATGACCGAAAAACACCAATGAGGAACTAAATCTAAAGGCTGGTTTTTACTGAACATTTTCCTGACGGTGTCATTACCAAAAAAAGTCATTAGTCTTGTGTGCAGTCTAGAGACCCATTTAAACACTAAGTTTAATGCAATAATATGCATTTATTTACTGCAACATGAATTCTGAAGGCACCATTCTGATTCAAAATAAAGCCTATGTTCCTGTTTCTGTGTAGTAAAAAAGATTGTTAGAAAAAAGTTTCTAAAAACCATGAACACGTGTAACATGACTTAGTGGAGGAAAGTCATTCAAGAAACCAGCTTTAAAAATTATCTGCATTATGTTATTAATATGCAAATGAAAGTTCATCACCAGAGAATGGAGTTGACTTTAATTTGAGAGTAAAAGACTCTAAATCAAGTTCAACTCTCATTAAATAACATACATTGTTTGTACTGGATATGAGGCGTAGAAGTCAAATAAAATTTTGGAAATTTAACAAAACAATTCACCCAAAAATTAAAATGTTGTCATATCATTTACTTACCTCCGAGCAACTTGGACCATGTATTATTTTCTTTCTTCCATGATAAAAGTAGTCTATATGATTTATGCACTATATTTTGATAGCATTTTGTAAAAAATACACTGAAATTGAAGTCAAGCACTGAGGAAACTCTCAAAACATAGCAAAGTCATACATATGATCCACTTTTATGATGAATTTTGTCTGTTTTGGAGTGTGACAATATAAAACACTGTACTTTTTCATGATGTTGGAAAACACAAATTCGGATAGTCATGAGAATTGAGTAAAATAATTCTGGGTAAACTGTCCCTTTAAAGGTGCAGTAAGCGATTCCTGGTAAACGCTGTTGATATTTGAAGTCACCAAAACAAACACGCCCCTGCCAAAAAGGATCACATCCCTATTGTGATGTCTCGGTCCCAATATTCATATCTGCCGATGTGCCTGATGTCATCAATAAGTAAAAGCAATTTGTGTTACTTTGATAATTTAGGTGACTGAATGTCTAATTGATATTTAGCCCATCTACTCCTTCGATGGCAAAGTCATCCCTTCCATCCAAAAACAAACAAACATGGTTTTCATGAACAGCTCCCTAATATATTACAAATGTGACCAGATTAAAGGGTCATAGCAATCACTAAAAGGGGAACCAAAAGAAAAAACATATATTAGGAGTGTTATCTCACTTTTCGGACACACTTTAGGAGCCGATGCTTGAAATGGGCGGTGGAGGAGGTTTAGACGTTCCAGGCTTATAATAATAATAATAATAATAATAATAATAATAATATTGCAAATGAACAAACAAGCGAAGATAACACACGAGTCTATTCAAGCAAAATATATGATATCTTAGTTATAAAAAGCAATAAAGCAACCTCGCCGTCCGTTTTCAGGCCTTCCCGCTCCTTAAGGTCTCTTCAATGCTTCTTCGCTATTAACCAGGTCTTGCTTGATCGTAACCCTTCTTTTTAAAGTTATATTCCCCTGGCCTTTTCCTCTTTTGCATTTTCTATAGTCGTTCTGCTGATGTCTTTCTTTTGCATTGAGCTCTATCTCCTCCCCTATCATGAGTGGACACGCCCCTTACTGCTGATTGGCTCACTCTCTCTCCTCCCCTATCATGAGTGGACACGCCCCTTACTGCTGACTGGCTCATTCTCTCTCCTGCCCTATCATGAGTGGACACGCCCCTTACTGCTGACTGGCTCACTCTCTCCTTCCCTATCATGAGTGGACACGCCCCTTACTGCTGATTGGCTCACTCTCTCCTTCCCTATCATGAGTGGACACGCCCCTTACTGCTGATTGGCTCACTCTCTCCTTCCCTATCATGAGTGGACACACCCCTTACTGCTGATTGGCTCACTCTCTCTCCTCCCCTATCATGAGTGGACACGCCCCTTTCTGCTGATTGGCTACAAGTGTTTTGGTGCTCGGCCCGATTCGCTTTTCAAAAGCGTTTTCCAAAAATCGCTTACTGCACCTTTAATTCCCCCGAAAAGGCAGAGACAGCAGTGAAAATACCCAAGATTGGCAGGTGCTGAAAAGCACAGATCTGAGCTCCATGAAATCCAGTAGTGCCGAACAAAATATCATTTCATTAAAGGTCTACACAACAAAGACAGCATTTAGGGGTCAGGCCAGAGTCAATGTCCTATTGAAATGGCCTGGAAACCCTTTGGCTGCTCTTTATGCCATTGTCCAATGCAGCTGCGTAAAGGCGAAACCACAAGACTGGAAAAATAAGACGATCTCGAGTTTAAAAAGAAGCCAGTGGATTATTAAAGGTCAGTAGCAACACTAAATCTGCCTTGATATGAATTCCTCCAACACTACTGATACTGAACATTTAACAGGGCAATTAAAGCTTCTCTTTCTATCAGTGGCATGTTTTGACTTCTGAAATTAGGCAGCAAAGTCTCTTTGTGTTCAGGTCTTTTAGTCTAATTTAAATGCATGCTTTCACATGGTTTCTGGCTTAAAGGCATAAGGAACAACAGCTTTACACAATCAACAAGCAACCAGTCCTATGCATTTTAATGCATAATTAAGTCACAACCAAGTTCATTCTCAAGTTTAAATGAAGTTCACGTTTTAACGCATTTCTTACACAATACTAAAGTAAAAAGCACATTCTGTCACTCTTAGCCTGTATTTCTCCATTCATGTCGTGCTTCTGGAGCTTAATGAAAATGTAACAAGCTAAAGGAAGGCTTTATTTGTTTGTGTCAGTGAAAAAAGGGGTAGTTATAATACTATACAATATGACATTACCGAATATTGCTTTTGCTTTGTTCGTGTACTGCTGATTCTCATTCAGTTGTTTTTTTTTTTTTTTCTGTAAAGGGACTGCCTCTCCGGCCTTGGAGAACACTACTACTTTAGATGAAAATAAACTCGTCATCCTGCAAAGCACAATGACTTTATGCCATTAGTCAAGTGTTCTGAGAGGATACACTGGAAAACAGCACAGTTAGTCACGTTGCCGGTCAAGCGGGAAGTCCTTGAAGCGTGCTAATCTCTTTAAATGCTCGCAGGATGAATAGTTTAGCAGAATCACATTTTAACATCCTATTCATGTAAAATAAAGTAGCTCTTCCTGTCAGATAGGACACCGTGACGTTTTATTTTCGAATTAATAAACATATATCGGACAGCAAAACAGTTTTTCAAGCCAGACCTCAAAAACAAAACAAGACTCATCTGATCTCTGCATTGGAGAAACAGGAAATGAGGCACAAACAAGTGGACAAAGAACATCTTTGAGGACGAGAAGCCAGTGTTTCCCCTCGAAGGTCCTCAGGCCTGACTGAAACACACACATTCCCAGAGTGGAACGGGCTTTTCTTAGGAACTCAAAGCTTGTTTTGTATCTCGCATCTGTTTGACCATTCAGCTCTGCAGGGAGAGACTGGCTTCTTATCAGAGAACCACAGACCTAGTCAGCCCATCATATCCGTGCTGGAAATACACTGAAGACTTCCAGTAACCGCCCTCACCCTGCGAGAGATCCCGCTCGGCTGCTAAACGGGCCTATGAATATATGCATAATCCTCTTGAGCGCCAACCAAGCCCTTCCTCTTCCAGCCTCCTTCTCTTCCTCTTCTATCAAGAGGTCAATCTCGTAGCGTGCTGCTGCTGATAAGTCAAATTTCATCATTAGGAGATGCAATAAAAGCACGCGATTCGCAACAAGGCTTTCCGCAGATGCTGCAACTCCAATCTGATCCCAACGTGATGCGCTTGTATGACAAGGTCACCTAAACCAGTCTACACCGACCGACCGATCAAGCGAAACACATCTGACCCTAAAATCATATTAAAAAAACGATATTAAATTAAAGGCATTGTGATTTTATTTTCATGAGAAGTAAACACATTTTTTTGCCAAAATTCTCATTACCGTAATGCAGACATTTGACCAATTCCCATTATTCTTAATTGTGAGATAAGTGATATGTTAATGTTTTGATGCATTACAATAAAAAAAAAAAACATACACTTGCATAAAATGTTGTAAATACAGTTACATACTTGCATATAAATGCTATATATATATATAGTTTTTGGTTTGGCATTAAAGTAATGAGAATTTGAGCGGGAATTGTGATGAAATTTTGTCATATTCTTTATGCAAAAGCCAGAAATCCAGCTGAAATATGACTTTGACATTTTCTTTGAAGGTTTCACCCAAAAAGACTTTAAAACCGCAAATGAGGGCCACAGTTAAAGTCAAATAAGATTTTTACCCATTTACAATTATGTGACGTCCTCGCTGTGGCCAGAATGTGCAAATATCATCCTCAACAACCGAGGGATTAATACATTTGCACCAAATGTTTTTAAATTTGTCATTTTCTTTACAAATAAGGCTGAAATATGACTTGGACGTGTTCAAGATAGGTGGTGCATGTGAAATGCATGGGGTGAGATTAGAGAAGGCTTTAACGAACAGTGTCAATATGGGAACACACAAGGTGCATTAATTCAGCACTGTGACTTTTGACCATTACAGGCCGGTAAAGTACATTAACCACTGAAACCAAACACTCCATCAAAGCAGGCAGGGCTGTGAATGTATATTCACATCAGAGGCAAATGCAGTGACGTGCATGAGACACGTAAAAACTTGTTCAAATAGAGGCCTATTTTTAAACTCGTGGGACGGGTTTGATTTGGAGGAGGGGAAGGTGTATTAAAATTGTGAATGAGTCGAGTCAGTAACACAATTAAATTAAAACCTAACGCAACAAAAACACACCCATCAGAGGCAAGCATTTGATTGGAAGGGCACGAATGACAGCTATTCTTTATGGATTAGTTTTATGGAAGTGCTACTTTTGGACACTAGCAGTCTTTCATCCGTCGATGTATTTTGGTTATTGTTATTATTATCACAGCAATAAAAGTGCAAAATGCACCGTAACAGTGTCCACAAACACATAGAGACTCCAAAAGGCACACTTTAAACCACAGGGCCACAATTAAAGTGAAATAAGATGTTTACCTGTTTACGATTATACGACGTCCTCACTGTGTGTCCAGTATTTGCAAAAATCATCCTCAACAACCAAATATCCACTGACGGATGAATAAATTTCTACCAAATGCTTCAATCTTGTATGTTCTTGCCTATCCAGGAGGGTAAAGTTGTGTTTGTGGCTCTATAAACCATAGAGACCGAGCAGTGCAGTCATATAGTCTCACTTAGACGTATCTTTAAGAACGAATCGTCGCAGGGAAGAAATATGATGTCTTGTGGAAGGAGAAGCATATATCCCACGAACGCTCGTGTAGTCGGCTTGCCCAGCCCGTCTGCTTCGCTCAGTTCATTGATCTGCGGTGGCTTCTCCACAAAACTACACCTCCCACTATGGAAGATACCACTGTGCTCTCTTTAAAGGGGGGGGATGTACACACAAACAACACTTACAAACCTCACAAACAGCGCTTCACTCGGATAACAATGCAGATTGCATGTTAAGTATGTATGCATGCATGCATTTACATGCACTATGTACAGTGCACAACAATCCAGTTTTGGAGCGAGAGGATATGATATTACATGCACACCCCTTTTGCCTGCTTTTGGTTTTCTTTGGCTCACATACTTCACATTCCTGAGTGAGGCCATCAGGTTTTGTGGTTTTACAATTTCATATGTGCTATATGGACTGATTTAACGCTGTGTTTAAAAACGAGAAGCCAAAACTGAGTGTATATGACATAAAAATCAAATGTAGATCATGGATATATATTCAAAAAAAAAGGGAGATTTTTGGTGCTATTCTGTGTTTTCTGACTGCAGGAAGAGCTACAACATGTAAGCTGACTCTCCTCGATGGGTGTAGTAGGAGTAAATCCCGCGGAAACATGTTCAGGTCACACTTAACCTTTCAAAAAGTAGGAAGAAATTATTTTAGAATTATTTTCATGCAAATTAAGCACAGGTCCCCAATCAATGTTTTTACTTTTTGTAATCGATTTCATTAAATTATCTTACATATAATATAAACAAAATAAATTCTAAAAATAATTGCATTAAATTATGCTTAATGTAATATATAATAAATGAGAACGTATTTTAATAAAAATTGTGGGGAAAATAAATTAATAAAAAGTAAATTATATTATATATTTATAATTATTTATTTTTATATATATATATATATATATATATATATATATATTTATAATTATTTATTTTTATATATATATATATATATACACACACACACACACACACACACACACTATATATATTAAACTATATATATACAAATAACATTTAAATGTATAATATATATTAAAGGTGCTATTTAAATAAAGCTTTATTGTTTGAATAATTTGTATTATATTCTACCAGAAACATTACCAAACTTAATCCTCCAGAATCCTATAGCTATTAATCAGAAGAATCAATAATTCTGTTTAATAATATGGGCTTGGGAATGAAATCAACAATCCATATAAAAAATATATTAAAAAAATATATAAAAAAATTCTGAATATGACGACTTTAACATTCCTCCAATCATATCTAATCTAAATCTGCCTCAAAAAAAAAAAAAAAAAAAAAATGAAGCCATGTCAATTATGACATTAAAGTTCAAATCCATAAAACACCAACCTCAGCATAAAAATCCAAGCAAATCAGTGATGTTTCTGAGCTACTGATGTCAAGAGTTTGATGTCTGTCTGAATAAGGTGGTGCAGGTACATGACGTAGATTTGTAAAACGCGGAAAACCAGTTTGCATTTTAGCACATCCGGATCCACCCACCCGAAATACTTTTTTTTTTTGGTTAAATGGCTGAAATAAGGTCTGTGGTGAAACGTATATAAAAAATAAAAAAAGTATGAGATGGCAACAGCAAAATAAGTGTTGGGTTGGTTAACAAAATAAAAAATAAAAACATCTGTCCAGAAAACAAGTATGTTTTCAATCTAAATATCAGTAATATACCAACATCTAATCTAATATGAAATGTTTAAAACATCATATCAATCAAAATGTTAGCTGTATTAGTTTCAGTAAATTTAATTTAAAAGGCTTAAAACATTCTAGAAATGTCTTCAAAGCCTTAACTTGGTTCGTTCACAGAATTATATGCCAAGGTCTACTAAATTCATATTTGTGTAACAAAAAGGTGATATTTTTGTTTTTCATTTCATAATTAAATTAAATTACGAAACAATAATTGTAGTGAAATAGTTATTTCTCTGTTTAAGAAATAATACAGCAGAATTATTTCTTATTTTTATTATAGCATTGTCCATTTTGTTTGTAATACATTGTGTGTCTTATTTAAAAGCACAACATTTTTTTTTTTGACATGAAGTGAATAAGGAGCGAGTTGATCGGGAGAGAGAAATAGTTAATTAGAAGTTTTTCTAGAAAGAAAACTGAAAGAGATACTTAAAAAATAATTAAGTACGGAATAAATGCTTAGAAATGGTCAGAAACGGCCCCTGGCTGAATACCTAATTTAAACCCGTTTTAAAATAATTATTGAAGTCGTCATCAAAATGAAAAACTTCTTCGTCTAGATTCCAGCTCTGCTCGCTCTGGACATTCATAAACCAACTTCCTGAGGTGCATCATGGGACGCTTTTAAACATAGTGAAGGAGGAACGTGTGTGATGTATACTGTAGCTTCACTATATCTGCTGCAAGTCTAACAGGTCAATTAATACACAAATAGAAATAAAAAAAATGAAACTCCTTCAAATACACAGAGTCTTTCTCCGTCTCTGAATGTAAAGCACATCCTCACACTTAAACACTGCATTTCCTGTTGTCTTCTTAAATAACTTCCTCTGAGCTCATCAGTTTTTCGATTTCAGTCGGCTGTTTTGAATTTAAATGTGATCTGAAGCACTGAAAACACCCTGTGGTATCAATAATCCCCATGCCTGATCGTGCTTACACAGCAGTTCACGTCGGATAGTTATAGAATGTAAATAGGTAATTTACAATCCCACAGAGAGCATACGATCTTTGCCCTGGGATTCGATCCTTTTCCTTTTTGTGAAGGAAAAAAAATGTGACTATTCAGGACAGAGCAAACATGAGCAGGTCAACACAAGCCACGGATTACAATCTTTCATCAAAGCTTGCAGCTTCAGAAATGTATCAACATTTGCACAGAAAGAGACAAAAATGCCCCCAGGTAAATATGCGGCAAAAAAAGTCACTGTTTTCTTGACACACACACACACACACACACACACACACACTGCTATTCAACAGTTTGTGGTTGGCAAGATTGAATAATTCTGTTCCGAGTAAATGCCGGTATTTTGAACTTTCTATTCATTAAAGAATCCTGAAAGAAAATGTATCAGTTCCCACAAAAAAAAATATTAAAGCAGAAACATTGAGAATAAAAAGAAATGTTTCAAATCATCATATTAGAATGATTTCTGAAGGATCACGTGACACTGAAAAAGTCAGCTTTGACAACACGAATAAATTACATTTTAAAATATATTCACATAGGAAAAAGTTATTTTGAAAGGTAATAATATTTCACAGTATTACTGATTTTACTGTATTTTTTGATAGAGTAGAGTAGATTCAGAAGAGTCTTCTCTCATAAGTGTACGTAATAATGTTCAATAATTCTAGGCCAAATTTGTGATTAGTTTAATGTCTCTGCGGACATTTCAGCAGCTGTCAGATATTACTGTCTCAGAGGTGAATATTCAACACACACACACACACACACACACACACACACACACACACACTACATCAAAATGAACAGTATAAAGCTGTATAGTCATGCATATAGGGACATGCAATTGTTTACAACGTTCTGCTAATACTTCCATGCATTTGGATGTTTTGATAACAGTTAAATTGATACGGACATGACATGTCTAAATTGTGAGGTAGGAGGGGTGTAATAATGTGGTTTTCTGCACTCAAAAGGACTCTGGGTCATGACAGTGACCTGTGGCACCATCGCCTCTGCTGTGTACGTGTTTGTATGAGTAATGCCAGCATGTCACAGGCAAATGAGGAGACAGAAAGGGCTGATTCAGCAAAAACAGAGGGTCAGAGTGCAAAATTAAACGAAAGGACAAAGGGAGAGGGAGGAAAGGGGTGGCCATACTCTATTTTAAACATGCAAAAAAAAAAAAAGTGTTAAAAAAAACTTGTATATAAAAGGGCCCTGAAAAAAAATGGCAGTATATGCAGTGCATGGGGTGCCATTTTGTTAAAAATCATTATTTCTTGTAATAAATAATAAAGAGCAATTTTTTAAATAGAGATTGGTAAGCTTAACCTTTAATTTTTATCACTGTAAAGGCCCATTCACACCAAGGGTGATAACAATAAAGATATAGTTTTAAAAGTCATTCTAAATGTAAAATAACAGAAGATTCAGCAGATTAATGTAAGTGAAAAGTCCTCAAAACAGTTACAGAAGACAAGTAAACAGTCAGCAATACAATCAGAACAAAGAAACAAAACCGGCAAAAAATACAACAGAACAAAAATACTAATTGCTTTAGGTTTTTCAGGAAGATGTAGGCTACTAACATTCAGAGAAGTATGGAATACAGCAGTGTAATTTTTTACATTTGTATAGTTTTAAATAAGTATGAGTCTAATCAAAAGTTATTCATTCAAGTGTCTTTTCTTGTTTGACTAACATTAATGACCGCAGCAGTAGAGCTGCACGGATCCAATATACTGTTACACACACGTATCAAACACACGCTTTCTCAAATGTTTATTGGTAATCTCAAAATTACCAAAATGTCATTTCGACATATTTGTGTGTAGGCTGTTTGACGGTTTAGGTGTGTATCTGAACGCCGTTTTGTCCGTCTCGGAGCGCATCTTTTTTGCGGTTTAATGCGCTTTTAATAACACTGTTTAATGTCAAGTGCAGTTTAGCAACAGAAGACTGCCTTTTACATCACTCACTTATTCGGATGTTAAGTTACGGCTTGAGGAACGAAAGTGCGATGCTCTGAAGGAAATTCGATTATCTTGTCTTCATGATCGTTGGAAGCCAAAATCAAAATACGATTAATTGCACAGCCCTAAAACAAAGTGAGCGATACATACACCAAGGGCTGAAATAAAAGGAAATAAAAGGTTCATACTGAATGAAACCAAACATAACAAATACATTTTTTTTTTTTAAGTACTGAACCATGAAATTGTACGGCACCTTTTAAATATACATATTACTATTAAGTATACCTTGATCATTCAATGTTAGTTCTGAGTGCATGAATTAATGTTGAGATACAACTTTCGAATGTAAAAATGTATTAGGAAATGTTGAAATTAACAATGAGCAATACTTTTATTAACCGTAGTTAGTTACAAATGGACTCTTACCGAAAAGTGTTACAATTTCATATAAATCCAAACCGTCATGCTTAAAAATGGCCAAGAAAAAGAATAAAAAATAAAAATAAAAAGAGATGGCCATCTTTAAATACATCTACAAAATGGCAAGCATAATGCTGTTATCCATATTCCTTTGTAATATCGTGCACAATGCGACCAGGAAAATGTATTAAGAAAGTGAATTAGGTCTATTTCTGGACATTTTTGTTGACATTGCAAGATAAACAGCAGTCCAGAAACAAAGCCAGTTAAGAACTGCTGGTTTATAATAGCCAAGGATGTTTAACAAGATCTAGAGGAGCTTGAAAGCCTACAGGAAAGCATCCCTACAAATCAGTCCTAAAGTCTCCCTGCTTGACATGGTACAGCTGTCCGCGCTGAATGTGCAGAGAAAACAAATGAAGAGGAAAAGCGCTAGCCGCTAGCCTCCCCCACAAGCTATCAGAGCTACAAATCACACTGTAACCTGCCAACATGTGAACACACATGCATGTGCATAAATCCATGCAAACTTACACGTACTCGCACATGCACACGGCCTCTTTTCTGTACTGTTGCGACTGTGCCTGTAAACCACATAAAACACATGGAGAAGCTTTTGAACTCCAATGCAACTCTTAAAAGCGCCACGTTAAAGCGAGCTTGCCCAGACCACATTCTCGACATTCTCCCTGTAATGGAGAAACATCTCAGTCAGCCCGTGACTTCCTCGGTCTCGGTCCATTGGCAAAGTAGAAATGTTAAATGTTGCAATTTCTGCGCTGTCGAAACAGAGTTGACTACATACCTTCCTGCCTCTGCCGTCTGGCTCGAACCGAGGGCCCCATCTTCTTAACGGGGGCCACATTGTAGTCGTCAACAGCGACAGCTTTGAGTTGGTCACGGCACTATAAAGCAGCGTGTTTACATGTGTGTGCGTCTGCCGCACAGGAAGACGCCTCTTTCACACGGAGAGTCAGTGACAGAACGAGAGAGAGAGAGAGAGAGAGAGAGAGAGAGAGAGAGAGTATGGATGTGTGCAGGACTGGTGGGAATGAAACACAAGCTTACTACTTGTATGCACTGTACACTACGTTTTAAAAATAGTACATTACAGTTATGCATAATGATAATAATATGCACCTCATTTCATTCAGGCGTGTTCGACAATCACTAAATAATCGCTGAATGAACTTTTGGCATGAAAACACAATTTTTTGAAATTCTTAATTTTATGTTTTTGGAAAACTGAATAGGGGCAATAGTCTGGAAATACACACACACACAAAAAAAATTCATTTCCAAACCTGGAAATGATTTAAATCAAAATCCATACTTTTCCAAACTGCGTATAGGAATCGTATAGGTGACCAGGTTGCCAATATAATAATGTATAAATAAAATGAAGACAAATAAGAAGTAGACAAAATGGCTGGATTTAATAAACACTTATTTACACAGTATTTAGCCTATTTTAAACAGTACTGTGTCTTTCAATGCTTATTTCTAAAGATAATGCTGATAAAGAAAGACATAATATAATTTAATTAGGGCTTTTAAACGATTAATCGCGATTAATCGCATCCAAAATAAAAGTTTGTGTTTACATAATAAATGTGTGTGTACTGTGTATAATTATTTTGTATGTATAAGTACACACACGTGCATTTATATATTTAAGAAAAATGTGTTATTTATATATAAAATATTTATATATAATATAAATTATATATAAATCTATATATAGTATATACATGCAAATATTTCTTAAATATATACAAGCATGTGTATGTATTTATAAATATCAAATAATTATACACAGTACACACACATTTATTACGTAAACACAAACTTTTATTTTGGACGCGATTAATCGCGATTAATCGTTTAACAGCCCTAAATTTAATGAGACGTGCACAAATTTCCTTATTTTACATAATATTGAATCAAAGTTTAATAAAAAAATAAATAAAAAAAGATTTAAAAAAGGAACTGATACTTCAAATTGGTCAAAAACATGATCTCAAATCAAGAATTTGTGAATATTACTTTGACTTTGGACAAGTTATTTTCATAATTAGTCCACTCAAAAAAATATGAGAAATTAGCAGACCAGAAGATAATTTGGTGCAAAGCTCAGAATTTATGCGTGTAATATATTTATCATAACACGGCACGCCGCGACGAGCTTCACGAGTGTGGACAGCCTCTGATATAAAGGGGAACGATCTAGTTTTGTCCAATTGTGCGGCATGTAGACAGTGTAGACATGGATGATGCACGTGCCTTTAGTGTTTGATTTTCCTTAAATTCTAAAATTCATGACTTTAATATCATTTGTTTATTTGCATATGACTCAAAACACCTGCAACCCACACATGTGATTTTTAAACAATCACAACAGATGAGTTATTTCTCCAGAGAATATCTGAAGATGATTATGAAGTATAATTTTTGCATCAAAACCCGACAATCAAATGCAGCATTAATAATCCCGCCGTCCTGTGAAATATTAATCTGCTCAAAATGAGTGTATGTAAATCACTCTGTGGGAAAGATGACAGTTGTTATGCTTTCAGGCAGAAGACAAAAACACACAAAATTGTGCCAAAATATCCATTTTGTTGAGTACTCACAGCTTAAATGAGTTAAATTAAGTCTTAAATGAACGTCAAGAGTTGTAAGTAAATGTGTCAGATCCGTGTAATGTGCGGCAGGTCTTAAAGTGACAGCAAGCCTAATAAACCTGCTACTGTCTGGCATTAATGTTAATCAAAGAACGAAGGAAAAAGAGAAAAGATTTTTTATTAAATTTTTTCTGTATCCTTAACTTATTAAGTTTGAAGAGGTATTGTGAATAAACTCAAACTCAAAACTCATTGCTCTTGACTGAATAACTTTTGTATCTTTAATAAGGATTAGTCTATATTTAATTTATAATTTATGCAGTGAAGACTGTGAGGTGTTTGATAACTTTATTCAGTTTCTGTATATATCCTACATGTTAGACCTACCAGAAAATCTAATCAAAAACAACAAAAACAATAACTTTTTGTGCATTGACAGGGTTAAGTAAAAATCTGAACCGGTCTGACTGGGCCAATAGAAAAACATTGAGCCCATGTATAATAAAGGCACAGCTAAATGTGACATTTATTATAAAGGGTTTTTGTGAAGATTATACTGTATTACACAATTATACTGTAATGCTGAATGCTTATAATAATTAATGGGTGAAATTGAGGAAAAAAATCTATTTCATAGTATCAGTGATACTGGCCTTCATTACAACAAATGTTTATATAATACTGTCTTCAAGTTGTTTCTACATTAATTTGTAGAGTAACTGTGAAATTATTACAATATAAAAACATTAAAAACTTTTAATCGCGATTAACTATATATATATATATATATATATAAGTGCTGTCAATCGATGAAAATCAATGAAAATTTTAACTAATTAATCACACATTTTTTTTTGTATATATATATATATATATATATGTATATTAGTGCTGTCAAGAATCAAGAATCAAGAATTTGTGAATATTACTTTGACTTTGGACAGGTTATTTTCATAATTAGTAATGAAAAATTATTTTGTGGTTCATCCATGTTCACCATCAGAATTTAGAGGCAAAACTAATATATATATATATTAGTTTTGCCTCTAAATTCTGATGGTGAACATGGATGAACCACATAAAATTTTTCTGTAAAATAGACAAAATAGTTCTATATATTAATGTTGAACTGCAGTCACGCCCGCCGCTTTAGCTTTACCCCTCGTTTCTTCAACCTTTCCACATGTAAAAATAGTAAATGAACTGTATATTTCACTGTATAAAATAGTCCTGTCCACTGATACCCACACAAATATATCTTCCACTTTAGCAGAATCACCAGCTGACAGATTTCCATATATATATATATATATATATACACATCCAGTGCCCGGCACTATTCGACAGGCAGGCCTCAAATAGCCGTTCCCCCCTGCAAAACTATTTTTTACCCCATTCGATCTTCACATATTTACTTACACATTTACTGAATTGCCTGTTTACACAAAGTAACAAAGCAGGTCTATTAATACCAGACGAGTCCGTGTGGGTCTCATTGACCTTGTCAGTTAAGCTGAAGGGCCTTTGGAGCTCTCCGCCTGTGTTTGTGAGACGGGCCCTTGGCAGAGTGCTTCACCACCATGGTGGTTATTATTGTGAGCTGGTCCCTCATTTTCCTCATGTCAAAAAGTTCCCAGAATGACTATCATAGGAGAACAATTGGAATTCTTTCAGCTCGGCACACACATAATGAGCTGGTTAATTGTGTACATTCCGCTGCCAGGCAACTCTTCAGACAGTATTGTAAACATTGTATAGGGCTTTTTCAGGCCTTTCACAATGGCTTTGTTTGCAGGCGCTGTGTGTAATGTCCAATGGCAGTTAATGTGCTAAAACCCACCCCTCGATCACAGGCTCATGTTGACACGGCCAGCCCACCTACAAGCCATGGAAATACTACAGAGCTGGTGGAAAAACTGGCGCTTTTGAATTATTATTCATATTATTATTAATGAACAGTTATGCGCTGGTGATGATAATGCAACAGCACGTCTCCCTCGACTTGTAAATGTAACATGAATACATTTATTACAGTTTAGTTGCTTCTCATAATTCCTAGTCCATTTCATGCATTCTCAAGAAAATGTGTGGAAGAAGCACATTTCAATGCTGGGGAATCTCACAAAACATGTTTCACAGCAAAACGCTAAGGAAAAAAATAGGGAACTATTAGGCATTTGCAAGGGAATTAAACACCATTTGCATTTTGTTACATTGTGACATTGTTCCCATGATAATTAAGGACAAATTCACCCATAATTCCCATTATTGTAGCACATCTGGATGTTGTATTTATTACCCTTATACTTCTGCTAAAAAATTGCTGTAAATACAGCTATACATTTTTCTTCTTCTCCTCAATATAACCTTTTGCACATTCTGTTAGACTTTCCGGATTATATTTCCTTTTGTGCACACGCTACCCGAAAACCATATTCACTTGAACTATACTGACATTTGTCCCTCATTGCCAATTTGCACAGTTCAATGACAATATAATATAGGCCTAATCAAAAAATGGCTGTAACACAAATGCTTTACAGTATTGAATTTGGCAGGAAATGTGATTGAAAATAATATCATAATGCAAAAAATTTAAGGGTCCTAAATATAAGTGAGAAATATGATGGGAACATGCTTTTGATAGGTTTTGTGAGATTGACCTTTCAATTACACAGCTAATCACAATCAAATGCGCTCACATGCTATAATTGGTTTGTTGTCTAAGCTGTGTGTTAGGCCAGAGCACCGTATAAATGTGTTCTACCTTTCCGGCTTTCAAATGAAGACAAAAGCTGCTGGCTTCCAGCCTTGAAAGAAATCAAGTTGCTGTAATAATAATAAAAAAGGTCATTCCTCCCTTCCCTGTCAAGGCTTATCTTACAAAAGCATCTCAACTTCCAAGCTCCTACAAGGGCATGTGTCCAAAAATAGCAAAACAGTCAAAAAACAAACGCTGGATATTTTCTGAACACAAAATGAAAATCTAATTACAAAAAGTAAGAGATGAGGGAGGATGAATGGTGTGGACTAAAAATGTGGTCTATTGCTTCAGGCCACTTCATTGTAGAGTTTATGAAGCGTTAATGGACTCTATCCTGTATAAGTACGGCAGTATTTGGAGTTTCAGGAAGCTTTTGTATATACTGTCGGCCCCCACATAGAGTCAACATACTATACAAGCTTAGCGTCTAGCTAAATTGATCCGGTTTAGGCTACTTTCCCATCTTTATTGTGCATGATTCTGCAGTGCATATTAGTCTATAAAATCTCTTTTGCCTTTGCAATATATATCAAAATGTGCATTCAATATGCATCTGAATCAACTTTCATGTTCGGATCACATCATCAATGAATCGGCATCTCACCTCCAACCACATGAATACATCTAACATCCACTTTTTACAATCCAATCAATTCCCGATGGATAAAATCAAGTCCGGTTTCCCTCATAAATACGTCAGATTGACTTTGATAAGAGTGAAATATGAGGCCTTGCTGGAGACAAGTGCATGAAAGCTCAGGATCTGATACTCAGGACTCGGTCAGCAGACATCAATATTAACAAGGCAAACCAGTCAGGTCAAACAGTGACCACTGCATTAACTGTGAGGCTTTTTTTTGCAATGCTTTGATTGACAGAATGGTTGGTGGTTGAGATTTATGTTTCCTCTATGTCATAAATCAATGCTTTCATAAAGCTTTGTGCAATGTGACATGTTTTTAGAAGGAACTGGATCTTAGATAAAAGAAACCCGATTAGTACCATATCCATAGTCAAGCAGCATATACACTTCACCCAGTATTGATCAGCTGTGATGTCTAATAAACAGCAGTATTTATTACTGGTCGACCATATCATTTTAATGGCAGATGCTGATATCTACATCATGCATGAGGATAAAAACACTTTATTTCAAACAATATTTACTCAGAATTAACCCAAATAAAAACATCAACGATCTGGGAATGGTTATCGTTATCGGCTGATGCCAAACACTCTCAAAGTAACAAAATATTCAATTGTTTGCACTATTATTATAACTATTAGAGCAGATTGCACAATTCAAAAGAATATATCATAGTGACAGACGAACAAGACTGATCAATCAGCTATTATTTCACCATCTAAAAGATTATCGGACAATGACCACTTGGATGAAACAGCCCAAGAACTTAAAAAGTTTTTAACAGTCTTGTCAATAGATTAAAAAAATATTTTTTTATTTGGGAGAGATATATTGAATATGAGTAATTTTGGTTTAAATAAGTATTTATTAGATTGTGTAGTATTAATTAAATATATCTGATATTAATTAAACATTTTAAATGTAATAGTTTGTTATTAGCTATGATTATTCTGAATTAGGCTAGTAAGTTATAGCCTAGCCTATCTATAATATAACCATCAACCAACCAGCCTACTCTAGATATCTGCATCAGCCACTGGAAACAGACATTTTCAGCAATAAAAAATAAAATAAGTGAGAATATTTTTCTATATAATTTAAAAATTAGGCAATTTTGATTTTTGTAATTATAATGTCGGTTGCCCATATCGCCCATATGAAACACCATATCGGTCGACCACATAATGATGACTGTGTATAAACAAACAACACATTCACAGTCTTTTTATAATTAAACTATGATTATATTGTCTTACAAAACACAACAATGATACTTAAGGGGATAAACTAGCATGATAAATGAGTAAGTTCACAAGAGAGTCGATCACAACAACACTAGTGCTGGAGTTCAGACTTCAGCCAGCGCGCGATGTCACGTCACAGGAATTCACTGGCAGAGAGAACGAACAAAACATTTAATAACGCCAAAAAACGACGACCACAAAGAGTTTAAACCAGCACTGTATAGACAGCAGCAACGATTAGGTTATATCTGAAGTTGACAGTTCATATCTGATAAAAACACGATTTAAAATGTCCGCCCGAAAAATCACCTCAAGTACGCAACAAACTTACTACAGCGTCACTCGATCCATAACGCACAATATCCAATAAAACACGATACACACCAGTCACATCAACAAACGCGATATCAAACAAGAGGTAAAACTGATTTTCGTACCTTGGCTTGAAGGTAGGGGTAATAGTAGGTATATTGGGGGTACATCTGCCTCCACACCTTGCCCATGAAGATTAGCGGTAAATAAAAACGTGGATGTCACTACTGTCAGACCTGAAACCTGGAGAAAATCAACACCGGTTCTGTTCTCGACGTCCGAAAGCGCAGACTGAGGATGATGTGGGCGGTGGAGCTGCAGTGGAGCAAAACACAGCAAAACAGCCTCCCTTCAGTGCACTCAAACTCTGCTGAAAAGTCTGCAACACAGACTAATAAACACCAACCAAACGCTGTACATTTAAAGCACCAGAGTAAGAATATTTCATAGTCTGTGTTAAATATTTTTAATCTAGCAGTATATGGCAAAAAATAGATTCACAAATGTTCTAATGTCTTCTATTAAGTGCTTAACTTAATAAGACATAATAAATGTATGTATATGGGCTACAAGGTCTTGTTTTAAAGATTATCGTTAATAGTTCAAGATGAACACTTAGCCTATATATATATATATATATATATTATTTTTTACTTATTTATATATATATATATATATATATATGTGTGTGTGTGATATGTATATGTATATATATATATATATAGATATAGATAGATATAGATAGGCTATATATGTATGTGTGTGATATCATGTATATGTATATATATATATATATATATATATATATGACAAATTTGAACCAGGTCAACGTCATGGCCTCCTATGTTGTTTATGAACCTAGTGGATACCGGGTTCTGAGGTATCCAAAATTTTACGATTTCTGAGGGTGGGTTTTTCTGTTTCAATTGTGTCAGTTTCTGTATTGACACAATCTTAAAATCTTAGTTGCCATGAAATCAAAATGGACAATTCTTGTTTTTAAAAGAATATTTCAGCATTTATTATAAATTATTTAGGCCTCTCCATCCGTGCACACACACACATATATATATATATATATATATATATATATATATATATATATATATTGCCCTATATATATATATAATTAATATGCCCTTGTAATCTTTAATCAAAATAACTTCCCCCTCCCTCTGGCGTGAGGGCGGGGTAACCTGTCACTTACACGAGATCGACCAATAGCAAACCACAACCACACAACCATCCAATCAATTCCCCATGGACAAAATCAAGTCCCGCCCTACATTTTTTCTTGTTTGAGAAATCATTTCCCTCGACATATGGAAGAATAAACTGTCGCAACTTCCTTTTCATGCTGATTTTGACTACAAAAAAAGATAATATTTTCACTTATTGAACAGGAAGAACAAAAAACAGTTCATTTAAAACTTGCTGAGCAATTGCAGGGTAAGTTAAAGAGTCTATTATAGGCTTTGCAGGTCAATTTTAACAGTAAAACAATTTTGAAACACCCAAAACTATTCCTGAAACAGCATAGATAAATAAAGATCAGACCACATAGCAAGACCTGAATGTGAGTTTTCAGAGAATTGTGAAGGACCACACACCACAGTTTCATTTTGGATTAGACTTTTTGAATGGGATTGGAAGCTGAAGGTCAAGTTCTCCATCGAGAGCATAAGGCTTCCATTTCAAATCTGTTCTTATTTTAACATTTTTGTCCAAATCTTTATGAAATTACTAGCATTAAATCACAGTTTTATCAAGATTAACACAATTTTACTAACATGATTGCTTGATTCGGAATGCCATGATTCTACAAGAGATTTAGCAACATTTTGCAGGCTCTAGTTTGGAGTCCAGCCAGAAGCTCATGTGAGTGATGCTTCCTGTTGAGCTTCAGGAGACAGGAAACATCATGCATGTCTAAGCGCCCTGTGAAGAAGGGTTGGACCAAAGCCTGCTGTAAAAAGCCAAAGCCTTGAGCGATTGAGTGCAAGATCTTAATCCCCTTAAATCTAGACGGCAGAGAGAAAGAGAAGAGAGGGGAAAAGATTACCAAAGTCATATAATTAGGCGCATTATATACCTGAAATTGAATGTTTTAGCGAATAGCTGTCCCTTTCCAAGTTTACATTGCCTTGCTATTAGTCTCAGACGGCACTCCCACAAATCTGTCTGATGCATTTTCCACAACAAACATTATTTTATTACTTAAAACTTTGGTGCAAACTTTTATTATATTTATTTGATATGCATCAAACCTGCTCAGAACAGCTCCTCATCTGTAATCACAAAACGAGACGCAATGTCACCCTGTGTAATGTGTGGGAAGGGCCTCTTCAGGTCACCTCGTGTTTTTTGTGTCTGTCCTGCCCAATTCATTACCCGCTGTTCCTCTGCCCTGATACCAACTTCCAGATGGAGCTGCGTGACACACTCATTTATCACAGAAAAAACACTCATTCCCGGGGTTAAGACAAAACACACACAGACTCTATACACTCATTTATTGCAGTGATTCAACAATAAATTCCTGAGTTATACTGGATATCTAATGAGAACAAATGCAGTTTTTTTTTTAAAATGTTAAATCAAATCAGATTTAAAATCAAATCAAATCAAAGTAGTCATGTGTTGTCGGTCAAGCCAAAAGTCACTCTGCCTTTTTTGAACCATGTGAGCACGGCTCTATCTCCTATGGTATTATAATCTGTGTTTCCTAAACTTAAATTACACAAACCTGTATTTTTTCAGCTGAGTGAAGCTAATGTGTAGATTTTTAAATTGTAAGGGGAACTAACACAGAACGTTTAGGGAACGGTAGTGTATGGTTCTCTAAAGGTTAGTTTGAAACCTAACCAAAAACTAACGTTTAGGGAACGTTCCCTCATGGTTATAACGTTCCCTCAATGTTAAGGAAACTTTCCATGGGAACCAAAACCTAAACAATACCTTAAGGGAACGTTCCCGCAACCAAAAACTAATCATAAATTGTTAGCTGGAAAACAATTTCCCTATTCATATGAGTGGACTGTCCTTGTCTATACTGACTGTACTAATGTAATATTTGTCCCAGTGCTTGTTCCATGTGTTCAGGTGCATGGAGTGTAAATGAAGTGTAAACACAACCAACAAGACACAAGACACTACATTATTTTTTAAATCATTTGCACACACACAAAAAAAATCTATTTTCCTTTTTAGCTTTTTAGCTTTAGATTTAGTTTCCTCATTAACCCCTGGGTATTTAATTTCTGAGTTTTGTCTGTTCTTTGTGTCATCTATGTTGGTTGTGTTATTTTGCTTATTCCTGTAATCTCCTGCGTATTTCCGTGTTGGATTTAAAGTCCCCCAGTAGTCAATAATTTGATCCCGTTTTTGTTGTTTACACGGGAACCATTTTGAAAAACTTCACTTTGAACTTTGTCGTGTTAACGAATGGCCAAAACGCATAAAAAGTTTAACGTTTTTAGTTGAAACCGGTGTTATGTAAACAGCCCTCAAAATAGCTTGAATGTAACTCGACACCCTTGCCTCATTTAGTATACATGGTTCTTTGAATATGCAAATGAGTCCCGCCTCCACTCACTCAGCTCAGAGATCCACTCGTTGACGATCACACTTTAATCTGGTTACAAGGTAGTTTGTGATGTCAGAAACACCAGCGATTTCAAACCGTGTTTTTGATCTTATCTTTGGTTCACTCCAGTTTTAAGGAGAAAATACTCCTTTTTTTGCACGTGGTTTGTCTTAAGTAAGGGATATTGTACATCCAGCCGGTTGTTATCTGGGAATAAACCCTTGAGGGGTTTATTCTAAGATGATAACTGGCTGGATGTACATTATTACACAGCTAATTGCCACATAAGTAAATAATTAGACACAAAATATTGATCTGAGTTGAAATATTTGATTAGGTCTTTAAACTCAAAGCTTCCGCAGGGAGAGCAGTTTCAGCTGCAAGTTCAAGACGGATATTACGGTATACAGTCATATCACTTATTACACAGCATTTTGCCACATAAATAATTATGGAGATAAGAGATATTGATTTCAGATTAAACTGTTTTAAAATCGTACCTGTTTGTATTTTATAATCCAACAGTGCACAAAACAATAGTCACAAAATGGCAGCAGCGTTTGCATGAAACAAGAGAGAGCGAGTCCACGATACTGGATGGCATAATTAAATAACTGTACACAAAATATTGATTAGACTGACCAATCAGAATCAAGTATTAGACAGAGCCGTGTAATAAAGCATATTGAAAACACCACAGACATATGAACAACATTAAAAACTTGATTTTCACCACAGGAGACTTTAATAGTAAAGACAGTTTTCGTTTGATTCCTCGTCTTTGTGCGCATCATTACAGCCACCGTTTGTGACACTAAAGGGGCATTTACACACGACACCGTTTTTAACTAAAAATGGAAAACTTTTTATGCAATTTAGCAGTTTGTTTACATGACGACGGTGTTTTGCGGGCCTGAAAACGCAAACTTTTGAAAACGGGTTTTCTGAAAACAATACAGTTATCATCTCTGTGTAAACTACAAAAACGCACATTTGTGAAAACGGTGACGTCATGCGTATTAACAACAAGCGTAATTGACAACTTTTTCATCTGTACGTGATTTTTTTTCCCATTTTTAATACATTGTTGTCGTGCAAACATACCATTAGAAGATAAGTTGGCACTGGAAGCATTTTAATGAGAAATGTTTGATTACATATTGGGATCTCTGACTTTTGATCTTTGTTGAATCCGAGAAGAGATCTCTTTTTAAACTGTAGAGACGTGACATTACTTGGTTGTTTATCTCAGAAGTTATGCAAATGTCTTAATTTGATCTTCATTTAACTAAGATCTAAGCCCCCCCAACCTCCCTTGATTTGGGAGCAAATGCAGGAACCTATTAAGTGTCAAGGTTCACATGAAGTAATGGCTCAGTGAACGCATGTGTTCCTGAGGACGTTCATTCTGCTGACCAGTGCTTTGTGTTGTCATGGCATTTTGCAGAGCTCTCATTCTTTAGCTTGTTTTTTCTCTTGTCCATTGACTCTGTGACCTTTTTTGATGGTGCAAGCTCATTGGTCAGCCCGCTCCATAGGCCACACCCCCCCAGGAAGTTTAGAAAACAGCAGCAACATTTTAGAACAATGTCAGTGCATAGCTAATTCAAGAATCTGTGACAGTTAGATTCGTGTGACAGGAAATGACCGTTGGAAAAATCTCATAAGAAAGCACTGACTGCTTGGGATTCACTTTTTAAGTTTGTAAAAAAAAAAAAGTCTTTATTATTATTATTATTATTATTAATATAATCATTATATTATTAATATAATTCAAAATTCAAATAAAATTTACTTAAAATTGATTTTGATTGATATACTGTTTAGAATTCAAGACAGGTGTGCCATGAGCTCTGAGGTTGGACAGTCATGAAATTTTCTTAGCCATAAGCCATAATTTTGTTAAAAAACAATCTATTCCTGAAGTGCAATCCACCAAACAGATAAGTTACACTCCCATGAATCATTGTGAATGGGATGATTGAGTCAGTCTCCCAACACTGTTAAACTACTGAATATTTTGCAATAACAAATATTGTTTTTATACTCTTAATTATTTACAGCAAACAGTCGTTTTATTTTATTGGATTGCCACTCACAATGTTTAATTGGATTGCACTTTCTCTCATAATATCTTGTATAGGTATGTATATCTTTTTTAAAAACAATTTTCATGTACTTTTTTGCATCAAATCAAAGTTGTTATTAATATCAAACAAATATAAAGCTATTTGGTTTGGTTTAAGACTTTTAAAAACTTTTTATTGATGATTTTTAATCCCTAAGAGGAAAATAAATGGGGAAAAATGCTTACAAAAAGTACCACAGACTGTTTCACCAACCTTGGTTGCATCAATATTTTCCCTGTTCTGTTACACTTTTTATCAGGGAATTTTTAAAAACGGTAATTTCCAGGCTGGGAAAGTCATGGAAATTGATTATATCTTCATCATTTTGGATATGAATTTCTATGATGATGATGATGATTGTTATGCACATCTCAAAAATAGTTTGATCGATTGAAATTGTTCCTTTTTTTTAGTGCAGTCGCATTTTACAAATTCACAAAATCACATTTAAAAGTCATTTTCCAGTAATCACAAACTACTGGAATATGATTGCTGCAATCTGTGTTCTGGGGTTTAGTTTGGACATGTTGGCACAGAATACTTTAGAAATGACACAAAGAAGTGAAACTTCTGAGCGATATGATGCCAGCTTAGTCATCACCAAAAATAGAGCATAAAATCCAAGCCAAATGACTAATGGCGCTTTTCCATTACCAGTACCAGCTCAACTCGGCTCGGCTCGACTCGCCTCGCCTCGACTCGGCTCGCTTTTCGCTCCGTTTTCCATTGCAGATAGTACCTCCACAATAGTACCTGGTCGTCATAGCGACGCTGCAGGAAACTGCCGTGAAGTAATCTTCTGCGCGAGCCGCGAGTCGCGACACAACCGCGACACACACTCCTCGTTTGACCACGGCGTATTCTTCCGAGTTGCCATAAAAATAGTAGTAATGGGGATCTCACGCAATCTGGCCAAACTATTTAAAAATAGCGGGGTTATTCAGGATACTCCGTCTGGCGCGTGCAATGATGACGCAGTGAATAGTGATGATTCTCTCTGACCAATCAGCAGTCTGCTGTGTTTACACGTCACATTTTAGTATCGCCTCAGCTCGCTTAGAACCTCGCCGGAGGTGGTACGAAAAAAAGTACCCGAAAGCAGGTACAGGTACAACTTTTACACAGTGGAAAACCAAACAAAGGCGAGTCGAGTCGAGCCGAGCCGAGCCGAGGCGAGCTGGTACTGTGTAGTGGAAAAGCGCCATAAGTTCCTTAAATGATTTTTTTTCTGTAGGTGCACAACTTTGTCATTTTTCCTGACAGTGGAGATCCGATTATTGCAGGCTTGTTTGTTTTTTTGTTTTTTTTACTGACCACCATGATGCAATGGTTGGTTGATATGTGGTTGCTAAAGGGTTCTCAGTACATGGTTTCTAGATGGTTGCCAAACCTGAAACATTAACATATGACTGCCCGCATTTACACGTCAATGTCTATTCTGTGTCGAGAAACTAGCTAGAAACTATTATTCCTAAACAGCAGGAGAACTAGTGAACATTCTCTCGGCTCATCCTGTGGCTCCGTGAAATGTGATCTTCGAGTGTTCGCTCTGCATTCCTGAGCAAGATTCCTCATTACGTCTCCCTCCCGTGGGACGCCCGGCTCTCAGCCGTGCCCTTTGTCTGATCCCAGACCTACAGCAGTCTGTTTATTCTGCGCTCTCTGAGACATGTGGGGGGAAACAACCGATGTGACAAAGATTTACCAGCACTGGCATGTCAGCGTTTCATTCTGCATCACTCTGACTGTGTCCATGAAGAGGGAACAAGAGACAAGATAAACACAGAGACCATTTATTTGCATTAATTGCTGTTTTTTTTGTGTGTGTTACTCTGCATTTTTCAATCGCCGATGCTAACAGCTACAGAAATAACTAGATTATATTGATACTGATAGCAAACAAATTTGTACAACTTTTTTTTTTCTCAAAATTGACAAATTTTGTATATCCATTAAATGAAGATGGCTGATATATCTGGCTGTACAATATATCGGCCAATATAGACTAAATATTATGTCACTAGATATTTTAGGTTTCATTTAGTTTTAGTTTTTTTTTGTAAACTAATGTTCATTATCACTATTTGCACATTTAGTCATATCTTTAGGTTATTTTTCATATTATTTGTTTATTTAATACAACTTTTTATCTGAATTTGGTAATTGCTGCTTTCTTAGTTGTTTCTTAGCTGCTTTCTTATTTTATTTTATGAAAATATTTTGACACGCAAACCTGTCCATATGAAACTCTGGGCCTAAATATTAATAATGCAACTTATATATATAGATTTGCAATTACAACATTTAGATTAAAATTGATCAAAAGTTATATTAAAGGGACTATAAGTAACTTTTTAGGTAATTTATTATCTAAAATCAATATTTTTATTCATAAATATGTCCCCAATGGTGTACAAATACCTCTGCCAATTATCTGATTTATCCTCGTAAACGAAGAATTTATTATATTTATATACATGGGAAGGGTAAGTCCACAGAGGATTCCATGTAGTTCCGCCATCTTGAAAAACTATAATAGCAGAGAGGGACAAAAAGTACGCCAACGCGTTTTCGTTCAGAGCCAGCATGACGTAACTGACTCAAAAGAAAACTCTTAAACATTTTCTAGCTCTCTTTTTTCATAAACAATCAATTAGCTCAAGTTGTGAATATTTTGCTACGTGCATAAGATTGTACAGAGAATGAAAATGAATTGCTACAGTTACTGCTAGTGCTAGCCACATAAATTGTACAAACCTCGGTCGCTTCTCTTCTCTGCCTTTGGAAACTTTCAATTCAAGATCGTCTCTTGTAACTGCCGGGAATCTTTGTCGTTATTGTATTGACTCTCACTCTCCTCCTCTTCCTCGCCTAGATCCCACTGATCCACTGCCTCTCTGTCCTCTTCCTCTTCCTCTACTTTTTCCTCTCCCTACTGTTGAATCATCTGATGATGATATCTAACAATGCACGTACTTCAGAAAATATAACGAGTAAACAAAACTACTATCTACAATAGTTCATGTTTTTGAAACTCATTAATTAATACTGTAACATTCGTTTATTCGTTATGTCAATTTGAAGTTTGTTTGAAATAACAGACCTGTTCACCCGAAGGAAAACTCGACGAAGTGCTATTAGAAGACATCCTGTCATAGCTTTTTGGTACATAACGGCTACCGTAGATGCAACACGCATTTGAAAACGCGAGGAGCTGGAGAGCACAATTCGTTTGAATGCAAAATACAATTTCACCTAGATGGGAGTAATTCTTCCTTAATGCCCCTTTAAATAAAGCTGTTTATATTTTATTTATTTGCACTATTTCTAGTTAATTGTTAGTTTATTGTTAGTATTGTTTATTTACTTTGCACAATGTCTGACTGACAGGCAGAAACCTGTAGAAAGCAGTTTATTGAATAATCTTAGTTGCGTAATGTGTATGTTTCAATGCCAAGACTGACCGGTACAATTCCAACAAGTGTTATTATACCTTGATATGGGGATATACTTGTACCAAACACTCAATCATACGATTAAACAACAATAGTAAGCATTGCAAGAGCAAGGAAATAAGTAAAATAATAAGTAAAATAAAATATAAAAACATAAACCTGGTTTCACAGACCAGGCTTAGTCTAGTCCCAGACTAAAATGCATGTTTGAGCTGTTTTAATTGAAAGCAACTTGCACTAAAATATCTTAAAATGTTAGTGCCATTGTTTTGTGTCAAGATGCACACCAGTATTTTTTTTCTTTTTTTTCTAAGGCATGTTTACAAAAGATACTAAAATGTCCTAATTGAGTTAAGGTGTAATCCTGGCTTAATCTTAGTCCTGTCTGTGAAACTAGGCCAAAATGACATAAATGAATTATAATAAAACGATGAAGAAATGATCAAATGATAAATGATATAAATCAAATAATAATAATATTAAACAATAAATCAAATGACAACCACATAAATGACTAATGATTATAAATGTTTATAAAAGGAAATCATGTTTAGAACTTAAAACACAACACAGATGTGTGGTTGCTCTCTTAAAGTGTCCCACACACAGGTTGTTATTGCGAATCCTTTGATCCTTCGGTGACCCTTTGCTAACCCTAATGTCATTTCTGTCCCACAACTTCAAAGGAACGTATAATCGTTACACTGACGAGGACACTACAACAATTTGTGGGAGACACACTGAGATCGATACATTAGTGAGAGGTTTTCTCACCGAAACCAAAAAACTACTGAAGAGTAAACATTGCACTAAATTTTTTATCTGCTTTAGAGATCTGTGATCAGTGATGTTTCCATGTGTGAATAAATAGGATTTCCTCTGGAAAATACCTATGAGCGATTCTAGCTGGTTCGTCATCACCTGACCAGGCACTTGAGAACGATCCTGTCAAACATGATATCCTACAGAGTATAAATTCTGCTGGACGTGCAGAAAAATGCATGTCAAAGAAATGTGACACGTAGATGTCGAGCGGTGAGGTGAACTGGTGATCTCAGGGGTCGTGGTTTACACATGCGGCCACACTTCAGAAAAACACTGTGTGGCAAAGGGGACAAAGAAACGTTTTCATATTGCATGGTAGAGTTTTATGAAATATTTCAAGAACATGTCCTACACTAATACAACGTGTATATCAGCTGCCTTTCATCTACTCACTGTAGTCTTTAGTTTCCAGAGTTTGAGCAGAAAGTGCTGAGAGATGCTGCTTTTGTGAGTTTCCACAAATCAGGCTAAACAAGACTGACTCTCTCTCTCTCTCTCTCTTACTCACACTCTCTGTCTCTCTCACACACACACACGCGCACACACACATACGCGCGCACACACACACACACACACACACACACACACACACATGCATAATTACAGGGAGATGAATGTTAGTGTGGATATGTGTGTGTGGATATGTGTGTGTGTGTGTGTGTGTGCTCGTGTTTATATTACATTGTGGGGACCAAATGTCCCCACAAGTATAGTAAAACCTGAAATCACCTACATTGTGGGGACCAGCCAGCGGTGAGGAAAACAGCGTATAAATCACACTAAGTAATGTTTTTTGAAAATGTAAAAATGCAGAATGTCTCCTGTGATGGGTAGGTTTAGGGACAGGGGCAGTGTGTGTGTGTGTGTAAGGGGATAGAATATACCGTTTGTACAGTATAAAAACCATTACGCCTATGGAGAGTCCCCACAAAGATAGCGAACCAGACATGTGTGTGTGTGTGTGTGTGTGTGTGTGTGTGTGTGTGTGTGTGTGTGTGATTAAAGCATACGGCTGTGAGTGTGACCTGAAGGAAGGGTGTGTGAACGGTGTGGATGACGAGGCAAAGACACTCGACAGGGAAACAGCAGCAGGAGGGTGTGTGTGTGTGTGTGCGCGTCCTGTTTAATCATGGCATGCGAGAGGCTGTCAGATCATTGATTGGGAAGCTGCCTGAGTGGATGAGAGCAGTGTGTTCATCACAGGGTGTGTGATGGAGGACTTTAGTGATATTTCCCTGACGCATTGATGTCTACTCACTCAAAAGAGCAACTTAGATGATTCTTTGATAGTTTATGATGTATCTATCTATCTATCTATCTATCTATCTATCTATCTATCTATCTATCTATCTATCTATCTATCTATCTATCTATCTATCTATCTATCTATCTATCTATCTATCTATCTATCTATCTATCTATCTATCTATCTATCTATCTATCGTACTCCTCCTAGCACAGAAACATTGCCTGTGTTGTTGTCATATTAAGGTGAACTGTCCCTTTAATAATCCCTCCCCATCTGGAAAGCATTTCAGGAATACTTCTTCCATTTAATTACAGTATGTCGTCAGTGGTTCGAGTGGATAAAATGTATGGATAGTTCCTCGAAGGTTCTTGGCAGCCAGAAAACCATTAGCTTTGACGGCAGATCTTAAACCGAGGCAGTCATAAGATTTAGGCCACAAAAAGGCTTCATGTAACATGGTGATTTTTAACTGAGAGAGGGATCTGATGTGACAGAGAGAAGCTTTGCATCTCTAGAAGCTGCGGGAAATTCTTCATCGGTACATGTTCTGCCTCCAGCCTCCTGTCACAGCTTTCAGTAGCGCTGTATTTCATTATGACAGCATTTTACATAAATTACTGCATTATAGTAATGTGAATCTAATGAGAATCACCACTGAGATGAACGTAAAATGCAAAAAAATGCTTCAAAGTAAAACATCCATGGATTAGAATAACGCATTATTTGTCATGAAACCAATTTCACAATGCTATGTTGATGTCCTAAAAAACAGGCATCATTTTCTTTCTATGATTTCTTGTTTTTCTTCTAGGGGAAATGTAGCCTGGACATGTTCCCATGATTTATTATGTATAGAGGGGGGTGAATCTGTCTGCGTTTTAAAGCTCAGAACATGAAAACACACTTCATGCAAAAAGCCTTTTATTGGCGCTTTTGTGTAGCGAGTCCTGGCTTTTATCCTGCTAACCTCTCATGCTGCCAGAGTGTTGAGCCAAACGCTGAAGTTGAACCCTCCGACCCAGCGCTCTGTCTACAGGTCTCCAAGCAGAAGTCTCTCAGTACCATCACCCGATTCAACCTCAATTAATGTCTCTTAATGCCTGTGGATTACTGATTGACAGGCCGTTGATGAAGGTACAGTACACGCTGTACAGTCAACAGTCGAGAAGTCTTTGATTCGGGTTACTGTGTGCTAGTGCAGGTCAGGTGCTTTGACTGACTGCCAAAGAAGACTGAATGTACCTGTGATGAGTTCAAGCTTGAAGTGAATGAGAAAAGTTTCATTTTAGCACAACGATTAGACACAAACATTGTGTTGCTCTGTAATTAATTTATGCAATTTCCTTAAACCTTCTTTATTGCATGTTTCCCTAACCCATATGAATTTACTGGTAGCAGTCGGAATTGAACACATATGAGTATGTATGTGTTTGTTTGTTTATTTATTTATTTGTTTGATTATTTATTTATTTATTAATTTATTCATTCATTTTTTTTTGTGACCCACATAGGCTACATTACTTTTCCCCCCTATGTTTTTTTGCCTTGCATTTCTACAGGAAGAAACATTGTATATATTAATTTTATAATATATATTAATTCGATTATTAATGTATTTTAATATTAAGTCATATATATAGTATATGCATTATTAAATATATTTTTTTTCTAAATGTGTTTTTAATGTGTTTTTAATTTATTTCAAATATTTGTGAATTTATTTATTTATTTTTGCTTTGGATTTTTATGTAGTAAGAATATTCATTACATATAATAAATTATATTTACTGTTTTATATATATATATATATATATATATATTCTAAATCTGTGTTTTTAAAATGTATAAGCTTTTGATTTACTTCATTAAATCAAAATAAATAATGAATAAATATTTGTGTATTTATTGTAAACAGGAACATCCATGAAAGCAGAATCCATTGAATCACGCACGCACGCACACACGCACACACACACACATGCAACAAAGGTATATAATAATGTAGCAGCTGTCAAACAGTCATTTGGACACATTAACATTCATGCCAACACAAAAAGAAATACGCCTGCTTTAGAGAGCCAGATCAGCCAGCTCACCTCGCATTTTATCCCAGTACTTCAATGAATTATTCAGGCTGGCGTCTCAGACTGTCGAGGCGTCAGATGCTCCTGCTGGAGACTCCTGCACCGTTATCAACACAAGCAGATCAGTGCTGGGTTTGCAAAGTTGGAAACTTTAGTAACATTGTGAATCTATTTGAGGATTAAAAAATCATAATAGTAATAAAATATGTCAAGACTTAAACACTTTTATTTAGCTGCTGTGCAAGTGGTTTCATTGATTTAAAATGTACTTCAAGTAAAACTTTTAATTTTACATAATTACAAAGTGTACTTAAAGGTGCACTAAGCAGTTTCTGAGAAACACTGTTGATTTTTTAAATCCACACCCAAACAAACACACCCCTCCCCTCATTGCTCCGCCCCCAAAATAACAAACTCTGCAACACAGGCAACAACTAACAGCTGGTGCATCAGACAGCTCACGCAAGTGTGGATTATTCAGCTGTGATTCAACAACGCCCCCTACTGGTGATTTGCTCTCTCCTCCCCCATCATGAGTGGACACGCCCCCTACTGGTGATTGGCTTGCTCTTCTCCCCATCATGAGTGGACACGCCCCCTACTGGTGATTGGCTCGCTCTCTCTCCTCCCCCATCATGAGTGGACACGCCCCCTACTGGTGATTTGCTCTCTCCTCCCCCATCATGAGTGGATATGCCCCCTACTGGTAATTGGCTCGCTCTCCTCCCCCATCATGAGTGGACACGCCCCCTACTGGTGATTTGCTCTCTCCTCCCCCATCATGAGTGGACACGCCCCCTACTGGTGATTTGCTCTCTCCTCCCTCATCATGAGTGGACACGCCCCCTACTGGTGATTTGCTCACTCTCTCTCCTCCCCCATCATGAGTGGATATGCCCCCTACTGGTGATTTGCTCTCTCTCTCTCTCCTCCCCCATCATGAGTGGACACGCCCCCTACTGGTAATTGGCTCGCTCTCCTCCCCATCATGAGTGGACACGCCCCCTACTGGTGATTGGCTCGCTCTCTCTCCTCCCCCATCATGAGTGGACACGCCCCCTACTGGTGATTTGCTCTCTCCTCCCCCATCATGAGTGGACAAGCCCCCTACTGGTAATTGGCTCGCTCTCCTCCCCCATCATGAGTGGACAAGCCCCCTACTGGTGATTTGCTCTCTCCTCCCCCTTCATGAGTGGACACGCCCCCTACTGGTGATTTGCTCTCTCTCTCTCTCCTCCCCCATCATGAGTGGACACGCCCCCTACTGGTGATTTGCTCTCTCTCTCTCTCCTCCCCCATCATGAGTGGACAAGCCCCCTACTGGTGATTTGCTCTCTCCTCCCCCTTCATGAGTGGACACGCCCCCTACTGGTGATTTGCTCTCTCTCTCTCTCCTCCCCCATCATGAGTGCACACGCCCCCTACTGGTAATTGGCTCGCTCTCCTCCCCATCATGAGTGGACACGCCCCCTACTGGTGATTGGCTCGCTCTCTCTCCTCCCCCATCATGAGTGGACACGCCCCCTACTGGTGATTTGCTCTCTCCTCCCCCATCATGAGTGGACAAGCCCCCTACTGGTAATTGGCTCGCTCTCCTCCCCCATCATGAGTGGACACGCCCCCTACTGGTGATTTGCTCTCTCCTCCCCCTTCATGAGTGGACACGCCCCCTACTGGTGATTTGCTCTCTCCTCCCTCATCATGAGTGGACACGCCCCCTACTGGTGATTGGCTCGCTCTCTCTCTTCCCCCATTATTAGTGGACACGACCCCTACTACTGAATGACTACAACAGTGTTGTAGCGCTCAGTCTGATTGGTTAGATCCACTGTATTTTCTCTCCTATTTACACACAAGTAGGACTATCTACAAAGCATTTTTTCAGCACACACACAAAACACACATCTAGCAAATATTCACAAAATTGTTTGTTTAGTTATAAATTTTTAATTTCAACATCGTTTCTCAGAAATCGCTTCCTGCACCTTTAGGTGTGTTAAACAGTCATGAACGTGTATTATTAATGGGATTGTTCACCCAAAAATTTAATTCTGTCATCATTTACTCACCCTTGAATTTCTTTCTTCAGCTGAACACAAAAGAAGATATTTTGAAGATACTGTATGGCTAATAACAGATGGAGAAAGAACACTATGAAAGTAAATATTTTACAGACATTCTTCAAAATATCTTCTTTTGTGTTCAGCAGAAGAAAGTAATTTATACCGGTTTGGAACAACTTGTGGGTGAGTAAATGATGACAGAATTTTCATATTTGGGTGAACTATCCTTTTAAGTTGGCATTTTATTTAATTCATATTATATTATCTGCAAGTAGGGTAAAGTATTTGCAACAGTATTTGCTTAAAGAGATGTAAATGTTGTCATTTCTGCAGCACAACCTGATAATGAAAGTCTCTGTGAGTTAAAAACAAAAACTCATGGGCATTTAAATAGTTACCAGCATCCACACAGGCCGAATTCACCGAAACTGAGAAGTCTTGTCTATATATGCGGGTGTCTACAGGGGAATGCATTTACCTTCAAATAGCTGCCTGCTATGATTGAATCTACTTCCTGTCAGTAAGAAGAAAAGATCTTTAAGTGAGATGCCAGTGTGAGACAGGAATGTCAAGCATGTGTGGAGTGTGTGTTGTTTTAAACGTTTGGTCTTAAGGCGGCGTCTCACTATCTGCCGAGGTGGGGCACATTCTTCGTCTTCATCGTACCTTCCTTGAAAAGCTGTTTGTTGGAGACTTTCCCATTGTCTCTGTCATTCTTGCTATTGACAACTTTCACAGCTCATCAAACTCAAAGGAAATCCTACAAAAGAAGGAGAATTTGACCAATGCATATGGATTTATACTGTAAAAGCTGGTAGCAGATTTACTCCCGGACCAAAATAGGATTTTCAATGGTGAATTAATATTGACAGTATGCTTCAATCCAAGGCCAGGCTCAAGCTAGTTAGTCTCTGGGAAAATGACCCAATTTTCTTTGCAAAAGCAGCATAGCGCTGTGAATGTAAATGCTTTTCTGAACATGCAAACTGCATCTTGAATTATTTACCAGGTTGTAACTACTTACACGGCAAACACTTGTCTAAACAGTCGCCTTAGGCTGTGCATCTGGCTCTGGGAGAACAGAGACGAGAAATAAACCTGAAAAGCCAATTAATATGCAACAGACAAAAAACAAGGCATAAACAAAGCAAAAAATGGTTGTCATGCACTCGAGAGAAAGAGAGAAAAAACGAAGAGAAACACACAGCAGCAAAAACCCTTCTTTTTATCCATCTGCTGACTGCAGATGTCGAGATCTTTCCACCAGCGTCAGACACGTGTGAAGTCATACATTAATGCATGTCTCATGTGATGGTAAATACAAACTCCTTGGTGAGAGATGCTGTGTCTGAAATCACATACTCTCTTGAGTGGGTACTTATTTTGAATAAGTAATTACTTCACGACTGCTACAGATGTATGTTATACTGTATATTAGAGTTTGTGTAGTATGAATGTAATCCGAGTGTACATGTTTTCATCATCATGTGACCTACCAGCGTCAGTTTCTTCGCTTTACTGTCATTCATAAATCCTCATGGGATAGTAAAGTGTCCATCAAATGCACACTTCAGCATCTCACCAGAAGTAGTAGGTCATCTGGGTACTTTTTGCTATACTCTATTATGAATACTGTGAATTCGGACATACTTCTTTTGTCACATACTGTTTCTCACCTAGTATATAGGGAAGTATGTGATTTTGGATACAGCCGGGGCATCATCAAGGAATGCAGAGTTGCATGACCGGTGACATGCTGGAAATATTGTACCCTACTAATACTGGATCAGTTTCAATAACCGATTGATTTTAACTAAATGTAAAACTTTTTATAGGGTGCGATGGTGCTAAAGGCACTTTGGGATGAAAGGCCCTTGATTTCATGTTCTCCCAAAACACAACACTTTTCTAAATCCCTGTTTGTCAACATGCACTGAAAATCTTTTCTCACGCTGAGTATTTTTAAGCAGTATAGCCCTATATACATTCTGTTGTAAATTTGTACAGCCTATATCAGGGTTGTTATAGCTAAATAAAACTAAAGCATGTTTGTTACTGTGGTGAGCAGGGTGGCCGAGGGACGTGAGAGAACGTCGCGAGGCCGGTGGTGCGATTGCTAATGAGCAGCACCTGTGAAGCACACCGGTCTCGCATCTCTCACGGAGGAGCGGAAGCATAAAGGGGGAGCGACGGAGTGGATGATCGAGAGAGGAACAGGCCTGTGTTTTAGTTGATGGTTTGTTTCTGTTTGTTTTATGTCTGTCGGTAGCCAGCAGTCGTCCGCGAGGGGCTGCTGGCAGGTATTGTTTGTGTTTTATTTTGGAAGCCAGCAGTCGTCCGCGAGGGGCTGCTGGCGGTTTTATTTACTTTAATAAATGTTTAAATGTTCGCCGGTTCCCGCCTCCTTCTTCCCTGAACTACAAACATTACTGTTACTTAAAATAAAATTAACATTAACGGAAATAAAATATATTTTTAAAAACTCGAAAAAACATTTTTACTTTAGTTTAATCTACAAAAGTAACTAAAATTGCAGCAAAAGTAACTAAAACTTACCCCAGTTCTCAAGAAACCCAACATTGACCCCTAAATCCTATCTAATTATCGTCCAATTTCAAATCTACCGTTTATTGCCAAATTAATAAGAAAGTACTGTTGCCTTTCAGCTTCAGTCTTTTGAATAGAAAATAATCTCTTAGAGATCCCTTTCAATCTGATTGTTGCACTGAAACTGCACTTGTAAAGGTATTGACCTACTACTACTTTGAGGTGACTCTGGGTCTCTTCCACCACTACTCACTTTTGACACTGTCTGCCACGATTTACTTATTTCTCACATCTCGGATGTGGATATTTGCGGTCTGATAGAAAATCTTTTAGAAAAGGTATTTTGTTCCTTCAGCGGTTAGATATTTTAATGATCATCGTTAATTTGAACTGTGAAATTGAATTCTTTTCACATTGTGTCCTAATCAGGGTTTATTATTATTAGTCTGTTAATGCAGAATTATGTATCTGTCTGTTAGTTGTGTATATTGTGTTTGTTTGATGGCTGTATGGTTGGTGGCAAACCAGTTTCCCTATCGGGATTAATAAAGTTTTCAATTCAATTCAATGTTACATTTCAATGCAGGATTTTAGATCTCCGACTGTCCCCCTGAAGCAAGGTGTCCCCCAGGGATCCGTCCTAGGTCCATTATTATTCATCATTTACATACTACCTCTGGGTTGGATCTTGCATCGAACATGGTTTTAATTATCATTTCTACGCTGATGACTACCACATATACAATATGTGTACGCCTGCTCTACTCAAATTGATCATATCTGATATGAAAGAATGGGTCAACTCCGATCTTCTGAAACATGGACAAGACTGAAATCATTATTACTGGAACCCCTTCATTCACAAGCAAATTTCCTTCTGGACATTGCAGGTACTCTAATCAAACCCAGTACTGTAAAAGTCTATTCTTTTTTATTCCTCTCTCACCTTTGAAGCTCATAACTCATTCACCCATCTGCATTCTTTCACTTAAGTCACATTACCAAGCTCCGTCCCTTCATTGGCGTTAAAGACGCTGAAGCGGTTATCCATGCTTTCATTTCATCCCATCTTGACTTCTGCAATACCCTTTTCATTGGTTTACCTGCCAGACTGCAATATGTTCAAATCTCTGCTGCAATAAAACTTGTTCTGGCCATATTTCCGCTATTCTGTTCGATCTCCACTGGCTACCGGTGGCCTATCGTATCAAGTACAAAATACTGCTCACTTTTAAATCACTGAAGCTTGACTCCTGCTATCTCTGTAATCTACTTCTCCCCTACATCCCACCTCGATCACTTCGGTCTTCTGAATCTGGCCTTCTCTCTGTCCCTCGGTGTCGCATCTCTTCTATGTAGATCATAGTGTTATTGCACCCAAACTATGGTCACTGTACTGGGTTATTAATATTTCTGAATTCAAATCCCTACTTAAAACCCACTTGGTCTCTGAATCGTAAGTTATGTTTTGTATCTCTCTGTATGACTCTTTGCTGGTGCTTTGTGTTACCCTGTAATGGTCTTTTACTATCTTGTATTATCTTTGCTTTAATCTTCTTTTTTGTAATATTCTACATCATTATTATCTTTTGTCTCTTATTATTACATATTACTGTGATCTTTTTCTTATTGTATCTATCCACTATCCTTGAACAATGGAAAGGTGCTAAATAATAAAACATTATTATTATTATTATTGAAACTATAATAAAAATGAATAAAAAATTCATAACCCCCCCCCCCCCCCCCACACAACATTACTAATACATTAACTAAAATTTTAAATAAAACTACTTAAAAAATTATATTAGTATCTAAAACAACACTGGCCTCTATATCTAGCCTCGTTTTAGCTTGTTGTTTATGTTTTATCTTATTTGTTTATCTTATAAGTATAAATGATGATTATCCAAATATGTCAATCTAAACGTGACCAAACTTCTGTTTAAATGGCTTAAATATCTGCATGAGGTCTGTGGACAAATATTATCTCTTCATGTAGACTTGTATCAGTGAGATAGGCCTAGTTTTTATTCATATTTTATTCGTTTTTTAGTTTTAGTTTTTTATACGCTTTCATTTTAATTTTAGTTAAAATATTAGTAATTTTGTTGTAAGGTTTTCCTTATTTTTTTTAATTAGTTTTAGTTTTTCTTAAATATTAATAGTTGTATTAATTTTATTTCAGTTTTAATTATTTTAATAGGCTACATCAAGTTGTCTTGCAACTAGCTGACATAAAATAAGTTTTTTTAATGTTTATTTTATTTCAAGTAGTTGTTTTATGGTTTTAGTTTCAGTTTTAGTGAACTGTAATCACCCTGTTTGATGGAAACACGAGGAACACTTCCATCTAGAGGTCATTTTGTGACATTACATCCGGTGTGTCCGGTTTTGTTTACATTCTGAATGTTGAGCTGATAGTTCTGCAGGCCGAAGAGGTCAAAGTGCAACGAGATGCTTGTTTTTCTGTATCAGTTGAAATCCGCAATCGAGGGTGATCAACAGTGCTTTCCCTATGAATGAACGCAATAATTCGCCAATGAACCAAACTGCTTTTATAAGGCTTACTTAATGAGAGTAGCAATATTAGCCACTAATCGGATGCATTGATGGTGAAGCTCTCGGCTGTGTGTAAATGAGTGCAGACAGGATGTGACACTTGTTACTGCATGGGGAAATGCCTTACATTCATCTGCACTAATAGAAAATTGGTCCTGTGACACTTTATGTAAGCTTGGGTTAATTGCATTGAGCCACTATGTGCTTTCAGATCTTTATTTGCCTCCTACTACTGACAAACACACGAAAATAATAAGATAACGCACAATTATTTGTTCTTGAAAAGTTCACTTCCTGAAAGAATTATGATTGTCATCATGACACTTTTGTTGGTTTTACATGGAATGTTTCTTTAATTTAAAAGAGGGGAAGTTTGATGGTTGACGTGTAACCTTATAACTTCAGTTATTTGTGTGTGTGTGCGCGCGCATGTGTGTACGTGTGAGAAAGAGAGAGAGAGTGTATGTGCTACGTGTGTGTGTGTGTGTGTGTGTGTGTGTGTGTGTTCAGTCTGTATAATGTATATGCACAGAATATACGAGTATAGAAAGATGTAGTATAGAATTGACAAAGTGGTAACAATGCAGACATGGATATAAAAGAATGGGCATTTAGGCCAAAAAAGCATCTTCATGATAAAAGAAAAATAACTGGTCCTGTGACACTTTTTTTTTTAAAACCTAGGGGTTAATCTATATTTAGAAAACGTGATTCTTATACTCAGTTTTGTAGGGTTAATAAATTGCATTGTGTATACAAATATACAAATAGAATTAAGTCACTGTATATTCTGTGTATGCCTATCAGATATGCATTGTTAAAGAAAATTTTAGACACATTTTCTAAAATTATCCTTGTATACTACAGTACTCAACTAATTTTCAAAGAGAAAGAAAGAAAGATAGTTTGACATCTGAGTAAAAAACGAGGCTATGCATTAAAATAACATTCATTTCAATTTAGTGTTCTCATGTTATTTTGTGTTCCAGAAGATCAGACTGGATACACAAGCACAGTGATATTTATAACAGACCCACTGCAAGCACTCGCGCGCGCACACACTGGCACAAAAACACACTCGCCTCTGATTGGCTGAGCCGCAGCAGGCGGAAGTCGAAGGCGCTCGGGGATTCCCCGAGGGAAGTTCCAGCTCATTGTAAAACATACAAAATGTTCATTTGTACGAAATAGTTCATTTCCTCCCGTTAAACGCGTAAATATACGTGTTTCACCGTCGCGATGTCCAGACTGCTTTTAAGCTTATGCGTTTGGGCTGTTTTGGAGTGAAGGTAAGACGCTAGTGATGTACACTAATGAGTGCACTAACTTCATTCACTTCACTGAGATATGAGGGAGTTTGATGGATCGCTTTTGCTTTTAGTTTGTCTTTGGGTAGTTTGGTTGGGTTATTGTGTTATAATTCTGTTGCTTCACTTGTTTTGTTAATACTGAAAGTGTTTTCTTAAAGTATAAAGTTTGCTGGCTCTGTTTCTAGAAAACTGTTTTGAAACACATTATTTGTTATAGTATTTAGGCCGGGGCTAGTTGTCACAAGATGTGTATCTCAATAACTCTTTTGAGTCAGAAGTCCAGTTTCACAAATGTTTTTGTTCTGGTTTCAAACACATTGTGAGTTCTGTCTTCCAATTAAAAGTTACAATATCATCATGTTTTTTTTAAAATATGTTTGCTAACAAGTGAACTCAATTTAGACTATAGTCACTATTGAAATGGTCTGAACTGAAATGTTAAACTGAGTATTTAATGTCAGATTAGGGCTGACTGTCACATGTGTTTTATATATTTTGATTTTTATACAATATATATGTGGTATTTTGCATGTTGCCTTTTACATGTCTGCTTTCTCATGAATTGTGTGTGTAAGAAAAGCCTAAAATAGATTGTTTAATGCCAAGTTCCCATTGTGACAACTTACCTCGCATAGCCAAAGTGTGTCATGAGCTGTGTTTTATTTTTCCCCTGGCAAAAATTGTGAAATAGTTCGATAGGTTTTTGGTAGCTAAGACTTTAAGGTTTGAATCCATTTAGAAATGGGCTTTAAAAAATAAGTCTATAGCCTGAGAAATATAAACATATGACAATTAGCCCCGGCCTCCCCATAGAGCCATAAATGAAATTTGTCTAGGCATTTTAAAGTGACATATTAAATTATTCCTTGTGCATTTATAAGTGTGGCATTTATTAAAATCTTTGCATGTTTGGGCAAGACTAAATACTAAAGTTAAACTGAATCTAACTGAACACATTGCTATTATTCTTAACTGTCTGCATGGTTTATTCTTGTTTTATGTTAACATTTTTATTCTTCAAAAAAATGTGTTTAGTCTTTAGCACACCAGTGAGGTTTGCAATGTGAAATGTTCAAATAAGATTGAAAGTAGGGAAAGAAACACTTCTAAATCAAATGTGCCTTCATACATTTGAAAATGGTTTCCTCATGACCTAGTTCTTTTATGTTTTGTAAATAATGATATATATATATGAAGAGTTCAGATACAAAAGCCTCTAAATGCCATTTGAAATTTTCTTCTAGAATGATCATTTTTATCAAGCTTGTATATTTAAGTTCAGTAATTTCACTTAAATTACAATTAATAGGTAATCTTCATTGCCATTTAAGTGAAATTACTGAACTTAAATATACCAGCTTGATAAAAATGATCATTCTAGAAGAAAATTTCAAATGGCACTTAGAGGCTTTTGCATCTGAACTCTTCATATATATATATATATGTGTGTGTGTGACCCTGGATCACAAAATCAGTCTAAAGTCGTGCGGGTGTATTTGTGGCAATAGCCAACAAAACACTGTATGGGTCAAAATGATAGATTTTTCTTTTATGCCAAAAATCATGATCCATGAAGATATTTAGTAAATTTCCTACCTTAAATATATAAAAATGTTATTTTTGTAAGTGGATGCAGCACAATCGCCAACAGAAATGGAAACCTTTTAAAGGCGATTTTCTCAATATTTAGATTTTCTTGAACCCTCAGATTCTCGATTTCAAATAGTTGTATCTCGGCCAAAAATATTGTCCTATCCTAACAAACCATACATCAATGGAAAGCTTATTTATTCAGCTTTCAGGTGATGTATAAATCTCAATTAAAAGGGTCCAGGGTCACATATATTGAAGCACTAATGTAGACCAGGTTCTGGAAAATAACAGACTTTCACTCATTTGCTTTTGTCACGCTATCAAGTTTATCACATTCACGTGATGTTGGCAAAATATGAGATGTCATTTTATGCTTTTAGTAGCTCTAGCAGTGTTGATGAAGCGCGTGTGTGTGTGTGTTTCTAGCTGTTACTGACAGGTCCGGTGCTAATCTCACTCCTCTGAGTTAAAGAAGGGGTTTGTGTGTGCCTGGGACGAGGGCCCGGGACCACCCGTCCGGCATGTTACTGAAGGCCCGGGAATGGACAGGAACATCAGTGAGCAGCTCAACAAAGCCTTCGAAGCGTACCGAAACGTGTCTATTGAGAAGGAGTTGGCCAGAAAGGAACTTCAGCATAAGGTGGCGTTTGTGAACTCTCAGTTCCATCAGAAGTCTTTATTTTAATCAATTTGCTAGCATGAGAGTTGGACAGACAGACGCTGACGTGAACCCATTGCGTTTGCAGAGCGAGCAGTATCAGCGACACACTCAGATGCTGGAGAGAAAGATAGAAGAGCAGGCGAAGACCATCATACATCTTAAAGCTGAGCTCAGTTCAGTTCGTAAACATGCATCAGGTTAGAAATGGGGGTTTTCTCTATACATTACACACACCTTATTTGCTGCATAAAACAACGGTCTGTAAATCAACTTTGAAGCATCACAAGGAGAAAATGTGGAAATAATCATAATACAGAAATGAGGTGTGTACAGTTTAATATAATAGTAGTCATTAAAACTGAAGTAACACAAATGGAAATATGGGAACTATCTGATGTTCGAACTTCTTTAAAATCGCCATCCTTTGTCTAGATTCTCTAAGGTCATGAGGGGAATTTAAAAATATATATATATTTATAATTTTTGTAAAGGGATTTGTATGTGGACACCATTTTTTGTCTTGAAAACAAATTCCAAACGTTTAATCCGAAGCCTTTAGATCAAAGAGTTTACATATAAATTAATTTGACCACATTTTTGACTGATAGTGTACATTGTGCAAATACAAAATGATACATTTAGAAAATATAATAATTTAGAAAATAATTTATATATACAAATATATATATAATGCACAAGTAAATACTTATAAAAAATATATTTATGAGGCTAAATTTCCATTCTCACACTCTTTATATGGCATGTAAATATATAAAATATGTTTTAATATGTAACAATAAAAATGAGTTGTTTATTGCATCCTCTGAATTAAAGAATTAAGAATCAAGAAAGCATTACATGACACACTCAATATAAGATGAAAAATGTTTAGAAATAATTCCTACTCATTTCTTTTCTGTATTCATATATTGTAAAAAAAATATAAACGTATGATTTTTTTTGTATACAATATAGACCAAACTTGTGTTGTCTGTAGGACTATAAATAAACTGAGAAAGCATCATACAATTTAACAAACTGCATTATGCCCATCATAATGTATGTAAGTGATATTATTATTATTCACTTTAAATATAATTTATAACAAGTTTATGCACACACTAGATTATTAAATTAGATTGTGTTACATGCTTACAACACGTGTTACCAATCACATGCATGCTTTGATTTGATGAGTGTTCAAATGTTGTCATGTGTTGTTATTGGTGATGAGTTTGACTGATAACGTGGGCCTATTTTTTTTTCAGAGGAGGTCTGCGAGCCTGCGTACAGAAAAAAGGAAGTAGAAACCTTGTCACCTAGCGATCATCGCTCTGACAACCCGTCCAGTCCCCACAGGACTAACCATTTCCTGGTGTGTGTTTTCTCTTAATGTCCATATACTGGTGAAACTCCAAAAATTAGAATATCATGCAAAAGTTTGTGTATTTCAGTACTTCAAATTAAAAGGTGAAACTAATATATTTAGTATATAACTATAAACATATGCATGATTATATAATAACATTTCTGTATTTAAATTAAAATCCTTTAATTTAGGGTTTCATAAGCTGTAAGCCATAATCATCGAAATTATAACTTTTGCACGATATTCAAATTTTTCAAGTTTCACCTGTATATGGACAGTGTTTGATTTCAGAGTTTTTTGTGATTTGCAACACTTTGTCCAAACACAAGGAGATGCACCATGTTGTTGTTTCTTCTTCTTTCTTTCTTTCTCAGCTATTGTGCAAATGCAGATTTGGTTGTGATGTAATTGTTCTGAAAGGACTTCTCTGACCGTGACCCCAGACCCTCCAGCCTTTATATTGTGTTCTTATCGTTAACCGCCCGTAAGCACAGACAAACCTAATAGCTGAGTTTGCAGTGCTTTGCTAGTTATCCACAGTTCACTCGAGGGTTAAGTTGTGAGAAATGTGTGAAAAAGATGTAGTTCTCTCTCTTCACAGTTTGATATCATTTTTCATCGCTATCTGTCCATAGTGAGAATGTTTCTCTAATTGAATCCAGTGTGATAATTCTTCTCAATTGTTTTAATCGCACACACGTTTATAACCCACAGGGGGCAGTAGAGCATAACACTTTCTTGTGCTCGACCAGATCTCTAACCAGTGTAGCACAGGCCCCGAGAATTGAGTTCTCTCTTATGAAAGGAGGTGTCATTTCTTTTTAGATGACTGTTACTGAAAGATATAGACATAACAGTTTGAAATGGCAACTTTCTCCTTTTCCTGAACTTAATCTTGGGTAGATAATGGCCTCCATTCAAAAGCTATAGTGAGCCTAACCTGTAAATGCAACGAAGTATGTTATTCTGTAGCAAATTCACTCCAAGGTGCCATAATTAAGGGAGTATGTAGTTTTTTTTGTGAAATTGAACAGACTTTTTAATGGACTTTTAAAAGTATTTTCCGCTGGGTGAATCATACGAACCCCTTTAGATTCAGACATGATTTTCACAACATTTAAGCTCATTACAACGTCAGTTCTCATTACCGTAATGCAAAAACGTTTTTTAATTTATTTTTTATTTAATGCTACAAATTTGTTGTGCTGCCTTTTATTTGTGCTTGTAAAAAAAATATATATATAAAATAAAATAAAATATACATATATATATGCGCAATAAAGTAAAATATTCACTGAAATGGAAAGTGCAAGAAAATCTGAAGAAAAATGCATTATAACAAAGAATTTGAGCATTTTGGAGAGAGTGTGCGATGAAGCTGTAATGAAATGAATGTCACAATAGAAAAGTCTTAATGATCTTAAAAATAGGCTTCATTTTATTAAATTTGGGAAAATATTATTTCTATTAATCTTTTTTTGTATTCATCCAGCTGAGGTCTATAATTTTCAGTGCAGCTTGTTCTTGCATTTAGAGAATTTTAAAAAAAATATGTTTGTGATATTTTTGAATTTATGTGCTGACATACTAACTGTAGCCATATTTTTTTTCTCTTCTGTTTTGTTTTTGTGCAGATAAACGAACCCACAGAGTATTCTGGGATGCTTCCCCATACAATATCTGCTCCCGGCGAAATGAAGAGGTAGATGATGAATCATATCACTTTACAAAAATATTTAAATTTTAATGAAGGATTTTGCACTTCAGTCCCTTAGGCACCCAGTCTAAAGGTTCAAACTTGAACTAAAACAACTGATTAACAACTCTGTTCAGTTTGTTTATTGGGATTAGCAGGTCAGTATTGTTCTTGCAGAATATATCTTGTATAATATCTGAATAACATTCAAACTGATCCAAAAACAACACCCCTGAGATCCTGTGCTCATGAAATACCAATGCCGTTCAGTTGATGTGGCATCAGGAACACGGGGAGGTGAACATGTAGTATATACTTAAAATGTCATGTTGAATGACATTTAGAAGTGGGGCGGTTATACTTTGTGGGTTAAGGCTTGTTTGGGTTAAGTTTAAGTTAACCAGGGCTTATGTCACCAAAAGTGAAAAGCGTGTCCCAGATACTTAAAATATGGTGGTAATATTAAAGTTTTTTTGGTCCACAAGTGTGTAGTAGTGGGTGACAATACGTTGTATGTGGTCTCCAACATTGCAGTCATGTAGAAAATACACTGAATACGCAATATGCACATTATACACATAATGCACAGATTATTAAGCTAACGTTTCTTGTCTTGGATGCTGATTGGTCAATACAGTGTTTCAGCTTTACACCATATAGAAATGGCTGCAATGTATAGAAACCAACAGTTAGCTTTAAATTACACGTCAGGACTTGATATTCTAGCAGAAACATGGCACTTGATGCTGAATAAAATTACTTTTTAATGATAAATTATTACATTTTATGAGAAACTGCTATGTTGGAAGCAATAAGGCACTCAAAGCTTTTATATTGTATGCATTTTTTTTATAAAGTTAGTTATTGAAGTTATTTACTTAGTTTGGTTGTTTATTAACTTAGTTTAGTTATTTACTTGGTTTAGTTATTTGCTTAGTTAGTTAGTTGTTTAGTTATTTACATAGTTTGGATGTGTACTTAGTTTGCTTATTTGCTTAGTTATTTATTTAGTTTAGTTATTTACATAGTTTAGTTATTTTTTTTATTCTTTTATTTACTTGGTTCAGTTATTTACTTATTCTAGTTATTTACTTAGTTTAGTTATTTACTTAGTTTAGTTATTTACTTAGTTTGGTTATTTACTTGGTTTAGTTATTTAGGTTATTTACTTAGTTTAGTTATTTACTTAGTTTAGTTATTTACTTAGTTTGGTTATTTACTTGGTTTAGTTATTTAGGTTATTTACTTAGTTTGCTTATTTGCTTAGTCATTTATTTATTTTAGTTATTATTTACGTAGTTTGGATGTGTACTTAGTTTGGTTATTTATTTAGTTATTTACTTATTCCAGTTATTTACTTAGTTTAGTTATTTACTTAGTTATTTTTTTATATTAAGTTTTATGCCATTCATATTTTAATATATTTAAATGAAGTAAAAAGTTGCTTCCCGGTGAAGCTTGAGTAACTAGATATTCTGGATAAAGTTATTTGTTTTGCTAATCTTAATGCTGGTTGTTTTTTTGTTTTTTTTTAATTAGCATTATTATTTTGAAAGAGCGCAGCCAGACATTTGACTTCTCTTTCTCTTTCGATTAGTGAGAATTTTCTGGACACTTGGCAGGAAATCCAGGGGACTTTCCAGAGGATTCAGACTCTAACCAGAAGGCAGAAAGATCACCTGAGGAGAATACACAAAGGAAATGAGACCACTAATGGTAAAATCATATTTTAGAACCTAATTTGAAATTACGGACTAATATCCTTTATTAAATTATAGCTGTTATACCACCTCACCCAAGTGCGTTTCTTCCTATTCTAATTAAATTAGGTCAAATGAAAACGGTGGAGTTACAATTACTTTAGAAATGTCACAACAAATTAGTAATTACATAGTTAGTAGTGTAATGCAGCATACTAGTAATTACACATTTCATTGTTTGTTCTTTCACGCAATTAAAAGCAGGAATACTCCATGCAAAGCCATGGTTTTTGCTCCAATGACCTCTGACCTCCATGCAGCATTAAAATAGTCTGAGTAGATGAGCGTGTTCAATTATCACTTTGATAAATGTTGTTTTGAAGCAGCACACTGTTACACAATTACGTGTCCTCTGTGAAATCACTTGGAAAACAATACGCCAGTGAGATGTATTTTTGGACGTGGTTGCATGACGGAAAGCATGCAGAAAGGACGGTGTGTTTTTGCCCCATGGAGCGTCCATACGTATATTAAATGCAATTAGGAGTGTTTGCTAAGGCAAGCATTACTAATAGCTGATACTATTGCTTATACTCATGGTTAGGGCTTCTGGAAAACCATACTGTAAATATATCAGTATTTGTCATGTAATAAAAAAACACTTTAAGGACCAAATAGCTACATCTTGGCAACCGCCTGCAACACTGGTGTTGTATAATTCTGTTTTTAAAAATGCAAAGTCCTTTTGGTCACATCACAGACCAGAACAGTAGAAATAACAGTAGATTTATAGGCATCACTGTGGATATGTTGCCAGGTTAATTGTTGTTGAGGGATTATGGAAATAACTTTTGAGGTCAAATAAACATACTACACTGCTGGACCCATCTAACTATTTAAAAATGAATATATGCTTTTATTTCAAGACTATATAGCTCACCCAGAATTGAAATGTTATTATGATTTATTCACCCTAGTGTTGTTGACCTTTGCATTTTATTTGAAGTCAAATGAGATGTAATGCTAAATGTATAAGCTGCTGTTTTCTATTCAGTGATAGTGAGTGGTGATTTACACATTCAAGCTCGTATGTGTAGTCAGTTTTAGACTTTGAATAAATTGCTATATTTTATGTCTTCTGAAACCATATGATCTTCTCCTCTTTTATAGCTCTCAAATTTAATTTGCGAATGTGCACGTTTAAAATGAATGCATTCCCATGCCAGAATTAATTCTGTTTGTTGTCAATGATGTCAAACGATGCTTTTGAATTGAACACAAATGTGAGAGTTCAGCATGTCAGAGTTCATTACCTTTGGGTCTGTTCCTCACATAAAACTATCATATGACTTTAAAAGACTTAGAATATAGTGCACAAATATAATATCATACTGTTTTGATACTTTAATTGTGCCCTTTTTGGGGCTTTACAGTATAAATCTGCTACATTTGTTTATGGAAAAGAGCAGCTCAAACATTCTGCCTAACATCTTCTGTGCTTCACTGAAGAATGGAAAACAAAATTTCAAAATAGTAGTCATAAATAATAATAATACTTTTTCTCACAATGATCTCAGACTTGCTGCCTTTTTAATAAAACGCTTCCATCGTTTACGAGGAGGTTGAAAGCCATGCTTTGATTATGATTTCATAATATGTGACATTACTAGCTCCACGTGCCTTCTCAGTGTGATCACAGAATTTGATCAGAAGCATTTCGAGGTGAATTTCGAGCTCTGTCTGTACTCTGTAGTTGATTTTAATTGCTCTTGCAGTGGCAGCGGCTGACACAGTTGTTATGGTAGAGCAATTCTCACTGCATTGTTTGGTGCTAAAATTGACAGAGTTCCTCATTAATAGTCAGTGTTGCATGGTGTGCATATCACTGCTGTGCTTTCTTTGCATTTGCATACTAATGCACTTGTATCTATATGAGCGAGAGAGAGATTGACAAGAGAAAAATGCTCAATTCAGAGCTGTTCCTTGATGCTGAAGCACAATCAGTTTATCTTCGATCTGGTTCTGATTGCAGGGAAAATTTGAGACTTTTCTCCAGCATTTACATGAGGCTTGTCCGTTTCCTTTTGTGTTCCTCTTAATGCTTGATTAATAGATGTTAGTTAATAGATGCTTATTTTGTTCATTTAGCAAACACTTCTATGCAAAGTGAGCTTAAAGGAATCATTTTTAGTTTTCAAGTTTTATTGGATTTGGACCAGAAACTTGTTTCTGATGCTGGAAATACATGATAACACATATACCACAAGTACTGACTCTTTCAAATATTTGATGCCACTCTCCTGGTAAACTTCTTCCTCTCAATACATTTATATCATTGCATTTAGGAAACTCTTTTATCCCCAGTGACTTATAAAAAAATTATAATATAATGCACCTATCATTATGATGTGTAAGTGTGGTAAATAGTACATCAAAATTATAATATAATGCACCTATCATTATGATGTGTAAGTGTGGTAAATAGTACATCAAAATTATAATATAATGCACCTATCATTATGATGTGTAAGTGTGGTAAATAGTACATCAAAATTATAATATAATGCACCTGTCATTATGATGTGTAAGTGTGGTAAATAGTACATCAAAATTATAATATAATGCACCTGTCATTATGATGTGTAAGTGTGGTAAATACTATAGTACCACTGTACATTTGATAATATTAATGCATTAGCTAACACGAACTAACAACGAGTTAGCAATATATATATTTTTACTGTGTTTTTTTAATCTTTTTCCCTTTTTGATTTTGTTTCTGGGTTCTACTAGAATAGGTTTTCATGCTTGAATGTTCGAATGTCAACTATGGTTACAAGTTCCATCGTTATTAGCGTAGTTCAACGTGTCTGTGTTTCCAGAACCAACAAACGTTCTCAAACATCATCACAATGTTGTGTGTTTGAGCTCTCGACCTTTGGTGAGAAGCAGAGTTTCTTGTTTGCATGACATGTGGACTCAATAAATCCTTATCTTGAGCCAAGCTGGCATCCAGTACAATTTATGTTTTTATTTTGAATATATACAAATGTAATTTCCATGTTTTAGTTTGTCAAGAGATTTAAAGCACCGTTTTTGAAGAGTGCGCATGTGCGAACGTGCTCTAGTACGTATGAACCTGAACGAGCCTGTGAACAAATCAGGAAATAAAGCAAAATAACTGAGAAAAATGAGAATTGGTCCTCAGATGCCAAGTCCATGTCCATTATAGCAAATAATCTGGCATTAATTCGATCTCAAACAGATTCATTAAAAGAAGTTGTAATTACTCCACCACCTGTGACATCATCAACGACAAATTTGCAACAATACGGTTACAGTCGTGACCATAGACATCATATGGTCGTGACTAGCTAGTTGATTTCTTCCACGATGCATCGTACTATGGTAGTTAGGAAGCGAGTTACATCATTGTACTGGAAGCGATATTTTTTTTCCCAGGATGGTAGGGGAAGACTCATGAATATTCATTAGGGAACTCATCCCTGATTGGTCTGATGACCTACCCCTAACCCCGCCCCTAAACCTACCCGTCACTGGGGTTAAGACCAAGATTGAACCCCGCCCCTAAACCTACCCGTCACTGGGGTTATGACCAATCAGGGATGAGTTCCCTAATGAATATTCATGAGTCTTCCCCTACCATCCTGGGAAAAAAAATATCGCGTACGGGAAACACACCCCTGTTTAGTTTCCCCTCTTTCTGAAAAGCACACTGTACTCTGATTGGTTGGCTGGATCAGTGTGTTGTGATTGGTCAACTGCCATGTTTGGGGAAATGTCCCACTCTTTACCATAACCGCCAGTTTCAACACACTACTAACTAACTCCCCGTCCCTTTATTCTGCGTATGAATGATTTAAATGAGGAATATTGTGACGTGTTCGTTCCTGGAAGAAAACTCAAGACCACAATGGAGGCGTTTCAGGGAGTTCAGAAACAGTGACACTGATATATAGAATAACTCACGCTGGAGGGACTTTTTCATGCTCAAACCAATAGTATCCAACTGCAGACCCGCAGCACCACCAGAACGTGGAAAAAACACTTTAACACCTTCACAAGATAAACGTCTTCAAAACGTCACCACCGCATGGCCCATGCACGCAACAATTTATCGAACCATCCGTAGAATTTTTTTTTAATTTTAAATGTTAAATGTTTTATCTTGTGAAGGTGTTAAAGTGTTTATTAAGTTCAGCGTTTATCTGCTAAATATTTAACTTGTGCTTAACTTTATCATCTTATTGAAGCTTGAATATGTTGTCATACTTAATTGTATGCGATAATTTTTCACCACAATAAAAACACAATTGTTCATGTTAGTTTAAACGGCATTTACTAATGTTAACCTATAGAACTTTTGATTTTAATAATGTGTTGATGTTATTTTCAACATTTAATAAGAATAATAAATACTATAGAAGTATTGTTCTTTGTTAGTTCACGTTAACTAATGTTAAAAATGTTACCATGTTTGTCATGATATGAGCATTGGTGTTGGACAAATAGAGCTTGAGTGAAATCAAGCGTAGTTCGAGCAGACCACTGATCGCTAAACTGTATCAGCTGATTTGTTACTCCACCTATTCTAATCAACTATAATATTTAAGCTCATTCAATGAATGACCCACCTCCACCCCTTCACCTCCTAGCATCTCCATAATAGAGCATTGGATTCTGTATAGAAACTCTATGGACGTAATCATTGTATCTCTTTCTGTAACATATGCTTAAACATTTGGTTAATAAATTACATTTAACCTAATGATTTTTATTGCTAAAGCACTAATGGGTAAATTACCCCTCTACATTTCAAATTTGCTTACTTACCAAAATAGTGGTTGTCAAAGGTTGTCCAAAAACAAAAATACTATTAATTATTCCGTCAACAAGAACTGACCTTGGTAAAAAAAAAGCTTTCTCATAATATGCACCAAATGTCTGGAATGACCTCAAAAACACCTTAAATCTAGATTCACTTCCACCTATGAATACCTTTTAAAAGCCTTTTAAAGTCAACTCTGACTGAACAATGTAATTGCTTTTACCTAGGTGCCTTTTAAATTGTATGTCTGTATTTGCTTATGTTAAGTAGCTTTAATATCTTGTTTGTGTATGTATAGGTGTATGTATAGAGATCTGTGGTGTAATATGTAATCTTTGTCCTGTCTTTTATTTTTATTTTTTTGAAACTTTTTGGCCGCCTGTCTTGACCAGGACTCCCTGAGAGAAGAGTTACTGTAATTCAATGGGACTTTTCCTGGTTAAATAAAGGTTAAAAAAAGGGTTAAAAGTCTTAAAGGATTAGTTCACTTTTAAAAAAAAACTTTTGCTGATAATTTACTCACCCCGATGTCATCCAAGATGTCCATGTCTTTCTTTCTTCAGTCGAAAAGAAATGAAGGTTTTTGATGAAAACATTCCAGGATTTTTCTCCATATAATGGACTTCAACAGGACCCAAACGGTTCAAGGTCCAAATGACAGTTTCAGTGTAGCTTCAAAGGGCTTTAAACGACACTAGACGATGAATAAGGGTCTTATCTAGACAAACCATCGGTTATTTAAAAAATAAATAAAAAAGTTTAAGTTTTATAAGCACAAATGCTCGCCTTGCTCTGTTCTGTGATGCGCGTTCGTGACTCACGTAATACGCAATTACGTTGAAAAGGTCACGCTTCTGTCCTGACGAAAATGTTCTTTTAGCCTTTTTAATATTACAACACCCAGGATACGCACACGAAATGGGCATTTAAACGATAAACTGACACAAAGACATTTGAATATGTGTATATTTTCCTCCTTCCTCGCATTTGTAAACACTGACTCGATACTTCCGCCTACGGGTGACATCGTTTCAACGAGTCACGAACGCGCATCACAGAACAGAGCAAGGCGAGCATTTGTGCTTATAAACCTTAAACTTTTTTATTTATTTTTGAAATGCCGATGGTTTGTCTAGATAAGACCCTTATTCATCGTCTGGTGTCGTTTAAAGCCCTTTGAAGCTGCACTGAAACTGTCATTTGGACCTTGAACCGTTTGGGTCCTGTTGAAGTCCATTATATGGAGAAAAATCCTGGAATGTTTTCATCAAAAACCTTCATTTCTTTTCGACTGAAGAAAGAAAGACATGGACATCTTGGATGACATGGGGGTGAGGAAATTATCATCAAAAGTTTTTTTAAAAGTGAACTAATCCTTTAAGGATTTGTGTCTTAAGGATGTATTTCAAGGTGTCTAGTATGGCACCTTAGAGCCTTAGCCTCTCGCCAAATCCAAAGATTGTCAATAAATGTAGTTCTCAAAGTGGTCCTGACTGAAATAACATAACGCTCTGCAATGTTTTGTTGATCTGATTCCAGTGCAGTTTTCCATGCCCATCCAGTGCACCGACGACACGGCAGAACAAGCCGAGGTGTCGTTTTCCTCATCGCTGAGGTCAGAGGTCGACGAATCCTCGAACTCCGCGTCCCTCGCATCGCGTGGCGCAGATCCAGTCAACACGTCTTTTGACCACCTTTCCCTAAGCGGCCTGAGTGTGAAGTTTCCCCCAAACACAGATGACGAGTACGACTTTCTCAACAGTACACCGGATAAACGGGTGGACCTGCCTCTGCACAGAAGGGACCTGGGAGACCAATTGCACACAATGAGGGAGGAGTCTTGTTCATCATACTCCGCCCCCTCTTCGTCAGCTCACACATCTGCATCTTCTGCCTCACACGAAAATGTACGAGGACCCCAACAGGTAAGATGGACATTCACACCCAGGATGCCTTGAAAGTTTGCTGATATCCTTATTAAAGGGATAGTTCACCCAAAAATGAAAATTCTGTCAGTAATAATTACTCTCCTTCATGTTGTTCCAACCCCGTAAGACTTTCGTTCATCTTCGGAACACGAATTAAGATATTTGTGATTAAATCTGAGAGCTGGATCACTCCTCCATAGGCTTCTAAGGGACTGAAACTTGTTATTAAAAACATCGTTAAAATAGTCCGAGTGACTACAGTGGCTCAATCTTCAGTTTATCAAGCGACGAGAATACTTTTGTGCGCAAAAAAAACAAAAATATCGACTTTATTCAACTATTCATTTCCTTCTCGGTGGGCCTCGAGTGTGTTCTAAAACTGCGTAGCGCTTCTGTGGTGGACGTCACATCACACACATGACCAGCGTCGGCCAATAGTGAGCCTCCGTGTGACGTGGCCCTACTGACGAGGCCAACAGAGATGGAAATGAATAGTTGAGAGACATGCAACCCGTCTCCTAAAGAAAACATCTATAACATCAGTCGTTTTTTAAAGATTATTCACAACCCAGTCAGGTTAAATTTGGAAACATTGCATTGTATATGGCTAATATCACTCAAAAAAGAAGATTTTTATGTCATTTCTGTTCCAAAACCTTTATGTAAACTGCCTACAAAGGGAGAAACCAAACTGCAATGCAGAGAAGTGATTCATTCAGAATCTCTTGATCTAAGAATTTGGTTCATTAGCATTGAAATACACCGCATTCTGAAACTGTAAGTTCGTCCATTTTTATTTAGAATGTATTTCATTCAATAGGTATTGTTTTTATGACCTTTCTCTCGACTTAGAACCCTTGAAAAGGTTTTTAATCAAGTTAATCCAAATGAAGTTTTAGAATTCTTAGGGCAAAATGGATCTAATAATAACTCAAGTATGGTTTTCACTATTAAAATAAGCAAAGAAGCAAATCAGGGTTATTATCATTATCAGTAACTTAAACTAAAACAGAATAAAATTACCTTGAAACAAAATAAATGTTAACTGAAATAAAATACTAAAAAGGTAACACTTTATTTACGATGGTCCACTTTAGATATTCTACTAACTATAACTTTGCAACTACATGTCAACATATTCTACTAACCTGAACCCAGACCCCTAACCCTAACCTTAACCTAACGGTCCACTAATACTCGAATTACTGCTAGTTGACATGTAGTTACTTATAGTTAGTAAAATGTCTAAAGTGGACCATCGAAATAAAGTGTAACCTAACCCAACCTTTTTTTTGTTTTGCTTTTTGCTTGTACTGAGCAAATGCATTTTGGGATTGCCTGCAAATAATACATTCAATGCTGCCACTAAACAGGATATTGTCGAAGGGTTCAGATTCAAAATGTTTTTCATTTTGGTTCTTTCTGAGCAGAAATGGTAATTTTGCATTCCCGGCTCCGGCGTTTAGCGGCCGTCTTTCTAAATGGAAGAATGACATAAAAGAGCGGTAAATAATGTTCTTTTTAAAATGCATGTTCACATCATTACACATGCACTCATCTCTTTTTTGTTCTGTTTGGCATGAATAAAGACGACTGATGTTTGATAGATAACACATTTTGCCACAGCATAGTCTACCGCTGCAGAATCAGACACGTCCACACAGTCGGCACTGGACAGGTGAAATCTTTCCCTCATAACAGTGTGCGGGAAATGAACGGATTCATGCAACAGGATGTGGTGTAAATCTGAAAGTTTACTTGGACAAAACTCTTTGGTCATTGGTTTTTATAGAAAATCCCAGCTTTCCGTTACGCTCTGCAAAAACAAAAACAAAACTATTTGTTTTTGGTTTTTGTTCCTTGAATCATTTCTAATCTCTGCATAGAAAGTAGTGTAATATGTCACCAATTATGCTACTTTTCTGAGCAGCATTCATGTCAGTGGTGTGTCTATGATGCCTTTAAATGCCACCTAGCTCCCTAAGTATTAACATAAAGCATAATGTCTTTGCTTACCTGTCTAAATCATGTGCTAAATGCTTATTCTAAAGCCTGACATCAAAAACATAATGTAAGCATGAGGTTGTTTTCTATATTTTGACATTAATGAATGATACCCATTCTTTTTGATGCATTAATATTATGCTACACTTTAATCTAAATACATACTTAGGCATCATTTAAGGTGTTATAAAAGCAAAGACTAAAGTACAGGTAAACAGCATGATTATGATGCCTGTTTGCATTAACCTATTTTCCAGCAATGCATGTATTCTTTGTACAATGGGCAATCCCATAATGCATTTTGATGATGAGCATTGTGTTAATGCATTAAATGCATTTCATTTCTGAAGTGTTAAAAAAAAGACTTCAGTCTACTTCTATTTTACCCAGTATTTTTGTATGCTACTGTATTTATTTTTATGCTTAATAACATTGTGTTGTTAGCTTAGCAACATGCTAACAGAAAACTATTGAAGTAAATTGAACTAAGTTTTCTGTGTTCGTGTGAAAAGTCATATTAGGGCGATTTTCTAGGCCGATATGGCTAGGAACTATACTCTCATTCCTGCGTAATAATCAAGGAACTTTGCTGCCATACCATCGGTGCAGCAGGCGCAATGATATTACGAGGCGCCTGAAACTTAGTGCCGGTCACGTTGGAAGTTATATAGCTGGGGACTATTTAGGAAAAATGTTGAAACTCTTTGGTCATTTTTTTTGAGAGAGATGCTAACGGTCTAATCAGATTCAATGCTCTATGCTAAGCTATGCTAAAAGCGCTACCGCCAGACCCGGAGATCGGCTGAATGGATTCAAAAATGGTAAAACTCGACTGTTTTAACTCTAGGGGAGTTGGAAAATGAGCCTGAAAAAAATAAAAGTGGAGTGTCCCTTTAAAAGGCAACTGCCTATGATAGGCAGATACAACACACTAGGTTTTAGAACAACGTGAATATTATGTAAACTAGACAAATCTACACATTATATGTTAAAAAGCATGTTATACTACAGAAAATTCATAAGATAAATATTATATACAGTTCTTCTCATAGGTTTATGGTCAACACATGATATAATATGTAAACCAAATGATCATGTTCAAATTAAAAAAAAAAATCTGTTATACAGCTTGTGTAAATGCTAAACATCTTACAGATTCTGGAAGGGGTGTGTAAAGTTGCATATTTACAACTGTATATATTTGCAGCTTGTGAAATTGCAGAGGAAATCTAATTAAACGCATATAGAGAAGACCGAAAAGAACCCTATTGCTTTTACCTGTCCATATGGAGAACCGTGAAACTCACACCTATTATGTAAGGCTCACATCTGCACGGGAATTTGGTGCTATTCCATTTAGGATGTCAATTAGGATGTGCTAAGACCACAGAGAGCTGTGAATCACATATTACCTCGTCTTCTGTGCTGTCGTACTATTACACTTGTTTCCGGACTGTTCTTTTTGCTCTCTTTGAGCTCAAAGGCATTGCAGATACCTGGGCTCATCTGTTTTAAGAGCATGAAAAAAAATAGTGTTGTTGGCAAAACAGGCTTTTTGAACGGAATGGCTAAATTATGAAGTGTAAATCTGGTGTCATGCAAAAAAGAGCATCTTTTTTTTTCATCATGGCATTTTAAAAAAACAACAGTGCTGTTTGCAAATGGAAAGATCTTAATAAACATGATAACAGATTGATTATGAAGTCAGTTGTTTTGGTTATCATATGACTGCGTCCACAATGTGAGACAAGTAAAAAATAAAATGCTTTTCTCACTAGCAGAAAATCTAAATGAAATGCAAAAGCTATATATATATATAAAATCGCATAATTAATTAGATTATACATTTTAATCGCTTGACAGCCCTAATATGTTTTACAAATTTTAATCTAATTAATAACCACGATGTGGCTATTAATTAATCGCAAATCAAATTTGGCTGAGAAAATTACCCCCAAAAGATAATTTAAAGTCATTATATTATTAAATAAGTAAAGCGTCAAATAATCATTACAAAAGGTAGCTTTAGAAATAAATATTATATTTGATTTAACATTGAATTTATTACACATAAACTTTTAGGCTTCAACGGCCATGAGGGTGAGTATATGATGACCGAATAAAAATTAGGGGCGGACTATATCTTTAATGCGTTTATTAATATTGTTTGGTTTTTTTAATGAAATTATACTCTAAATAAGAAACTAAAAGTTTGTTTATAAACTTGTTTATAAATGGGCCATTGAATCATTGGTTCACCCGATATAATACAATATTAACTCCTTATTTATTAAACTGTTGTATAAAATCAATATCACATTTACTCTTGTACTATTCGGGACAAAAACAGCACTTGTTTGATATTGCGCTTGTTACTCGTATGATGTCGCTTAACTATATCAGTATCAATATGTAATATTGTCTCTATCAAATAAATATGAGACAAAAAGTCATACAGGGCATTTTTGCCCTGATATCTTGAATTTTAGAGCCATTCTAACTGCATAATATAGTCATCATGCATCACCTCATGTTCGTCACCGATCAGCTGTATGATGACGTCTGGAGCGGGTGCGTTAAAGGATTAGTTCACTTATAAAAAAAACTTTTGCTGATAATTTACTCACCCCCATGTCATCCAAGATGTCCATGTCTTTCTTTCTTCAGTCGAAAATAAATTAAGGTTTTTGATGAAAACATTCCAGGATTTTTCTCCATATAATGGACTTCAATGGACCCCAAACGGTTCAAGGTCCAAATGACAGTTTCAGTGCAGCTTCAAAGGGCTTTAAACGACACCAGACGATGAATAAGGGTCTTATCTAGACAAACCATCGGCATTTCACAAATAAATAAAAAAGTTTAAGTTTTATAAGCACAAATGCTGGCCTTGCTCTGTTCTGTGATGCGTGTTCGCGACGTCACGTAATACGCAATTACGTTGAAAAGGTCACGCGTCGGCGGAAGTACCGAGTCAGTGTTTACGAATGTGAGGAAGGAGGACCATATACACATATTCAAATGTCTTTGTGTCAGTGTATCGTTTAAATGCCCATTTCGTGTGCGTATCCTGGGTGTTTTAATATTAAAAAGGCTAAAAGAACATTTTCGTCAGGACAGAAGCGTGACCTTTTCAACGTAATTGCGTATTACGTGAGTCACGAACGCGCATCACAGAACAGAGCAAGGCGAGCATTTGTGCTTATAAAACTTAAACTTTTTTATTTATTTTTGAAATGAAAAAAAGACCCTTATTCATCCTGAAAAATCCTGGAATGTTTTCATCAAAAACCTTAATTTTTTTCGACTGAAGAAATAAAGACATGGACATCTTGGATGACATGGGGGTGAGTAAATTATCAGCAAAAGTTTTTTTTAAAGTGAACTAATCCTTTAAATTGTAATAATTTAAACACTTTTTTTTTCTTATACATAATTAATAAAATCAACAGCCCTAATATATATATGTGTGTGAGTGTTATTGTTTTGTTATTATTACACAACCATGTCACATAAAGGCCTTAGCGTTTGCTTTTCACTTGCATAATATTTTGTAGTAATGCAATACTTCAGTGCATGTCACCATGCTACAGATGCACGTTGAATAGTTTAATCTTGGCTTTTATTAATGCATCATTATCTGATGCCAGCTTAACAAATGAATAATTTGTCAGTATGATTGCCGTCATTGCTGTCTGATGTCCTTTGTCTGTGTCCAGGCTCTTTGGACTCCAGGCCTCCCGGACCTGTCGGCCCAGGCGTCGGGGACAGACGCCCAGCAGATGAACAGCCGAGAGAAGTGTGCCTTTTGTGAGGATGATGTACCCCCAAATCACATGTATAGCCACCTCAATTCACACTTCAAGAACAAAGCTGGCGATTGACACACGCGGGCAAGGGGTCGCCCTCCGGACTGAAGCGGCCTTTATTCGTGGCTTTAAGTAGCACACTTCCCTTCTGAACACATTTGCTCACGTCCGTCAGTGACACGATGAAGAGAGCGAAACCTTCCGCGGTCGTTTATTTAATTAGGAGAACTTTAAACGGTTCATTTTAGAGTGGTTATGTCTTAATTAATCTTTTTAGCTGCATTTTAGTTGGAGGCGTTCCGATGACTGTAGAATAAAGGCAAAAAGTATTTTAATTTGATATGGCAACATCAAAGATATCCGCATCTCGTGTGTGAGTTTTCTCACCGTTGTACTTTTATTCAGATGCATCTAAAGAACAAGCTCTTACCTGTGCTATGCATATATCAATTAAAACAAAATATCAGTTTCTAGGGCTGGTACAAATGTCAGGCAGTCCTAAGCCTTTTATATCAATATATCACATTTGTAAATGTAAACCGTCATATCTTGGTAATTATGCGATTTTTAAATCATAAATCCAATTACACAAATGTTTGTTTTCTCTAGCAATGTTTTTGTTTGTTGGTTTCAAACGTACTTTCTTACTTACTTAATATCATATTTTTGTAATATCTTTTTGTTTTTTTAAAAGTGAACACAATAAAACCACACTGACATACATTAAGGCAAGAGTCACTAATTTAAACAGGCAAATTTGAACCGTGTCCTCAGGACAAGAACGTTTTTCTTAAATGTCAGGTCGGGGCAAGTTGTCACATTTTTATCACTCTTGTTTTAACTTCAGCAACAGGCTGGTAATTTTTTTTTCCATTGAAATGTTGTGGAAGTAATAACTCCTAATTGCTTTAATTTGATAACTTAATTTTAATGTGTACCACCTGTATGAGGGAATCTGTTCATAATGAGAAGTAAATCCAGGATAATCATTTCAACGATAAACACCATCTGGTTTATGAAAGCACTTCTGCACAGGTATTTGAGGTTAATTAAAACTGTGTTTCTACACTGAGTATCCAATACAAGCTCAATTTGTGATTTCATGCACAATTATCTTATGATTTATACTGCATTATTTTGTGGCCTGCTTGCTATTAGGCCTGTTTTAGATGTCTGCGGTTCATCCACATGAATGAACAGAAGCAAAAAGCACTGAGAAATATGAACTGAGCGTTTTCTAGACTGCATATCATGTGAATTATCTGCTAATATACCTAAACAAACATTATACGATCGCATTATACCTCTAAACTGCACTGTGCTCTCGTGTGTACAGAAGTGCTTGTGTTTTTATTGGAATATCTTAAACCATGTCCTTGATGCTACATTGGACTGTGTGTGTGTGTGTGTGTGTGTGGATAATTAGCAGCGTCGTAAACAAACGTAATCATTTTCAGTAATTCAGTGACGACGCGTTGAGCAGATAGTCAGATGTGTGTAGTGGCACACGCGTGTGCAGCGAAGACCTCGCAGCGCCCCGGATTACAGCCTGCTAACACACACACACACACACACACACTCCATAGATGAGCTGGTGTGAAGAAGAGGAGCTAGTTTTTGTGGTTGTTTTTCACACTGGCATACTGGCACTGCACATGGGGACTTTTGCAATGTTTCGCTGATTCGCTGAAGAAAAGATCCCCTAAAATATTGATTTAAGGGATAATGTACAACCAGCCGTCATTATCACAGAATTAACACTGATAAGGTTATTCAACAACACAAAGCGGGTGTTTGTTTTGACCAGCTTACTGTATGTAATCCTGGTTGTTCAGTTTGTGGTTTTAAAACTAAAAGAGAATCAGCATTTTTAAGTCATAGCTTCCCTCTGGAGATTCCTATCGGTTTGTTTAGTGTTGGTTGGTGAGTTAAATAAGGTCTGCAGTGCAACATAAATTATGCTATATGTGAATTTTAAAGCTACTATGTAATGTAACTTCTAACAAGTTTCTAAATGAGGACTAAAACACAAGAATGTGAGTTTGCATGCTTGGCAAACCTGAAAACTGTTGTAGACCTTAATGTTTAGCCAAGTTTTATTCTGAAAACCCAAAGGAAATTCCCTTTGGGAGCCCATGATGACTGATCCGGGTCAACCTACAAACGGATGTCATGACTGAACAGCTCTATTTACTGTATACTTACCAAATAAATAAGTACATTTACTTGAAATATCAATTGATTTTTGAGTTGATCGTGTCCAAACTGTTGCTTAGGGCAGTGTTTCTCAACTAAGGGGCAGATTAAAAAAATGCAAAAACAGAATAATTGTGTAAACTCCTATTTCATTGCAAAATTATTTTTTACAATTTTTAATTGTGCTGTCAAATCGATTAATCGCATCTAACATAAAAGTTTGTTTATATAGGTGTGTATATGTATACAAACATGTATAATATATATGTATAGATAGGCCTAGATACACATATAGGCTATTATATAAATGCAAAGCTTTATGTTAGATGCAATTAATCACGATTAATTGATTTGACAGCACTATTATATATGTGTGTGTGTGTGTGTACACAAATGTGTATGCACACACACATAGGCCTTTATATATATACACTCTCTCACACACACACACACACACACACATAGGCTATATTACCAAACTTCATATGTTAGATGCGATTAATCGATTTGACAGAACTAGTTTAATTACTTGGCCTTGACATATTTGTACTCTAGTTAAAACATAATTTCATTAGGAGATTCATTAAGCGGCAAACCTGACATAACAGAAGGTTGCTATGCAACAAAAATTATTATCGCTACTGGCGGCACACGGCGATTTGGTGAATTATGAATAGCATACTACCTTATATTACTGTTTTTCCATATCTTTATATTTAAAAAAATATATATTAGGCTACCATGTGAATCTTTAGTTTCGAGTAGAACGCTTTACTGACCAATCAGCAGTCAGCATCGTTTTTAAGGTAATATTTTTAAGGAAGTCATACTAAAAGACAACAGATTATTTTCATCCATATTCCCTCACAAATCCTCGTGTTTTAATGAAGCATAATTTCGCAATGTCTCGCGTCACACATTGCTGTTTTGCTCCAGCAAAAACAACACAACAACTGAGGCACACGACATGCTTTTGCTCTATTTGCAATGCTGAATATTGCATGTAGAAAGCACACAATGTGTTGCGCATAATACACGACCCAACTTGGATAAACAGAGCGTTCAAATTCTCATCTCTCACATCAAAGCATGAATTTATTCTAAAAGGCAGCAAATATGAACTCACTCTCTCTCTCTCTCTCTCTCTCTCTCTCTCTCTCTCTCTCTCTCTCTCTCTCTCTCTCTCTCTGGAGTCGTGGACAGATGCTTGTACATAATTACGTTGTCAGTGCTCGTTATTTGGAAGAGGAAAGCTGTACTGACAGTTTCTGGGTCCATGTGTTTTTTTTTTTTCTTTTTTGTCTTAATTTTTTTTTTGTCCTTGCTGTTGACTCAAATTTGACAGCATAATGCCGAAAGTGTAAGACAGAAATATGATTGATTAGCTATTCAAAAGGTCTACAGACCTCCACTCCTCGGTAAAGCAGGCCTTTCGTTCATTCATCTGCGCACTTTCTTGCAATATATTTGTATTAAAGTCCCCCCCCCCCCCCCCCCCCCAAAAAAAAGAGGAGGAGGAAGACGAGGGTTATAGATTGAGAAGGAGAAGCAGCAGGCTGATTACGAGGTGTCAAAATTGCCAGGAGCAAAAAGGTGAAAGCAATCAGGGGTGAGAAGAGTGCAGCATTCGTGAGGGGCAACTAATTATCCAATTCATTTGTGGAGAGCAGCATTTGAGTCTGAACGCTGACAGATTGGTGCGGAGGAGAGGGGAGGTGTTGGAACAATGGAACCCGGTTCACCCTCATTACTGCCGCATGCTAATCAGACGCTCCGCGCTGACGCTCCGCGCCGCACAGTTCAGCGAAAAACAGCTTCATTCCAACGCGAAGAAACCCGCTAGAGAGAGAGAGAGAGAGAGGGGTTTAACAAGCAGTTTATTATTCTATGAGCCTTACATCACGTTACTGGCAGTTTTCAAAAAATAATAATACAAAAATAAAATAAATTACTTTATATTTAAAAATGTTTAAATATTTAAAAAATATTTTAGCCTAGGCTACTTGAAATAAAAAAGAGAGAGGGAGAGAGGGAGTGAGACCTGCACCGAACTGTGTTGGCTCAAAATCCACCAACGCATAAACGAGCCAAAAGGTTCCGTCAAGCAAAAGGAGTCGCATTGCTTAAATTGCCTACTCATTTAAATTAGGCTACGTCTTATTTTAACAATCTGCCTATAATAATAATATAGGAAACCTATACTGTAAAAATGGTAGGCAATCTAATATATTAGGCCTAGTGCTGTCAAATCGATTAATCGCATATATATTAGGCTATATTATTATATGTATATGTGTGTGTGTGTGTGTGTGTGTGTGTGTGTGTAGCCTATATATATGTATTTAGCCTACACATACACACACATATTCACACTATAAAAAAGTATATGATCAATAAGTTATGACAACATGTTTTCATTGATGTAACTTATAGAAAAGTTTAAATTAAAATTATTTTGATAAGTTATAAAATATTCAACTTATTTAAGTCAGTTTCATGTAGCCTAATTTGTTTAAGCAACTTCGTTTTACAGTATACAAATAACACACACACACACACACACACACATATAAATATTTGACAGCACTATACATTTTTACCTTACTATACATTATTTATATATATATATATATATATATATATATATATATATATATATATATATATATATATATATATATATATATATATATGTATATATATATATATATATATATATGTGTGTGTGTGTGTGCTACAGAGAGAGAGAGAGCGAGAGAAAGGTTAAAATGTTTTTTAAAAATTATATGAAGAACGAATCAACCTAAATTATTTTATTGAAATATATCAAGGTTTTTTTTCTATATTAATAATATCAACTATGAAGTCACGTTGGAAATGAAACTGAAGCTTCCTAATTTAATTAATATACTTGCCGTCAAGAAATGGGACACGGATAATTACATTAAATTAGCATCATTTGAAACATCTGTTGCTATTTCATTTGTGTTTAATCTTTCCTCAATTAATGTTTCCTTATGTCCTATAACTGCATAACATCGATGAATTTCCCGCGAGATGTGGATTTTTAGGCCCTTACTAGACCACATGAATTCTACTAGCCTACTAATAAAAATTAGGCCAATTAGTATTTCCTGATTATTATTATGTTTTCAGAATCATGACGAATTATTTTTTCTGAAATTATTTCTACATCTATTTTACCTAGCCTATAGCTCTTTACATTCACTTCATTTTTTCCAGAGTATTAATCTTGTAGTTTATTTATTTATTATTCGTGTTTTTTAATTTTTTTTTTATGTAAGCTAACATTAAACTATTGAAATGTTTTACACGCAAACGGAAATTACAAATCAGACTATAAAATTTAGGCTACTCGTTTCGTTTACAGCTGCAAATAAACTAGTTGAGTCACTGAACGACTTCTAATTGCATTATTATATTGCTGCATCATAATTTTCCTTAAATATTCTAACTGCATCTCAGTCCTTATGACATCACAGAATTTACTGAATGTATCGAAATCTAATAGGCTATTGCTATGACGTGATTCATGCCTATAAAAAAATACATTTCGTTCAAGCAGATTGTGCGTAAAGTGTTATCTTAATTTCTTGATCAGTCCTCGACAACCATTGCAGCTAAAATAAATAAATAAATATATAAACATAATAATTGTAGCTAATATGTAGTAAATAAATTACTAAAACATCAGAAACTCCCTCTCGTTTACACATTAAGAAAAATAATAGGCTACTTATCAACGTGATCTTATTTCTTTTTGTACAGCCAAATAATCACAATCTGAGTAACCAAGCTGACTATTGCCAAATCACAGTCTGGGAGAGGAGAGGGGGGAAAAGATGGAGGAATTAATATGTAGTGTTAATTAACAGGAAGTCAGAGACAGTCTCAGCATCACTGAGAAAGTTTGATCAGAGGAAGTATATTCCCACAGTATTATGTGCACTGTGCAGTGTTTACAACGACGCCTTTTTTGTTTTTGTTTTTTTTGCAAACACCTGAGATCTGACGACACAATTGTAATGTCAAATTATGTTTATTGTGAAATCTAGAGTCAGGTTTGACTGTCATTCTCTTGTCACGTGCCCCCCCCCCCCCTTACATTTGGCCAGCAATGAGGTTATTTTATTTTGCAATTTGTCATGCGTTTCTAGACCCATTAGATACACGTTTTCCCCCCCAAAAGACAATATCTCAGCTTACTAATTATTTAGGATATCTAGGTCTATTTTGAGAATTGTATTAACAATATTTGTGCATGCACCTGTGAGAGCTCGCGCTGTAACCCTCAGCAGGTGTTTTAGGTCAGTTGGCCGGTATTTTCTATCCTCCCGATGGCTCGATGGCCATCTCTCCATATCAAAGTCGTGCAGACAATCAACAACTTCCTACATAAACACATGCGAATATATGGGATGCAGACCAAATGTAAGGGCAAGAGAGGAGAGGGCCACCCCGCAGTTTACATGTTACCCAACAAGCAACGCGACGGTCCCTCTCGGTTCAGAATGCGACGCGATTCCTCCTCGTGTCAGGCGAAATGTGTTGAAGCGAAAGGCTTCTTCCGTAGGTCTCTGAGCAGTCCTGTCTGTGTCTGCTGTGTGTGTTTGTTTCGAGAACCCCGATTCTGGAGCACGGATTTGGCAGTCACAGCAAGTGATGACAGAGGCATTGGTGAGATCGCACCCGGAGCCCCAGAGGACGCTACCGTTTCTGAGGAGAGGAAGGCCTCTTAGACCGTCACAGGCTTTGCTTCAAGATGTTAAAGTCATGCGTTTTGCTGGTTCTGTACACTCTTCAAAATAAATGTTCCAAAAAGCGGGGTTTCGAAGTGATGCTATCATAGAAGAATTCAATTTTTGTTTCCCCAAAGTTCCATTCAGGCCGTTCGTAAAAGAAACATTTTTGGTAACACTTTATTTTAAAGTGACATTGTTAGCTACTGCATGAATGCAAAATTACAAGTAACTAAACCGAAACCGAGCCCTAACCCTATAACTGTAACTTTCTATTAATGTAGTTAATTAATAGTATTACCCAGTACTTATTTGAGTAAGTACAATGTAATAACGTCATCTTAAAATAAAGGGTTACACTTAATTTTAAGTTTTTTTTTGTCACTCTGTAATTATACATGTCTAAGTACTGAGTAATGTTAAGTAACTACATGTAGTATTTACTATGGGTTTGGTTTAGTTGCATTGTGCATAATTAGTTATTAACTACATCTAACACACGTAACACTGTAAAATAAAGTGTAACCACATTTTTTCTTAGTATGAAGAACATAAAAATAAATGAAAAATGTTCCGTGCTTGGATTTTCCCATGCAGCTCAGCTAACAAAAATCTGAACGTTCCCATTAAATTGTTGAAGTATTATTTAGGAAGATTCTAAGATTCAAAATACCCGTTTTTATGTTTTAGATGTGCATGTGTTGGTAATGCGAACGTTAATGGAAAATTCCATTTTATAATTTTTCAAACACACACCTGTTAGTTTCAAACACGCATGTTCATTTTGAATGTTCTATGAATGTTCTGAAACTAATAACATATAAACGCTTTCCATTAATAATAACATTTTTGTGCTAACATTTTTGAGTACATTATTAAAAATCAGATAATGCTGAACATTCGTTCACTTAAGTTGTCATATCATGGACCCATAGGCTACAGATGCCAATAAAGAGTATTTATTTTTAGGGTTCTATTTTCAGTAGGCCTATTTGTGCGCCCTAATCAAGGCCTTTTCCATCCATCCATCCATCCATCTAAAAAACTATTTTTCCCCATGCAAATTTATTCATAACACCGTTGCTAGCAACAATGTGACACCGCTGACCTTTCAGAAGCAATAATGATGCACGGTGTTTCATGTTGCATTCATATATACCTAGGGCCTATATGTTTTTTCCCTTTGCTTTAGATGGTTAAAAAGGAGGAAGGGAGAGATGCAATGCGCCGCAAGGGTTAAGGCAGCATGAGAGAATCCATTCTCGGCTTAATGACCTCTCCTAGCTGGGCGAGGACGGCAGGGAACACGCTCTTGACTTGTACCGAATTTGCCAATTAACACCTCGGATAACAGGCAGCCTCGGAACATCAGGCGCGTTGGGAGGAGACGCTCACATGCACTTTGTTTTTCATTCTTGGCCTGCTTCCTATGGCTGGCATGCGTGCGTTTCAGCATCTTAAGGGCTTCGGGACGACGCTTCACTCATTCACATCGCGTTCAACACAAAGATCGCTCGAAGCAGCGATTAGCGTTTAGCGATTCAGGAAACGTGTTCGTTTTGTCCCTACAGCTGGAGAGAGAATTGGCTCCGAATGCATAGTCATATCTTAGATATTCTTCGACGACTTATCTTTTTCTCCCTCCCTTCGTATTTCTCCGTTACTGATAGCGTTTGCTATTTTCACACTAGCCCATATGGCCGCTTGCAGCCTCAATTAGATCCACAACTCTGGTTTCCAAGATACTCTCGTCTCTCTCTCTCTCTCTCTCTCTCTCTCTCTCTCTCTCATGCCTGGCTCCCTCTCCCTCTCATGCCTGGCTCACTCTCCCTCTTCCTCTCTATTGTTGCTCCTATTGAACAAATGAAGACTAACAGACTGATATCGTCTTGATCACAAAGTTAATTATTCAAAAATCTCGATCTTGACTCTGGTCTCCTTGGTTGAAGCACCCACTCCTCTCCAGCCTATTATTTTCTCACATGTTTATCAGACGCCTAAACAACACCTTGGGCGGGTGTGAATTTTCAAGCCCCCAGTGAAATTCTCACCGGGCTCCGTCAGTGTTTTTCCTCCGAGTCCATTTACAGGTAGGAGAGAGAGAAACACCGCTGCCAGGTCCTAATGACTGGAAGCCCGCATGAAACACCTTTCGGCCCGTGTGTCGCGCGGACGTCCTCACATCAAGCTGCGGAAATTGAATACGTTTACGCGCGTTGTTTTCACCGTTCCACACGTCGCTTCGCAATTCATTAGCAGCTATTCTAACGGAATGCGATCATCAAAGGAAAGATACATAATTGATAGAGGTTCACACCGCACACCACAAAGGTGATGCAATCTGTCTAACAATGTTCGCAAATGTGTGCCTTATACATCTAGGAGGATAACACTTCCTTTAAGCGGCCGAGGACCTTCCCGCGTGGCGCGTCACAGCGCGCGTTCCGCTCACCTCCGAGGTTGCGAGATCGTAACTCGCCTCGTCTTCAAGACGAGCAGGGAGAATGTGATCCGTGCTATGGAGGTCCACACACCCGCATTCATTTATTTATGCAGTGTGAAGAAACCATCTGGCCGTGGAGAAATTGAAAGTGGATGTAATCTGGCAGGCGCAGAGTGTATGACTGACACCTCATGCGGTATTAGTGGGAGGACAAAATCATTAATGCTCCTTCTGAACCGGCACAAGACATTCAATGACTGACTATAAACCTTATATTCCTTGAAAGTCTCCATGACAATGATGATTCACTTACATTCACAAAATAGTAGACCTGGTCAAATTTACTCTCAGTGAGTCATAAGGTTTTTGTTTTTGTTTGGACATTGGATTTTCTAGCATTTTATTTAAATCCCCACAGCTGTTGTTTTTTGGCCCAGTGTTTCATTTTTCACTGGGTTTACATGGAGTTTAAAGCTGCATCACATTGTGAAATATTCATAAAACCTGCTCAATTGTGGCCAAACGGTTCAGATCAGATCAGATTAAATGATCAGGAATCTTGTTTAAAATAAACTTCTGCTGCTCACTTTTATTGTAAATTCTTCAGGAATAATAGTATCTTCCGACTTATGGTGAGCACATTTGCTAATGTATTCACCAGTCTGATGTCAGTGACATGCACAATGTTCAGAATGGCTCGTTTTTGCAGTTTGGTTGCAGCAAATTCTCATTTTTTTTCATTAGGAAGGAACTACAGTGTGTTTTATAGGACAATGAAGTAGCATATCTGAACAGATAAAGGAGATTTTTATTCCTCATGATATGAGCCCTTTACTTTGTATTCTTTTATTATCTTTATATAAAGGGATTGCATTGGTGAACTTTAGTGCTAAACACCCTAAATTTGGCAAGTGACACTTTTACCTCAGAAGTTTAAAATCATAAACAACTGAAAAGCAAATAATTAGCTTGGTTATGTTGGTGTCACTCAATAAAGCAATACGTCAAGAAAGGCTGCGTTATATATCACAAGTGTGTTTCATACAATACAGCCTCAAGTGCTCTCATATAGCAATTACTACAAAATAAAAAAATATATAATTGACTTTTACATTTTATTTTATTAAGCACATTAAACGCCATATGTCTAACAAGTATACCTAGTCTTTACATAAAGTAACACTTTATAGTTGAGTGCTGTGCTTAATCAAAATTTAAAGAAGCATTGTTGATTTGTGCTTATGCAAATTCTACATGGTAAGTTAATGCATCTAAAATATTTTCATGGCAAAGTAAAATAGTTTGAGCAACAGATGCACTGATTATATAAACGGAATTCATTTGACTTTTTCTTTTCCTAAGGTCTTTTAATTTAGTGCAAAACAAATGTGTTGCCTACTCTGCTCACACACTCCTCTATCTGGGGATGAGCTAGTGCAATTCTCCGCTGGCTTTTCTGCGACAACAACCTGCAAAGTGCTCCCAAAACCCTAATCTGCACGTCAGGGACCCCACACCTCCTGAGCACCGACGGCTTCTGTTGTTGTCCTGCGAGTCCTGCTTTTCTTCTATTGTCTTTGCATCCTTTAGGTCATGACAAATTCATTGGATGTGTTCACAATAGAGCGAATGGAAATGAGAGTTGTGTTCATTTCACCAGTTGTGGTGATGAAACAACTCCAGACATAAATGCCAAGTTTGGATTTAAAGCTGAGAAGCAGTAATGATAAATCCATTATTTCCCTTTCGAAGTTCTTTTTAAGGACCTTTGATTTCTGTAAAAGTAAATTAGCACTTTTCCTCTTCTTCTAAAGCACAGAGCTGGCAGTGCCAAGCTTGTACGTTCAATTTACAGGCAACAAAAATACTGGGAAAATATACATTAAAGGGATTCAAATGAAAATGCTGTCATCATTTACTCACCCTCATGTCGTTCCAAATGTGAAAAACTTTCGTTCATCTTCTGAACACAAATGAAAATCTTTTTAATGAAATCTGAGAGATTTCTGTCCATTGACATACGCAACTACCACTTTGACGCTTCAAAAAATTAATAAAGAGATTGTAAAACTAATCTTATATGAATTAAGAGGTTTAGTCCAAATTTATGTAATGATTCGATCGCTTTATATGATGAATAGAAACAAACCTCTAACAGAAGTTCAAACCAAGGGGGTAATCCATCGACCGGAAGTTGAAGCCGGCCGCGTGCCGCCATCTTGTAGCAGAACTTTACTTGCGTTAGCATTCCATTGACTCCCATTCATTTTGGCGTCACTTTGACAGCGAATAACTTTACATCTGAGGCGTTTAAAGACTCCATTTGTCCATTATTTATTTTTAAACACACACGACAATGTATAATAGGCTCCATTACCTTCTATTTTACATTATGGCCCGGTAGAAACATTTTTTGTAAAAATAGGCTAACTATTATTGCGTCATAACCACTCGACTCTCAGTCGCACAGTACAGAAATTACCGTACAGACAGGAGGAGAAGCTCGCAGTCGCAGGTAATCGGGGGGACGTCAAGGGAGAAGCCCATAGACATTATAATATGGCGTACTGGCATTACATTTTAAAATAAATACTATTCAAAATACTTACTCCTGCTCACTCACGCCAAAGAACTCTTTGCTCAAGCTCGCCGTCTCTGCAAGATTAACGTTGGCGGTTTTCACGCACAGCTACTAGAAGATTTACATCTGTCAGACGGATTGCTCACGTCATCAAGCTTAGTTTGAGTCTGCGCGTCAGGAACGGAAGTGCTAAAAAATCGCTAAAAATGGGCTTCAATTGTCTCAACTGAGTTCCAATGAGATCTGTCCACTTCTTATACTGTCTATGGCTCAAACATGTGTAACACAAGAGAATGAACCTCATTGGTTCTTGCCGAAGCTCAAACATGTGTAACACGAGAATGAACCTCATTGGTTCTTGGAGAAGCTCAAACGTGCTGTGTAACATGAGAATGAACCTCATTGGTTCTTGCTGAAGCTCAAACATGCTGTGTAACATAAGAATGAACCTCATTGGTTCTTGCTAAAGCTCAAACGTGCTGTGTAACATGAGAATGAACCTCATTGGTTCTTGGAGAAGCTCAAAGTTGCTGTGTAACACGAGAATGAACCTCATTGGTTCTTGCCGAAGCTCAAACATGCTGTGTAACACGAGAATGAACCTCATTGGTTCACGTCAGGTTAGCATGCTTAGCTTCCCTTTACCATTTCCCTTGTGTGTTGTTTAATGTTTAAATGTGAACAAAAGCCTAAATTCAATCTGTTTATCATATGAAGCGATCAAGTCTCTACAGAAAATGTGGACTAAACCGTTCAATTCATATGAATTAGTTTTATGATTTCTTTATGTACTTTGTACTTATGTAGCCTACCAGTACTTTATGAGTCAAAGTAGTAGTTGTGTAGCTGTCAACGGAAGGGCAGAAATCTCTCAGTTTATGCGTAACAAACTTCCATATTCTGTAAAACAGTTCACATCGATTCCAGTCCAGGTCTTTTGTATGTGCCTCATTAAGTATAGATCCGTTTTACTCAAGATGCCTTAAAAGGAGCTACTGAAGATGAGCATAACCGATGTCCATCGCATATGAGGATATCTACACTTTTTGTATTATTCCTCTTCTCACTAACATTGGGATATTAAAATTAAATAAAAAAGGACAACAATAAAAATGACTAGCCAGGTAACCTGATTACCTTAAAGGTATATTATAATGCAAAATTCACTTTTACATGGTGTTTGAACATTTTGTTGGTCGGCAGTGTGTGTACACAACCACCTTATAATGGTACAAAATCCACCATATTTTAATCCCCATAAATCATAAGAAGTGTCTCAGAATAACCCCCAATTTCCACCAACTGCTGAACGGCTGCGGATCCGCTCCGGAACGGGCGCAGGAAGTTGAGCACAGAAACAAAATAAAACATCCGGTATTTTTCAAAACAAAATACCCTGTGCTCACGGCGTATCGTATTTCCCTGCACTACACCTTGAAAACGTCATAATGGGCGGAGACAGGCATACTTACCCATGGTAGAATCACAATAATCTCCACAAAAACGTGTTGTTTTGGTGCTCTACCAAGTCGACTGGCATCTTTCATGGTGGTCAATCATCCCTACTAAAGTAAAACATTGATTTAGTTTCTAGAGGAGGCGTTCAAAGGGACTTTAGAGAGTTAAATAGAATAATCAAACGTTAAAATGGCCACTTTTCCTTCATATAGTCTTTAAAAAGACTAGATGAAAAGAAAAGGCATTTGAAATCTACATCAGAAACAGCGAATGTGCATCTCGTCAGCCCTGAGCCAGAAAACCTTTTCATATTCAAATGTATTGACACGAGAACGAGCAGAGACTCTTCAGGGACCAGAAACAATATAATTTAATTCATATTCTTAAATATATTATAATGGTATTATAACTCCAATTATAATATACTTTAAATGATACACATTAATATGAGAAGTGGGACGTTAATCCTTAAAATGGAAGTTCATTGGTGTGCTTTTATTTTTTGCCTTTAAAAAACACTCCGAGAAGTGTGGCACAGGTAATAGCAGACCAAATCATCGTTGACTGGGGCACACTAACTAAAATTTAATCTGATCAAGGAAGCAAATTTACTAGGAGGGTGTGAACTGCAAAACATCGGACTGAAGTACCACAGCCTTGTGCAGGTCACAAGAGATCTGCACTAACCAGATGTGTGAACGACACCATAAAACAGCAAATGCTAAGCAGGCAACTCCAAAACTGGTGAACTAATTTCTGCCCACTGGCTGTAAAGGAGAACAACTGGAAGTAAATTCATGGGCATCGACCCATTTGATCTCATGACAATATGAGTAAAAAAAAACAAAAAAAAAACTCAGATTAATCTCTAATGCTCATATGACACAGTAGACTGTGAAGGCTTTGAAGTGTCGCACACTGCACTGAAACAACAGCAATAATTCAGACCTGGTCAATGAAACTCAGTTTCATGTGACAACTGGATTTAAAATTGCAATTGACATGATAATGGAGCAAGCAAAAGAATTACACATGTCTGCATTTGATACTGTTGAAAACATCAGAATTAACTGTGGTTCTCTCTGCATTTGTGTCTGTCAGGTTTACTTCTGCAATTCCTCGGAGGACGGATGGCTGGACGGGCCGGACCTCACCTGGATCAGAGCCAGGACAGCGGGATTGTTAGAACATAACCTGAGTTTCAGGAGATGGATGAATTGACATGTCAAGAGGCCATGTACATCTCATAGCACATCACTACATTAGCTACAGTATAGAACTGGAACTAAATTTACAACACAATTGTTATAAAATAGATTCCACCCATCTCCTAAACATGAACACTGAACACACACACCTCCATTACTACACCCTCACATCATCAGGACCTGGAATAGATCAAGTCTATCCAGACTGAACACTACACCACATGAGAAGATAAAGATGACATAGAGTCCAAAAGTGTCACTTCACTAAAGATTTATTGTGCATCTTCACACTAACAGATCCGGATGCGGATAGCTTCACACACATAGGATGGGAAAGCTGATCCCATGACATAGCATACGCTATTCACAGCACTCTGCCAACGCATGCATGGGAAAACACTGTAAAATACAAATGAATGGCTACAGTCACAAATCAGTGTTGCAAATTATAAAGCAGAGGCAGACCTGCTGTTAAATTTCAAAATGCTTAAACTTTCTGATTGTTGTTAGGGTGGTTGAAACATCAGCGGGCCCCACATACGAACTAATAACAGAAGCATCATAAAAATGAATAGATCTGAAGTGTGAGCGCTTCAATCAATTACAGAATTTTACAATTTAGCCCTGTCATCGACTGTGACTTAGCCAACACACACACACACACACACACACACACACACACACACACACACACACACACACACACACACACACACACACACACACACACACACACACACACACACACACTGTTGCAAGGAATGAACAATCTCCATTCTTGTATGACTAAGCATGTTCCAAGTCACTCCTTATATCTGCATTGGTGGCTTGCATTGGAAGCTTCCTGAACAAACTGTGATTCTCCATATTTTTTTATTGAATATTATTTTTGTTATTACAAAATGTATTGATGCATACCATTTATTAGATTATTTGGGTTGCACCGACTTCTTGCTGCATTTCCTTTGAGTAAGTCAGACCAAGAATATTTAAATTCCACCACCATTTAATATCATCACAGTGGTGAAAGAATTGGATAATGAGACCACCTTACCTGACCTTGAGAAACATATGAGACCAGATGTACCACTCACACTTGGTATTTTACATTGAACATGACATGATTTTGTTTTGTTGCATTATGCGTTCCTATGCATTTCCTTACGTCTTTAAATTCAGTGAAAAAGCAGTGTGGAACAAAGGAGAACACCTTCACCCACTGAGGTCTGCCCAGACAACCGCACCACTGGAGGGGACAGGATTGGCCAAGAAGGGTCAAATTATCAGCGTGGAAGGTGCCAAGGAAGTCTCCATGAAGGAATGACACGTCAACTGAACAAGTCACAAAGGTCCAGATTGACTCTATGAACTTTGCGTTACATCTCAAGAATTACAACAAACGTCTTACTGTGATCTCGTAAGTGTTCATCCGAATGTGACCCACAGGATCAAGGAGGGATTCTGTAAGACTGGAAAAACTAGATGAAGAGATCGACCTGACCACTGGTCTATGAGACCAGTGCTGGAAATTAACATTTGACTCCCCCCCCCCCCCTCCTAGGCAGGGTTACCACGCGTCCTTGAAAACCTGGAAAACCTGGACATTGATAGACCAATTTTCCAGTCCTGGAAAACACATGGAAAATGGGAAAAAAAGTAAAATGTCCTGGAAAATAATATTTTACCAGTTTGTCAAAATATTTTACTTCAGATCCATTTCATACACCAGTAGGCTAAATGGATTTTGCATTTAAACACATTTAGCTTTACAAAAGGTCTATCCATTTCAGCAATATAATTGACAAAAACGGTTTCAAAGTTTTGATAAATCAAAATAATTTAAAGTCAAAAACACATAACTCATCAGTTTATGCCATTATGTATACCAGATGCGTAATGTGCCTCAGATGCAATTAATTTAGAAGTCTGATAATAGTTAATATTTTCTAACGTTAGTGACTGATTGCGAATACAGCTTGACTGTGAGAGTTTGGACTTTTAAACTGATATCAGCAAGTAAAATAGCAGTGTATGAACTAAAGTAGAGAATAACTTCTGTTTTAGTAGTGTGGCATTGTGAAAGACAACAATCTTTGCACAACTATAATACAGATATAACGGTATACAGTAGGTACAATGTCACATCTGTTTCAAAATATATCTCGATATGATAATATCGGTATGTCGCCCAGTCTTAGTTGTGATAACTTGATTCGCACTGTAGCAGCTGAAAAAGTCTTGAAAATGTCCTGGAAAATAATTTCAAGAAAAGAGTGGGAACCCTGCTAGGGACACCTAAAACTCACACAAGAATATATATGGTTTAATGTGAATGATTATCATTGAGTATTATGTTTAGTATCATTTACAATGTCTCAGAGTGAGTGGTCCAAATAAGTAAAACAAAAGGAAATAAGGTTTTTAGAAGTTTAGAGAAACCGGCACACAAAGGAAGATAGGCAAATGGTGAGATCTTCCCCGCTAATCGAATGCCGCCATTGGATCGATTTAGCCGGGCCTTACAATAACACATCCGATGTAATGGCACAGATATTGAGAGGGAACTTCATCTGATGCCTGAACAGGACCGTGTGCTTGCATTTTTTCTTGGCGAACATTCACGTATGCATTAATGCACTTGAATGAAGTTCATGATCCAAGTAAGTCACTTTGGATAAAAGCATCTGCCAAAGGCATTAATGTTAAATACAGTATATAGTATAACTATTCGACACTTTAACTTAATAATGTAGCATGCATACTAGTGGCAGTCAAGTGCAACTGACATAAAATATATACAAGCAAAAATAAACGCAATAGAGTTGATCTTAAAATTTTTGTGCCTGCTTTATATTTTTAGGTTCGCATGATTGCAGATATCTGAACGGCACACAGACGCTGGACAGCTATCAAACACGGCTTATGTTAGTGCCATCCAGAAATCTCAGCGCCTCAGCCATGATGGCAGAGAGAGAGAGAGAGAGAGAGAGAGAGAGAGAGATGTGTGCTGGCAGCCTCTTCCATCTGCATTACTAAATCATACACTGTCTCTCTGCAGGGACAAATAAAAACCTCAGTGCTGAATATTTCAGCAACGGCTTGGATTGCATCATGGTAGGCCTGACAATATTGATAGAGGAGCCAAAAAGATGCTAAACCTAAAGCCAATGACATGAGACTTGTTTAGTAGCATCAGTATTAGTAATGCAAGAGCAGTTTTTAATCATTCATTTATTTTTACTCTGCGTGGAAGCACTGAAGTGATATTTCTCAAAACAATTCGGCCAAAATTGCTTGATTCAAACTTGATTTTGTAGATTATGTCAGTGTTAGATAAACTTGGTCATTTCTAAACAATCTAAGATTAAAGTTTGAAAGTCTCCTGTTGACTCACACATGTTCCCCATTCAAAAAATGAAAATGCTTGTGATTGGAAATGTGATTAGTTTACTTACTCTAAAATGTATACAATATGGTTAAATTACAATATGGTTACATATGTTAAACACATCATTTAAAAAAAGTCAAGATCAATCAAAATTAGATAGGGTGAAAATGTTAATATGACATTTCTTACATGACAACATTTATCCAAATCAATAATGCAATAAAATGTCATATTGTACTTGTACACAAGTATAATGAGTATAATAAAAAATAAACTTGGCTGTACAAGTTATTTGAACTGAAATTGTATTACAATGATTAAAAATATTGAGTTGAATCTCATAACTTTTAAATAAATTGCTTAAATTATTTTGATGAGTTAAAGTAATTTAAGAATATAAGTTTGTATTACTTCCTGATCATATAATTTTGAATGAAAAATAAAAAATTTCAAAATCTTTAAAAGTAAAGTATTACCAAAAACATAAAATGTACATAAAGAAAAAGAGAGAAGAATGAAGATTATATGGTGTCTTTTTGTATTTCTTACTGATAAACAGGCTGACTTTTGGAGAGAAATAAAAAGACTGGCATAAATCAGATTAACATACTGTTAATAATTGTAATTTAAGTTCTCTGTTTGAGCGTCTCACTCAGCACTGACATCTGCCAGACTCTGATCTCGCTGAGACGGAAAGTGCACGAGCTCTGGAGGTTATTGATCGATCCGCCTCTGAAGGCCCTGTCATGTCACCTCTGCGTTCTGGTGATAACTCGTTGTGGTGAGATTTGGCTCCTGTAAGATGAATGCTGTCTCTGTATGTCAGCTGAACCCGTGTCTGCTCCTGCAGGTGGCCTCATGCTGAAATGCAAGTCTTTGAGGCTGTTTTCACACTAGCTTCGATTGCTTGGTCCGGACCTGAGTTCGATACCACCCCTGCCCAAGCACACACTGGACTTTGTGGGTCACTGCATTTTTGGGGGGATATTTTGTTAAAGTTAAAAATGTAACCTGTAGTGATAAAATACATGTTCTTCTTTTCTTTTCTTTCTTACATAACCATAAACTACATCGTAAAAACAAGTTGTGGCATTGCATGGTGAGGTCATGGGTTTGATTCACAGGGATGCATGAACTGGTAAAGCATATAGCTTGAATGCAATGGAAGTCGCTTTAGATTCTGTAAAAGTGTCTTGCAAATGCATCAATGGAAATGCAAGCATACATGCATGTGCTTTTATGTGCATATTTGCATGCATATATGTGCTCGCCTCACATGCTTTTTGGGCTTGTGTGTGCTTGTGCACCATCAATTATTTGCGTTTTAGCATGTCTAGCGTGTTAGCACGTCTGTATGCGTGTGCTCGTGCATATTCGAGCTTAAGAACAGGAACAGAGCGAACTCTTAATCTGTTCAAGCACCTCAACAGTTCAACTGTGCCCTTCAACAGTTGTCATTTGCTTCTTCAAATACCTTTGTCATCGAAGAGAGATTAAAAAAAGCCTCAAATGAATGCGAACAAAGGCACAGCAGAGGAGCAACGCAGTGCAAATTGCCTGATGATGAGGTGGCTAATCCCACTGCTAGTTTAATTGATACTTAAAGGCCTGCTATCCGCTCTGAAGTGCTGAGAGGCTACAAACCGCCTCGGCCAAGGTGTGGTAACAGGGTGAGGAACTGCAAGCGACTTCTCTGTCTGCTAATGCTCTCCTGCCTTCCTCTGCAGTCTCAACTCGCTCTTGCACGTTTGCACTCGTGCATTTTAGGTGCCACTTTAATCACTGTCTATTGTTTTGGGCTTTCTTTTCACACCCCTGTGATACCTCAGACCTTGTCTGCCCGCTTTATGCCAGTTGTCTCAGACGGTGTCTTCTCATTCGCAGGGTGGCATGAGTCCAGAGTGTTGTTGTGTGTTGACAGGCAGAGCTGGGCACTGTTACCTGCGGAAATATGCATGCACAAATCAGCACAACGCTTTCGGACAGTGACAATTCTTGAAGCAATGCAGTTTGAGGTGAGTATTGTGGTTCTTATATCATGCTTAAAGATATTTCATCTGCAATTGTAATGCCACTTGCAGCACCGAACTGAATGACTGTTGACTTTTGTTCAAATTTTCAAGCCATTTGCAATATTTAGCTAATGTCAGATTGCTCAAATAAACACAAAGATACTGTAATTACGCTTGCTGCCACTAGTGACACAATAATGCTCGATCAAATAATTGAATAATGTGTTCAACATGCATCATAGGAGAAATTATATACTTTATATACTATAATGCCTCCTCATTTGGCTTTCGGTCGCCGGAGTGGAAGTTGCATCCAATTTGACAAGTGTTTGTTTGCATTTGAACTTGTTGCAATGCATTCTTCAGTATTTGATCTAGTTACAAGGTTACACGTCAGGCTCATGGGTTCGATTAGCAGGAAATCCATGAAATGATCAAGTACATATGCAATGCATTCTTGCAAATACATACATATAAATGTACGTAAACATGCATGTGTCACGGTTGTGGTGCGGGTTGAAGAAGGAGGCTGAGTCAAAAGCTCCAATGCAAAAACATTGCTCCATATATGCATGTAGTATAGCCAAACATACTGTAATAATGTTTGTCTAATGTCAGATTGCTCAAATAAACCGAAACAGACAGCAATTCCGCTTGGTGCCACTAGTTGAGCAATGAATTGCATGCTTATGCAACTTACTGAAGCTATTTGTCTTTGTGCATAATGTGGACAAAATGCATCACCAAAGCAATTATGTACTTTTGGCTGCAAAATAATCATCACGACGTCCTCGTATGGCGTTCGGTGGCCGGAGCGGAAGTGGCATCCAATTTGACAAGTGTTTGTTTGAAGGTAAGTCTCTGAAAGAAGCACTCGATTCTTCCTTCCCCTTCCCCCACTCTCTCAACTTCAAGAAGACTTTCTCCCACTAGAATTCTGGAATGATCATTAACCTTTCCTTCTGCCCCCCCCCTCCCTCCTCCTTGCCAGGCTGTATCTCCTGTTCTGTTTGGTTCCTGGCCCCATATGCCACTTTCCTATTTCCTGGCTGTAGACAGCAGGGAGTAGCTCTATTATCACCTCCACTGAGCTGTCTTTGAATGTGAGAGGCAATTCCATTTCACTTTGCCACGGGGAGGAGGAGGCAGGCGTACTACCCAGCTCACAGAAATTGGCTAAGGGTTCATTTTTATAGACCGAGCGCAAGGACACAGCTTTTCTTCTGGTGTTATAGAGGATTTCGAATGTACTACACTAATGCCATGATTGCTATTGTGAAAATGGCTCAATATGGGTTTTGACAGGTGTACAGATTGAGATTGTTTGTTTGTTTCAGAGAGGTGTCGTTGCATTTAAATATTGCACATCGAGCCATGATTGATCTATATGATTAATGCATGCACCATTTTTGATATTTTCACTTTAGTTTGTTTTATTATTCCATTGTTCAAAACAAGTATACTGTGAATTGTTGCATTTCTGAAATATGTCAAACCAATTGAAGTACACGTTGCATTCTTGCCATTGCCAAAAGCCCAAGTTGTCTTCTTGTACTGTCAATTTTCTCTTTCAGAGCAACAGTTTAAATTTGAATCTAGTTTGTTAATCTGTCAATATGTTTATATAGCGTGCTTAAATAATAACACAGACATTCAAAGGGTTATGCATCATGCATTTGAGTACTGAAACTTGGTGCAAACCACAGTAATGCAAGAATGCACATTAATCTTGTACAAGAAAAAGATGCATGCTTGTAATGCTTTGGCTAAACATTTCCGTCTACATTTGCGTACTTATGTTTCTGGTCTAAGATTCTTTCAACCTGGTGCTTTGCAATGGGCTTTTCAGTGTGTTTTTTTTTTTTTGTGATGCGACAATGCTATTGTATGCATAATGTATATTGAACTGGAATTGTACGAATGCATAATCTTTGCCAACCATTTATTGTTAAGTTTCATTTACATGTTTAGCCACACATATTTTATATTATGTGCAGTTCTGACAACCGAAAATCAAAACCTGCGCTGCTCAGGACAGCTAAAGCTATATGTATATATAGGGATCTGTTTCTTACTGGGAAAAATCAGCACAACACAGAGGCTAGAAAGGTTTTTCTATCGTTTAGTGTCTGGGCAAATATGTTGAAATCCTCTAAGGAGGCTGATGAAAAATGCACCCGCTTCGAGCCATCGCTAGTCTTAAGCTAAAATTGATGTTTTATAAATAATTCCGACCCCACAAACATCAAAGGCCACAATCACAGCAACTCAGTGATATTCATTTGGCATAAGTCAGTTTCATTTTTCCGAGCTTTTCATCAGAAATGGCTTAAAAAGTATCCTTGCTCTGAATCTTTCATGACTTGGGGCTTGCAGAGGACAGTGGCTGATGTTCTTCACTTGTAGACGTCTGACAGCGCTCGGCAGCATCAACAACAAAATGCTCACAAACCCTCGTTGCACTTCCTGGGTCATACGGCCTAATAAATATTTCAAGGGACTAGCGACACACTGAGCGACTGATAACAGGTCAGTTGCAGGTGATAAAAGTCGGTTTTAGTTGGGACATTAGGCCTTTTCTTCAGTGTGTGATATTATAGCTTCACCTTCGTTTAGCCCTGTATTACACATCAGTGATTTAGCTTCGCATCGCCTGAACAGTGATATCAAACCGCTGATCGGGCCAACAGCAGTCACGTTTGAGTTTCATACAACAGTGTCATCATGCTAAAATGAACATTTATGAAATTTTACAATGTGAACTCTGTTCTGAAACAGTAGTGAGTTGTTACAACTTCTCAGATGAAGCACATAAAGACTCCAATAGCTATTTAATTCAGTAGATTGGCATTAACATGATGCTAAGCTAATGACGTAATAATCGAATAAACAGTACACTTTTAAGATAAGCCTGTGAAAATATGGTTATGTGCAGAAATATTGATATGGAATATAAATATTGCAGTATTTATTATAAATGATTTATCCGTGCACATTATTATTTTTCTCAAAATCATGTCTCCTCTTTAATCACAATAACTTTCCCTCCCTCTTTCGGAAAAGTCTCTTCTTTTAATCTAGTTTGTTAATCTGTCAAGTTTATATAGCTTGCTTAAATAATAACACAGACATTTATGCATTATGCATCATGCATTTGAGTACTGGAGCTTGGTGCAAACCACAGTAATGCAAGAATGCACATTAATCTTGTACAAGAAAGACTGCATGCTTGTAATGCTTTGGCTAAACATTTGCGTCTACATTTGCGTACTTATGTTTCTGGCCCAAGTGTCTAAGATTCTTTCAACCTGGTGCTTTGCAATGGGAATTTCAAAGGGTTTTTTGTTTTTTTTTGTTTTTTTGTGATGCGACAATGCAGTCTTCTTAATATACTTAATATACTAATGATGAGGGTGGGTCAACCTGTCACTCACATGAGATCCACCAATAGCAAACCACAACCATCCAATTGATTCCCCACAGATAAAATCAAGCCCCGCCCAACATTTGTTCTTGTTCGAGAAGCCATTTTACTCTGATATACTTCACAATACGGAAGAAAAAAAGACAATCACAACTTTAAAGGAAATGTCTGTAAACTTAACAGTAAATGTTCCAGCAGAAAAGTACCATGTGCATTATTAATATCTCTACAGATACCGTGTAAAATACATTACAGTGTAAATACACAAAAGTTGAAAAAGACACTATATAAACATATAGCATATTATTTATCCTAATAGTACAGTGCTGGTAATTTGACTAGATTTTTTTTATTTTTGATTATTCTCTAGAAGAGAGGACAAATAGAAACCAATCCGCTGTTTGGTTTTAAACCTCTTTTAATCAGTATTTTTGAATTAGTTTTTTTTTGTGTGTGATATTTTTCTCTTGTTTTTAAGTAAGAAACTAACAACATTTAAGTGAGGTTTATGTTTAAAACCAATGTTTATGTTTTTTGCCAATGAAGTATAAAATATAAAAAAGATATTTAAAAGAACAAGTCAAAATATTTAGCAATTTTATACAAAGTAAATTTTTCGATGTTTAAACAACAAAAAGAGTCAAATAAGACACAAATACAGAATAAATAATAGACTTAATGGCATGTGTTGGAAGCATGATGCCCTAAAATGGCTGCCTATTTAGGTGTTCACTAAGTTTTAGAACAGAGCCAGGGTGTAATCTATTCACTATTTAAATAGAGTAAATGCATACAGAAAATTATTAATGTAAAAATGTCATTACCTGAGAAGTTTGCAGCTGGGAAAAGTCAGGGAGATCATTGTTTTTTTCTTCTTTATAGTGCATCACCTCTGGAGCGATTGTAGCTAAAAGTAGAACAAGCCAATGCTGGAAGTAACATACATGTTTATAGGCATATTTTATTAGAATTCTTAATTAAAATGCTAATTAATTTGGTGTCCATTGGTCTGTTATTGCTGATTGTATGGACACCATAATTAGACCACGTTCAAGTTCAGCAAAGCTATACTGTCGCAAAGTGAACCAAACAGACCCTTTCCTACCTGAAAGGCCACCGTCCTCATTAGCCTTGCTTTTGTGGTGTCAGGTGTGGAAAATAAAGCCAATAAATTGCTCTAATTTACTCTCTCCAATGCACCTTTGTATAAAATAACTTTTATTGATTTACTTTTATTAGGTGCATATCTTCAATTAACACCTTTTAAAAACTTAAGCAACGTGGCAAAACTCGTATAATAGAATAATAATAATATCGTAGACTGACTCGAGTCAACCATGAAACGAGGGCACAGATAATTGGCCGATACGCCGATGTGGGAACCTGAAATGTCAGGCATCATTTCAAGAGAGAAAGCGTATTTAGAGGGTCAGCACGTATACGCAGGTAAATCTGGCGGTGGACAAGGAGAACATCGGTGACACCTGAGCAGGAGAGACCTAAAAGGACATCAATAATGAGAGGTGTGGGAGTGCATCTCAGGGGACGACATGGGCCCGGAGTCGTCTGCACAGAGGCTAATAAGGGTTTAAAAGCCACAACTGTCCACAACCCACGCCAGCACACCAGCCGTCTTTCTTTTCCAAAGAGCTGCCTGATGCTTTGTGACAGGCCTCAGCTGCGACTGCGGGGGACCGGGGCGGTCAGTGGTTATGTCAGCATCAAACAATACAGCCCGCGCCTATTAGAGAGCCGAGGCGTTGATTAGAACGAGCCCTCTCTGAATACTCTCCCAATTCAACAAAGAAAGACGTCATATTTCGGCTTGACTTCTTCGTATGAATTTCATCTGGCATCTGGCAAACAACTTATAAATAACTCAAGGGCCATCTTAAATGCATTCCCATGAAATTTTTAGTGACACTGTAATGTAAGCCACTACCTGTCATGAATCGCAAATAACCTCGGCCTCTCGCCGTGTTTACTCTGTTGTCCATCAGCTCGCCGCCTTCCTCTTATATTCACCAAAGAAAGCAATCTCTTCTGACTGGGGCAGCCTTCCCTTGTCCCCGTATCCAGGCTGGCAATAATTTCGTTGTCATTTGCTGTGCGGTGACCACATCATTGATGTGACAGTGCCGGGCATTAGGTAAAGTCCCCAGACTAGTGCTCACTTACAGAAGCTGCCTCGATCTGTCATTGACAGTGATTAGATTAGACCTGGCTGGCAAACACGTTCCTTAGCGACAGGACTTCTTGATGTGTGCGGTCCTTAACCAACCTCTGAAAAAACTTTAATGTGCAATTTGACATTGAAACATTTATATATTTGAGACACTTTAATCCAAATCGACTTGCATTTAAGGTGAGTTTATCAGTTTATGCATGCCTTGGGAATCGAACCCATGACCTTGGTTCTGCTCTACCGTTTCAGATACAGGAATGCCTTCATTTGTCGAATGAATTGTTAGGTAATAATATTTCATCCATGGCGATGATTTGATTTAGGTCACATTGGACGCATTGTGTTTCAATCTGCTGTTTGGCGTCTTCCTCTAGGCAGTTGTTAGCTTTGCACGACTAATGAAGAATCAGCGGTCCGACCTCCAGATTGATGTCATTTGTACAAGCTGTTTTCACAGGTGTTCCTTGGCGACAGGACTTCTTGATTTGTGTGGTCCTTAACCAACCTTTGAAAACTTTACTATGCAATTTTTATTAAGTACTGAGTAATATTAAGCAACTACATGTACATACTATAGTGTTAAGGTAGGGTTAGGGTTTGGTTGAGGGTTAGTACATGTAATTATGCATAATGTACTGTTATTACTATGGTATGTACATGTAACATGTAACAAGGACACTGTAAAATAAACAAAAAAACTGGAACAAAAATGTCTTTCATTTAAGGTGAGTTTATCAGTTCATACATGCCCTGGGAATCAAACCCATGACTTTTGTGCTGCTCTACTGTTTCAGCTACAGGAATGCCTTCATTTGTCGAATGATTTTTAGGTAATAATATTTCGTTCATAGGTCACGTCGGACGCATTGCATTTCAATCTGCTGTTTGGCTTCTTCCTCTAGGCAGTTGTTAGCTTTGCACGACTAATGAAGAATCAGCGGTCCGACCTCCAGATTGATGTCATTTATACAAGCTGTTTTCACAGGTGTTCTTTAATGACAGGACTTCTTGATTTGTGTGGTCCTTAACCAACCTTCAAAAACTTTCATATGTGATTTTCAGGTAATAATATTTTGTCCTTGGGTTGCATCAGATGCGTTGTCTTTCAATCTGATGTTTGGCTTGCACATCTAATCGGTTGTTGGCTTTGCATGACTAATGAATGCCATAGTGGAGAATCTGCAAGAACTTTAAAATGTGATTTTTCGGATAATAATGGTCCGTCCTTGGCATTGTCTTGATTGCGTTTCGATCTGATGCTTGGCCTGTCCATCTAGGCTGTTGTTGGCATTGCACGACTAATGAAGAATCTGCGATCTGACCTCCAGGTTGATGTCATCTACACAATCTGGTTTCGCATGCAGGTGAGGCTTTATTAGAGGTTCTTTCAATATCATCACCTTCATTTATATAGTGCTTTATACAATACAGTAATCAATGATGCAAACTTCTGCTGTAAAGTGTCATCATCCAGCTAAAGTCATTTCAGTGTGAAATTCATTATAAGTGAAAAGCATTTAGTGAAATTTGTTAGAGATGCAACGCAAACACAGCAGCTGGCGTGGGTCAGTGCAGTGTGTTTGTACCCACCTGATGATGGAAAAGCTCTCCATCCAACACAATGACTCCCTGAGGGAGCGGCTGGTCTTACCGTTCGTAATCACGGCGGCCCCTTGGCGATTGTGGCCACTGACTGCGCTAATAAGTGCAAAGTACAGGGGGCTAATACACAACAAAAGGAGAGCACAAAAAACAAGTAGGGGAAGAAAAACAAACTCTTCGGGTTGGCGCACGCACGGTTAATTCAACAATAAGGCCTTGGAGCAAAGCCTGTCGGCAGCCTATTAAAAAGAGGAGAAAGGGAGGAAAGGCAAATAATCCGGTAATGAGGATGAGAAGATGGCCGCTCTCGCCCTGCTGGTAGGCTTCAGGCAAGCCTGTGCATGCATGTTTCAGGAGAATAGATTACTGGACCCCATTGCCCTGTTATAATGACCCTTCTTGTTAGCCTCAGAGATGGAAGCCTCTTCATTAGGACTCACAACAACTCACCTCTGCCTGCATCCCTTTCCAGAACACAGGAGCTGTTTGCACCCCTAAACACACGTTTTCTTTGGCTTGTGAATCAGTTGGGACATTATGAGGTGTGCTGAGGTCTCAACTGTGTGGCTAAATATCATAAGCAAGCTAAGAAGATTATCGCAATATCTAAAATACACACTTATAAATCATGTTTTATGCATGTGCAGATATGCCGGAGAAAAAAACTATATATATACATATATATATATATATATATATGCACACACACACACACCCACACTTCATCATATTTAATACTTAATAATTTAATATTTCTAGACTCCTAAACAGAAGTAGTGGGTTGCAACAGCAGGGAAAAAACATGCTTAATGCAAACAATAACTAAGCATAGAAATGTGGGTTGCACGTTATTTAACATTACATGGACTTACAGTGTACTTATAAGAAAGTACTGGTTAATATAAGGTAACTACATGGGTTAAGGTTAGGTTTAAGGGTAGGTTCAGATTTAGTTATTACAAAGTTATTGTATAATAAGTAGCCTACATTTATTATTATTATTTATTACTATTACTATAATAAGTACATAGTATGTACATGGGGAACACAACTGCAAAATAAAGTGCTAGTTAGGATGGCAAAATTAATAGGAGGAGAAATAATTTCACATTTCCTTTGTTGTTTACGTCACCCAATCGAACTGGTAATTTGGAGCAAATTCATCTGTCACTTGGTGGCTAATACTAAAACAATATTTGGCCCAGTGTTTGATTCTATGTGTTATGCTGTTAAATCACACTTTTAGTGTTATGCATTCACAAAATAGTCCGTTTTCTTATTCAGTCTATGTCAGATTGTTAGGCTCCTGCAGTTCAAGATATTAATTAATTTCAGTGTTTGATTTGTTTTAATCAAACTTAGTTGAGAACCACTAATTATTTTTTAATTAATAATTGTGTGTGTGTGTGTGTGTGTGTGTATATATTATATATAAAATGTATAATCCGGTCTAATAAAGATTTGAGCCTGATAGCGCAATGTTAAGTGTGTTTTCCCCTTATTTAAAGGGCCAGAACTCGAGAGAGCGTCTCAGACACTCATCAAAGACTTCAGCGGTGTTTTCAAATCGGTCGTGTGGAGAGGCAGTTGTGGCAGTGAGACAGGTGAGATGAACTGATAAGAAGAGCCTATTTCTGGCTGGTGATGGAGAGGTCGATGTGACTCTTATTTCAGATGACCGCTGCCTGGGATGTTGACATGCGGCGTGTTACTCTAGAATAGGCACGAGCGAGGAGAGATTGGGTAAAACTTCGAAAACTACCTGTAATAAGCTATTTGATTTGTGAGAAAAATAAATACACGAGTGTAGCCATCGCGTGTTTGAAAAGCGCACAATAACTAAAATACAACAAACAATGGCAAAATCATACTAACTCTGCAAAGCATTATTCCCCCCTCGAATAAAGATGTTTTCTTAACGTGCATTGCATTAGAATGCATTGGATAATATTATCCAGACTCAATTTGCACGCCTTTTAGATTTATTTATAAGATGCGAATTAGACCTAGCCTATTTTTATTTTTTATTGGATTTTATTTTTTATTATTATTAAAATGACAAATACTTTATAGAAATATTATAAAAACACATTTCGACAAACACTATGCAGATTTTGTTTTCAAAATGTGGTTGGTTGGATTGACTCATGCCTGATTTGATTGTTTCGGGCATGTTTTGAAGCGTTGAATGCATAACTTGGAGTAGTCCGTCCAAATAAAATATTTATATGCCTTGGGACCAGTAAACAGATCTTCAAGAGAAGCCAATATTTCACGCTATAACGCAAACATTTTAGGTAGGGCGCGAGGCGTGTCATTTCAAGCGTTTTAAATAATAAATAATGAAGTTTTCGTGGTAAACCGAGTGACTTCTGCTGCATAGAAATATATTCAGCACACAATGACCTCGAATGGAAGACAATAGGGTTTATTTGCACTACTTAGTGGGCTACTGAAGATTCACACAAGCCTCAATTTTCACAGACTACAGTATACAAACATGGATGACCAGCAGAAATGAATACACTGTGGCGTGTAAGCCCTATGTGTAAGTCTCCTTGATTAAACTAATTAAGTTCTGTCTAATTAAATTACCGTCACGTGTAACCAATAGCAAAAGTTGATTCATTAAGCATGCAGACCGAGGACTGAAAAGCAAAGCCTTTCCTGATTGCAGGCTAGTGTCAATTGGCTAATTTGCTGTCTTGCACAAAGTAGCTCGAGCCGCAGGAAGGCGTTAGTTTTCTCTCGCGCTCGCGTTAATTGCTATTTGTCATCGAGCGATGCAGCTCGAGCGTTGCATCTCGCCAGCTCTCGCGCGCTCCAAGAAATGTATGATTGTGGGCAGTGGCTACCCAAACTCACACGCATCTGAGTTCGCCTTGCAGGACTACCCTATTATATCTGTCGGCGACAACCTGGAGAGAAGTTCACCTCTGAAAAAAAACTCCGCTGGGATGACGAATCAGTCAGAGGCAGACAATTTCTCCGACTCGAAGGACTCATCGGGGGACGTCCAGCGAGGCAAACTCTCTCCTGATCTTGACGGAGTCGCCGACAGTCGTCACACTTTCGATGGATCTGCAGGAGAAAGGTATCTCCTGTCTCAGTCCAGTCAAGTTCAGCCAAGTCCCACCAGCATGTTTCCCTACCCGAGTCAGCATGGACCGACGCACCCGGCGTTTTCCATCGGCAGCCCGAGCCGCTACATGGCGCACCATCCGGTCATCACGAACGGAGCCTACAACAGTCTCTTGAGCAACTCTTCTCCGCAAGGCTACGCGACCGCGGGCTACCCGTACGCGCAACAGTACGGACACGCGTACCAAGGCACGGCTTTCTACCAGTTTTCCTCCGCTCAGGCCGGGCTTGTTCCCGGTAAAGCGCAGGTTTACCTCTGCAACAGGGCCCTGTGGCTTAAATTTCACAGGCATCAAACGGAGATGATTATTACCAAGCAGGGGCGGTAGGTGTTTTGCAATTACGGGGATTACTGTCCGTTCTAGACACTATATTTTCCACATCTTTGTTTTCGTTTTCGCAAATATCTATAGAACAAATTAAGGTAATGAGTCGTGGGAAAATTAAAAGGAGCACAGCATTTTGTTTTTTTCGTTCCGAAAAATCTTTAAGCTTTTTTCTTTTAGTCTGCATTATCCAAAAACAAAAATCCTTTCATTTAGGTCAACCTATTATTTATTTTCAGCCTATTGCTAAGTATTATTTGTTTATCTTCATATTCTTTGGATTTGTTTTCCAAAAATTTAAACCCATTTAATAATCAGGCTATAGCCTATCCTTTGCCTTTATTAATCGAAAGCATTTGTTTTTCGATTTGGTTTTCAACGATATTTACATTTATTTTGTACTGATCCTTTTCGATTTGTTCTTTCATTTAAAGTATATATATATATTCATTTTTAAACATTGCATACGTTGGTTTGGCTACCTGTAGGCTACTACAGAATTATGCATTGACACTTTTTTTATTTATGGTTTATATACCCCTAGGCGTATGTTCCCGTTTTTGAGTTTCAATATATCTGGTCTTGATCCAACGGCGCATTACAATATCTTTGTGGACGTGATTCTTGCGGATCCGAACCACTGGCGCTTTCAAGGAGGAAAATGGGTCCCGTGCGGCAAAGCGGACACGAATGTAACAGGTAAACAAAATATGCATCCCCCTAAATTTATTTAGTTTTATTTCTAATAATAAAGCACTAATGTTTGCATTATTATTATTATTATTATTATTATTAATAATATTATCATATTATATAACTGTTTAATAAATACCGTCGCTTTGAATAAGACGCAGAGGAGTTTATATATAATTTATTATGATTAATAATAATAATTATTTTTATTGTTGATGTTGTGCTACCTCAGCACTGACATTCCAATCATGATATTTGTGAACAGGAAACAGAGTGTACATGCACCCGGATTCGCCAAACACCGGTGCGCACTGGATGCGTCAAGAGATATCCTTTGGAAAACTCAAACTAACCAACAATAAAGGAGCAACTAACAACACAGGACAGGTCAGTTATTGATCGTTAGATTTGTTTATTTCATTATTTGTAATTTCACTACTGTATCTTGCATTCAGAATGCTTTAGGAATATCAAGAATGTTGTGCATTTCTGTGTTTAGAGAATATTGCATTACATTGGATAGCTTTTGGATAGCAAAATATGAGTTTCGTTAGATTTATTAAATTTTTTGTCAAATATAAAATTACACTATCTTTAGTGGTAAGATCATTTTATTGAAAAAATAATGAAATATGCTACATTAACATATAGGTTCGTTGTTGTAACATGTCCATTTTTTCCTAGCCATAACAAAATTGTATTTTAAATAAATAAACCAGTTAATTTACAAATTTGCGAATAAAGTATTCAGTAGAATTTTGCTAAATTAGTTAAATGTTGGAACCACGCGTGCGTAAAGACGCGTGAGGAGATGCTCTCTGACTGTTTTTTTCGCTTGAATTCCTGCAGATGGTGGTCCTGCAGTCGCTGCATAAATACCAGCCTCGACTGCATGTGGTGCAGGTGAACGAGGACGGAACCGAGGACACGAGCCAACCCGGCCGCGTGCAGACATTCACTTTCCCGGAGACGCAATTTATCGCGGTCACCGCGTATCAAAATACTGATGTAAGAAATAAAAAAAATGGATTTCTACAAATTTGATGGAATTATGGGAGAGTTTTTAAAGTGTGTATTTTTGTTGTTGTTGTTGTTGTTGTTGATTGCAGATCACGCAGCTAAAAATCGACCACAATCCATTTGCAAAAGGATTCCGTGACAATTATGACACGTAAGTTTAAATTTTTTTTTTTCTTGTGTAATTGCATGGTCTGACACTTTCTATGTAGTCAGGGTTAATTATATTAAACATTATTGATTGAAACAAATTAATTTAGATGCACATGAAATATTGTTTTTGCTTTAGCCTGAGCTTAATAAAACCATATCTTGTATTTGTGCGTGCACATTTCTATTTCTCAGACTTAAAGCCACAGAACAATAACAAGTGCTCATATGTGGCATGTGAATATTATAGCAAGATTAGGAGTTGTGTGTGCACTTTTTTTTAAGTGTCAGTCAAATCACAAAGAAAGGTTTTATTTATTTAATTGAATTCCCATTGGCCGATGTATTAATCAAATGTGTGTGTTTCTTATTTGGCTTGCTAATCTCAAAACAAATATAGGCCTATATTAATTTCCATTCACAGCATCAACAGAAACACATTTAAGTTATTTTACTAATTTTAATATTTATAAACTATCACTCTAAAAAATGCTAGGTTGTTTTACTTTAAACCCAAATGTTGGTTTTGTCCATTTTTGACACAAACATGGGTTTGAACAACCCAGCATTTTTAAAGTGTATTATTGCAACATGTATTTTGATTGGCCGTGAGCAGTGCTTATTTGTTCATTTGCGCAATTACGCACAGAATGGAAAAATTATGTGAGCAGCATCGTTTGCACATTCGCAACGCTTTATTTACGGTTAGCTACGCATCTCATATGCAACATTAACGTGTTTGTCCATCATCTTTCTCCAGTGTCTACACAGGGTGCGACATCGATCGGTTGACGCCGTCCCCGGGTGACTCTCCACGCTCTCAGATCATGCCTGGCGCAAGATATGCCATGACTGGTTCTTTCCTGCAGGACCAATTTGTCAGCTCGTATGCCAAGTCCCGCTTTCACCCTGGCGTCGGAGGCGCTCCTGGCACGGACCGCAGCGTCCCACTTAGTAACAGCTTGCTCTCCCCGCAACAAACCGAGGACACCACGGTGGCCTCCCCGCAGCGATGGTTTGTCACCCCTGCCAACAACCGACTGGACTTTGCCGCCTCGGCATACGATGCTGCCGCGGCTGCTGATTTCGCCGGTAACGCGGCCACCCTTCTGTCTTACGCAGCTGCCGGAGTTAAAGCGCTGCCCCTTCCCGGGGCCGGGTGCTCCAACAGACCCTTGGGGTATTACGGCGAGCCGCCGGGGTGGGGCACCCGCACACCACCGCAATATTGCAGCAAGTCCAGCTCTGTCCTGTCATGCTGGCCGTCCAACTCCGTAGGGAGCAGAACGAGCTCCTCCAGTTACCTGGTCCCTGGCCTCGACGACGGAGACACCATCGCGCCCGAGAGGTCACCGCTAGGCGGGGCGGATGAGTCCAAACCCAAAGACCTGTCCGAATCCAGCTGGATAGAAACCCCGTCCTCAATTAAGTCGATCGACTCGAGCGATTCTGGGATTTTTGAGCAAGCCAAGCGGAGGAGGATTTCGCCATCTGCCACGCCGGTTTCAGAGACATCGTCTCCATTAAAATCTGAAATGTTGACGCCGAGGGAATGCGAGAAAAACTGCTCCAAGGACATCGGCTACTACAGCTTTTACCCCCACAGTTAGAAACTAGGAACAACTCATGCATGGCTCGTGTGTTCATAAGGATTCACAAGTGACTTACAATCTATTTATGTGCTTTATTTATTGTTTGTTTATTTATTTATTCATATATCCGGCCGATCTCGGTCGCCTCGTTCCAATGACGTCATCAATCGCGTCGCGTTTTTAACGGAAAAAAACTTTGACACGAAAGCTTGAGATGTTTTCGTTTACAAATGACATTTTAAGGTTCTAACTGTCAAACCTATTGTAAGTATGAAAGTACTGTACATAACTGTATTTATCTATCCATTTGTGATTTTTCTCGTTGAACGTTGATGTACAATATAGAAAACCGGATTAGGTTTAGCCTATATGTTTAATGTACTTAGAACCGTTCGTTCCTTCGAATAGCTACATATATTAAATATTTTGATGTTTAAAAATAAGAATACAACTTATGTAGGTTCCCGGTTATAACAGAAACGATGGATCTGACTGAATTGGAAGTAGCTGCTTACCAGTTAAAGAGCCCGCCAAAAAGAGTTCATCTGACAGGAAATAAATATGGCGGACACATGTCTTTCAGAGGTCGTTTTTTTTATGTGAGCTTATATTGATGTTGCTTTTTAGAGTCGCGTCGTCTGTTCGTAAATATCATAGTCCGTAGTTTCATTTTGTGAATGTTGTTGTAAAGTTATCAGTACGTATGTTTTTAACCGCACCAGCGTAAATCCCATTACCTTTTTTTGTAGAGTCAAAAATATAGACCATCACTTCACGTATTACTACAACTTACCCAGACATTTTCATTTGTATTTCATGGGTTGTTTTCTCATGAGAAAAAACGCGAGTTAGGCCTGCTAATGTGTAAAGGTAATGTAATTGTGGTGTGCTTTGCAATAAATATGACAGAATGTTAAACCCGGGTGAAGTAGCCTATACACAGGATTCCAACTAAGCTGATTTCAAAACCAAATATTTCTGTTCTATTTTCCTCTACCTGTTTTAGCAGATATATCGATAATGCCAGTCACAATGTGAATTTTGTTGCCTGTGCGATGCATTTTCATAATAAAATGTAATCATGCAATGCGACAAATAAGCAAATCGCCCATAACCTTTTTGGTAGTTTTCTATTGGTTTCTTGTTTAATTCGACTGTCACGTTAGATGGGGAAAATGCGGTTGGTAGGCCTACTATTTTACAGTATCCCCAAAGGTAACCACATCAGACGCTTAATGTATCAATTTTAGTGCATTTAACAAAATATCAAACCAAGTGGAATGCATACCGCAAAATAATGTAAGATTAGCCTATATAAGAGATTCAAAGTTAATTTGGTAGTATTTGGACACTTTCTGATTGTCAGATCAGATGTTAGTGGTCAACTACACCGGTGTAACTTTTAAGGATATCAGAGCCATAAATTAACCAGTTCTCATGAAATTTGGATTTCTCATGGATGTGTGTGTATATATATATATATATATATATATATATATATATATATATATATATATATATATTATTTATTTTAATGGGGGTTGTAAATATTTTATTCTGGCTTGTAGACACTGTTGGGAATTTTTCAGTTAACTGATTCATTTGAAGTATTTGATTTAAATGGACAACACACCCACATTAAGCTATAAACTGCCCCTAAAAATCAATGTTGACATCCATGATCAACCTTGGCACCACTTAGGTCATGACAATCATTGCAAAAAGGGCCCAGGAAATTGAAGTTAGGTCAGTTGATGTTGATAGTTATTTTGATATTTTATATAATGCAATTTACATTCAAATGTTTTTAAGTGGGACTTGCATCCAAATACCTTTTGGGGCTACTGTATATCTTGCACAAAATCTAAGACATGACAACATTAACAGATAATAATAGTCTTATATCATACAAATCTTTAATCCATTTCGGCTCATTTAAGTCAATATAAATATGCATATCTATGAATGAATGTAAATATGCACTCGACCATTGCCAAAAGCAGACTTTGTACTCCTATGACATACATGTTAGACCATTTTACAATTTCAACGTAGATTGAGATCTATCAAATGTCCATGTTATAAAGCAACACCATTGGCTCTTAAACCTGGTCCTCAAGTAGCCTGGTATACTCCACATTTATTTATTTATGTGAATAAATCATCAACTGATTAGTGGCCTATACAAGACCTGGACTGAATGGCCCAGAAAAGGGAGACGTTCAAAATGTGCTGTACTCGGGTATTGCACATTTGGATATCTCCTTTATTTAACTGAACATACTAGGCTACTTTCAAATAATCAGCTCGATTATTGTCAGAGACAAGGGAGTAATGCAAAATGTGCAGTGTTGTGGGCTGATGCTAACGAATCATTTGGCTGAATTCAGAATAGCATATCAATTTCATTCTACTCTTACCTTTTCTATGCCTTACAAAAACAGAAACACAGTAGAGTTTTATCCTATATTCTGAATTCAGATATCCTGTAGGCTATGCTTTTTGATAGTTTGCTGCCTCCCTGTGGTTCAGTGATAGGCTGCCTAGTAAATAAAGCAACCTTTTAAATGAGTTATTTTAGAGTTCCAATATATAATTGTGAGATTAACGTAATATTCATTATTTGTTTTAAAAATCTGATATCCGAGGAGAAAACCAGTATATTTTACTACTAATCAAATCCGTCTCTGTAAACCCTTAAACCTGTATCACACATTTGCGAACACCAGATGGCGACACCGTCGTAAAGATGAAACCATAGACACTTGCGTTATTATTTTACATTACATTATATTATAGCGTGATGTGATTAAACATTATACTACGATATAATTATATAAATTTATAGGCTATACAATACATTATTGTTAAATATAATAATATTAGAGAAATATGTGGAAAATATTGCACAAGTGAGAAGCTGCACAAAAAGCATTGGGATAATCCATAGAGTATACACATTGTATTACATTAGATTAATTTAAAAGAAAAATAGCACAAGAAAAATGATGAAGAAATGCGGTGACGCCTGTGAAGCATTTGAGCAGATGATACTTGCTTTGAAAAGAATGGTGTAAAAATAGAAAATAAAAGTTTAACTTAAATGTAAAAAGCAGCTTAAACAAGTTTTTATTTTTATAATAGCTTCATCCAAATAAATAAGTTCACCCGGAGTGCAGGCCTGCTACAGATGGCAGGTTTAAAAGGGCAGCTTGAACTTTTTGGCTCTTAATATACAGTAAATCCACTGCACTGATCATGACTTTAAGACCGTTTCTGAGTCAATGAAACGAAGAAAGCATTAGGTGCATTATAAATTTAATATTATGACAGAACTTCTTATTATATATATATATATGTATAGCTATATATGCAAATAGGATAGATATGGGCTATTTTACTCTTGAGACACTTTCAGACACAAACCATCAAGAAAGATTATTTTCACCATTAGAGGAAAATGGGATCTATGGGATCTTGCCGTTAAATAGGCTACTAAATGTTGACCTTCATATAGGCCAAGTTGACCTTTGCATGAATATCACATGTAAATCACACAAGACATTTCTCAGAAAAAGGGTTAGCCACCCACCAAAATAAAAACAAACTATAGATGCAAACCAAATATTCGACTGAAAACTGTCATCATTTGCAAAACCTGTAGGCCTATTACTTTCTTTCCTCTGTGAAACACAAAAAATATTCAAAAACTTTCAAATGGACAAAAACAGGCATTTTACAAAATATTATATTTTGTGTTCCAAAGTGAGCAAATGATTGATGACAAAATGTTTAGTTTTGGGTGAACTAGCCTATTCCAACAAAGTGTTCAAATAAACATGTGTGGAACTGCACTTTTAAGACAAAAACCTCCTAGTTGCTGCCCATTCCAGACAAATGTGACCACTAAGCAAACCACCTTTAATTACACAGTGCTTTATGCAATACACGTCATCTCAAAGCAGCTTTACAGTGATAACAGGAAAATTATGCATTTCGCCTGTTGTTCAGCTAAAGTCAGTTCATTGTTGATTCAGTTCCGATTATTAAATTAGTGCATTTTATCTATAAAGCAGTTATGCCAAAAATGATATTCTCCTGAGAGGAGCATCAGTACAGTCAGATTATGATATTGTTGAATATAAATGTCCCCAAGACAGAGGCGACAGTGGCAAAGAACCGAAACTCCATCAGGTGACTAAGTCCTGCTGTGGTCTCCCACACTTTCATTTGTTCAAAACGTCTGTAATCTGTGTTATAAGGCCCTGCAGTGAGGCACTTTAACATAATGCCCCCTCCCCTGTGGAGTTAAAGTCCTACTACCCACAACTGCGTCACACAGCAGCTACATGCGCCCTTATGAGTGAGCTCGTGGTAATAGCACTGCACTAATATGTGAGCACATCATCTGCCGCTTCACGCAGTACGTACTACACACACGCACTAGATCTGTTCCACAGGTACAGAAGATGGACGTGAAGGATCAAGGCGCACAAATGGAGCCTCTGCTGCCCGCGGTAAGAGCAGAGAATCTGTCCGATCACTGATCGTATGTTCTGACTGAGTGTATGTGTGACATAGACGGAATAAATGACTTGCGTTTGTTGCTCGTGAGAGTTTTGCGCATCTGCAGTGTGAAGGCGTCACGCGTGTTTCACTGCATTGCATGTTGCAGATCAGGACAGATTTTTTTATTAACGCTCGAGGGTCTGTTCGCCACAGGTTCTCATCGTAGATTATATTAACATAAATGTGTATTTTTTCAAGACGTCTGGGCAGGATGATTATCTTGATAGATTTGCACCACGAGTGAATTTGAGCAAACTCGCATATGGGAAAAAATATATAACATCTGCAGAAAGACATGGTATTGTAGAAAATTAAGCCTATTGTAAAATATTGTACAAAAAAATGCACTATATAGTGCATTTTTTTTCTCATGACAATTAAGCATACTTTCCCTGCCAAATTCTTATTACTGTGATGTGAGAAATTAATTAGCCTTATATTTAAACAATATATACAGAGTATTTATACATCACACACATTTGTTAATTTTAATCATTTTATTACACTCGGTTATTGCAGTAACTTTGTCATACAGTAGAACTATTGCTGTAGCCTATTACAGTAATGCTGTAATACAGTAATCTATTAAATCATCATAATGTCATAAAATGTTTAATGGTCCAGGGATTAATTATCCAAAATATAATTTCTTTATTCAGTAATACTTTATTTTATAGCGTTCTTGTTAGATGTGTTACATGTAGTTACTATAGCAATAACTATAAATTATGCATATTTACATGCAACTAACCCTAAAACAAACCTAACCCTATAGTTAATTATTGTTACTTAAATGTATAATTACACTGTAACACGGACACCTTAAAATAAAGAGTAACCCTTGATTCTTTCTTTCTTTTTGGGGTGGAACAAGGAGTCATATAACTAAAGTCACCTTTGTTTCTATTGCGTTTTATACAATACAAATAGTTTCAAAGCAGCTTTACCACAACAAACAGAATCAATGATGTAAAACTCAAATATGAGACAAATTTAAATTCAACTGTAAAACAGCTCTAAACAGACAATAGTGTCATAATTCATAATTCATAAAGCAGCTCTAAAGAAGATAATATTGTCATTATGTTGATTCAGTTTAGTTCAATAACTGTGTAAAGTTCATCAATGAAAGCGCTATAAGCACCTAGTGTCTTTATTTAGCTCGTTTCATTACCGTAGATGATAGTGTGTGTTTAATCCAGGATCTAATGATTCCATCAGAGAGCAGTTTCGACAGCTGTCAGCATTTTAATTCACAAATCAGATGAGAGCCACTGTGACTGGAGATTATTCGACTCTGGGGCAATAGATCAGGCAGTGGGAAAACATCATCTATAGGGTTTTAATGAACATTCAGTTACATAAAATATAGGATAAAAACAGTTCAAGCGCAATGTCGTCATAAAGGCATTTAACTTTGTGATGATTCTCAACTGGTTTTGCTTCAGGACTCAGTTGGACATCTACTGGTGACCCAAAATGTTCTTTAGATTGTTCATTGACTATGAACAACCATTGTAACAACCAGTGTAACCATTGACTTCCATAGTGGGGAAAAAAAATACTTCAAAATATCTTCTTTTGTTCAACATACAAGAAACTTGTACAGGTTTGGAACAACTTGGGGGTGAGTAAGTAAATTTTGAGTAAGTGAGGGGGTGAGTAAGTAATAACAATTCTTATTTTTGGGTGAACTATCCCTTTAATATAGAGACCCACCGGTTGTGGACCACTGATTGTAAGATCACCACTTCTCAGGTATAAATGGGGCAGATTTCCATATTTAAATAGAACATCAAAACATTATTCCTCTGTAGTTTCTGGGTTGACAAACCCTGAAGCTTCACATTAACAGCCCAGATCTTTGCTCATAAAGCTGAGCTGTATCATGCTGGCTGTAGTCTCAGACGTCGAGCGTGGAGCTCATTTGCACTTGTCCAGCTGCAGTGGACTCTATTTCTGTTTGACGTGACGAATGGCAGTCCAAGCTTGGCGGTGGTTCATTTCTAAAGGGGTTGGTGACTGAAATAGCCGAAGAAGTTTATGAAGATATATTTCACGAAATATCATTTAAAGGGCTTAAGTTACATGATGCAATGTGAATGTGATAAAAATCAGACCATTAACTTGTCTGGAGAGGGCAAGAATACACTGAAGAGTTTTGATACACAAATTTCGAAGGCCTCTAAATGATCAACATGATCGTAACTTTGCTAAAAAAAACTTGTTGCACAGAATCTACTACATGCCTTCTGTCGTCTGATTGATAGTTCAGGCTTTTTAGCAAGTAAAAGGCTTTTAGTATAATTGTAAAATCTTCCATCTTCAGCTCGTGGTTCACGTGTTTTTACGCTGTGAAATCTTTAATGATTTTTATAAAGTAAACGGAAGAATAACTTTCAGTAATATTTCAAGATGAACACTTACTGGACTGAAGCAGCGCAGGTTTATTTGATTATCTACATAATTTTTTAGAAATATCATGTTAAAATGTGACTTTTGAGGAAGGTTTATTTGTTCATCTCTCAATCATCGTCGTATTGCATTGCATTATATGTTTTAAAACTACTTAGCTTTGATCATAAAAAAACATTTAAATATCCTCTTACGAATATGCATTATGATATAGAATGTGACCGATGATATATGCATTTAGCTATACTGTTATAAAGATCTTATTTATTTAAATTACATGCTATAGGAATTTCATCTCACTTTTTTGGCCATGTAAATTTCAGCTTCTGCACTAAATATAATATGTTTGCTCAGTTTGGGCCTCTCAATAAAATTGAGGTGTTTTTTCTTTTTGATTATGAGCTCCATATTCTCACTATATCATACTATATGAGCCATAAAAGCCTCAGCAAAAACTCATATGCAAACGTTTTATTTTAAGATTTCATCCAAAGGTACAGTAAACTGTTGCATTTAAATAAAATAAAAGTTTTTTTCTGACTATTATTTCATATGCCAGCCTTTACAGGGTCAATGTTAGTATACTATTATATACTGCTAAAGATTTAGAAAACGTTGAAATTGGATTAAAAGTCCCTTTTAGACCAAACCCTGAGCCGCTGAGTGTATTTGTGTGTGCTGGAGACTTGTACGTGCTGTACAAGTAAAATGTAGAAAGTGTATGTTTAATCATTCATGCAAGCAACTCTAATCACTTTGGAACAAATCACATTATTCATCCAGTGTTGGCAGGAAAGGAGCTTTTGACTGACCCTTAAAACAGTTCTGAGCAGGTTAGTGGTTTAAAGCACTTTAGCACATTTTTAATTAGGGATATCTGAGACATCAGAATTGTTTGTTGGATGCTTTGTCACCTCATTCTCAGCACATGATTTAAGGGTCAGTGATATGATGCTCTTTCTGTCTAGACTAGAGCTATTTCTATCATGACAACTCTCTGAGTGTTTGGCATGGTAGTGGATATGACAATGTTGATAGAATAGATCTGCTACTCTGCGGCTGTTGGTTATTGTTGCTGCAAGTATTGCTTGCTAATGCCAATACATAAATGACACGCTGCTGTGAGCAAGTAAGACATGCTGCTGCTGTACAATATAGCGTACATGAATTACCTGTAGTAGATCTATACAGGTGGAGCTGGGGAAGGTGGAGGGTTTCTGAAATCTTGCTACAAACTGCTACAGCAAATGCTGACCAAGTATTTGAAGGTTGAGCAGGCCTTTGTTCAATTAGGATATTTAAGTAGCTTCTATAAACGTGCCTTAGAAAAAAAGCTTAACTGCTGTGCATCTTGAGACCAAACAACTGCATATATTAGTGCAATTTGCTTTTTGTTAAAACAGCTCAAACATGCATTTTAGTCTGTGACCGGGGGATAGTGACATTGATCCAATTACTAGTACAGCATCTTTAACTAGCATCTCTTAATGTTAGATGTTTATGTCTTCTCAGTATAGATTGCCGTAGATGATAGTGTGTGTTTAATCCAGGATCTAATGATTCCATCAGAGAGCAGTTTCGACAGCTGTCTGCATTTTAATTCACAAATCAGATGAGAGCCACTGTGACTGGAGATTATTCGACTCTGGGGCAATAGATCAGGCAGTGGGAAAACATCATCTATAGGGTTTTAATGAACATTCAGTTACATAAAATATAGGATAAAAACAGTTCAAGCGCAATGTCGTCATAAAGGCATTTAACTTTGTGATGATTCTCAACTGGTTTTGCTTCAGGACTCAGTTGGGCATCTACTGGTGACCCAAAATGTTCTCAATAATTTTATCCCTAATAAGTCATCTTTTATCACCAATATGTAAGCGTTTTTTCTTCATGCCTTAAAATAGCTTGAATGTAGGCTAACTCTACACCCTTGCCTCATTTAGTATACGCGGTTCTATGAATATGCAAATGCACCCCGCCTCCACTCACTCACTCAGCTCAGAGATCCACTCGGTGACATCACACGTTGACCTGATTGGTTACAAGGTAGTTTGTGATGTCAGTAACACCAGAGTTTTTGAAACATACCCTGCTTCTCAATGTTCATCCTATCCATCCTATACAGTAGGTTATGTGAGATTAAAATAAGTGTGTCCCAAAGCATAGTATTGAAAAGAGTATGTCAAAAGTCCCCAGATGGTCTATTTCCGTGTGTGGATCCGTGCTCACTATAACGGCTAAGATTTCCCTCAACCCATTGCGGTTTGAAGGAGGAACTACAAACACAAGTAAAAAGTATAAAAAAAAACTACAAAACATGGCGGATATGCGATGAGATGAGATACCGTGAGAGGTTAAGATAAAGGGGTTTGAGTGACTAATCAAAGTTTAACCTGATAAAAAATATATTTATTTAATGTTATCCGTGTTATTTTTCATCTGCAATAACAATGTGGATGCACTTTTTGCACTGGATGCTTTTAAATGCATCATTATGTATTAATATAAGGAGAGTTTTCTGCATGAAAGACCCGCGAGCGACTGCAGATCAACGTTCTGCTACATTTCTCTCCGATACGGTATAATTAAATGAAATGAAACGTGGAGGATTTTTACTGTGACGATGATTGGCAGGATGCGACGGAGAGCAAGCATTAAAGATGCAATTGTACGACGTGATAGTATGTCCCAAAGCTAGTGTACTCTTTTGCTACACACTCAAAAGTATCTACTTTTTCTTCACAAAAAGAGTACTTTTCCCTACTATGGAAGTCAGTGTTTAGAGTTCAACAGCAGAAAGAAACTCATACAGGGTTAGCGAATGATACAGCAGGAACCAATCAGCTGTGCGCAATCTAGAGTTTTATAACAGAACTTTGTATTAATTTATTCAAAAATATATTAAAACATTTATATACAGACAATGAATTACACCTTAAAGACATGCTGTTGGATTAAAATTAATTTCGGTATATATTTTATAACATTTTTTGTGGAGCTTGTGGAACAAATGTTTTAGGTGGTGTAATGGTCCAGAGAGATTATATTAAAGAAAAAAAGGTCTGAAATTCTGTTAAGTTGTTTGGTGTAATTATTTTTTGGGGGGAAAATAGCAGGAAAACAATTTGATATAATTTATAATATTATTAATATTAAAACTTGTGTCTGCTAAATCGAAGTCAGTTGTGTAACCATTATGCAGGGTCACATTTTGGAGTCATGTGACAATGCCCCCTCCCCCATCCCCCCCCCCCCCCATCATTTTACCGAAATTACATCATTAAAAGGACCACTGAAGACTCTGCTTTTGGCTCATGGGACCTTATTTCTGAAAAAATATGTATGGTAGTCAATGGCGAGAGACAACTTATCTTTTTATTCCATCTGAACTGTGCCCTGAATTACACATATGATGTTTGTCAATTTAAAAGATAATTATGAAAGTCAAGAAAGTCGCAGTTTGTCATAAAACAGAAGAGTAACATTTAGTTTTATGTGAAAATCGCTCAATGAACTACATCTCTCGTCTCGCACTATGTACGTCCCCAAGCTCGTGTGTGTGCAGTCTGGTACAAAACACACAGGCATGATGGCGTAACGTTACGATTATAAGGTTAGACTATAAATGACAGACGTTAGCTTCAGAAAAGTTAGCTTCATTCATTGAGAGAAAAGGTATGACGTCACATGCGCGCCTTTTGGGTTTGTAGTCTTTGTAATTACGTATTTTCACAGTCTTATACCTCAGCAGTTTTACATCAAACTGCAACTTGACTTTAAAATGTATCTTTTAAATTGACAAACTTCATATGTGTAATTCAGGGCACAATTCAAACGGGATCAAAATATTTGTTGTCTCTCGCCATAGACCTTATTCACAGCAACGCCATCTTTGATTTTTAACAGGAATGAAAGTGAGGCTGTGAGGGATAGACCTCCATCTATTCAGTGGGTTGTACTGCTATTAAATGTGTTTGTGGATTGTTCTGCTGATGAAACCATGCAAAAATATGTTTCTGAGAAATTCCAGTAGACCAAATAATCCAGACAATATGATCTGTTTAAAATTATAAGTGATCTAGGAGCTTTATACAGCTTTTTACAGCGGATCCCATTGAAAACACAGTAAGTCTATCCCTCACAGCCTCACTTTCATACCTGTCATGGCGCTGGTCTGAATAAGGTCTATTGACTACCATATAATATTTTTTTCCGAAATAAGGTCCCATGGCGGTTCACCGGAAGGGGAGGGACTTAGGCTCTCTATTGTGAGTTAAGGTCAGCGAACATCTTTAAAATACCAAATATTTAGACTTTTTTTCTGTCGTGGCAAGTTTAGTTCCAATAATACGTTATAGTAATGGCATTTATGATTTAAAAAGGACATGATAGCCTATTTGTAAAAAAAGAAAAAACTTTTGATAAAGATGTGTAGACATCTATTTAAGGTGTAAGGAAATATTTTATTATTGAATGGTTACACTAAATATTTGACACTTGCATTTTGAAGTAGACATGTCTAAACTCAGCACACATGATGTTGTCTGGTATCACAGGACAATATAATGTTGGCTTTTTCAAAGCTCTCTGCTAAGACAAAGCTAAGCTTTATTATTCAGATTACACTGAAAAACATTTTCCGCTCAGCGTGAGTCAAAGCTGCTTATTATTGCTTAATGGAAAATAAACAGTGAGCTGTAGAGACTTACATCTGTTGATGGCGATTGTCACGCTGAACCAGGTAAATGTGCTTTCAAGACGGTGATAGATGAGAGCCAATTATGTGTATTGTTCGGACTAATCTGTCTAGAGCTTGTAATCTTCTCGATATGAATTCAGTGAATGTCCTGATATGTATCAGTAGAACAAAAATATGCTCTAAGTCTTCTCCCTCTGTTTTTGGATAATCCACTAGAGATGCTCATGTAATGGCCTTTAGCAGAGATTAAGCATGTATGGAAGGCTTCTGAGATTGTTTTAAAACTAATTGGTGCTCTTTGGATATCCAGGATTATTGTGTTTGAGAGGCAAGATGTCCTGATACCTCCTCTGTTAAAAAATATCCTCCCTTTTCTGGCGTAAAATTAAACCCAGAAGAAATCGGCTCAGTGCCGTCTAAAACACCAGATGTGTGCAGCTTTAGTGCCTGTAAAGGTACAACAGGGTGTGTTTACATGCACTAATTTCCGTCAGTCGGAATGAATCCAATACGATTGTGTTTATATGAACCCTAAATTATTCACATTATCGTTTATTTATGCGTTACATGTATTCCAAACAGAACTGCCTTGCTGACATATAAAGAAAGCTGTCATTTGTGTCAGAAAAGTTTTTTTAGCAAATATTCAGTCTAACCAGTTCATAAGACATAAGACCTAAATAATCAGAAGCATGCTTTATGACGCAAAACATATGTAAACATATATGCATGTCACTGTGAATGTGCACGAGGTATTTTTGAATCCCATTGAGAAAATAGTCAGATTCAAGCATTTACATGCTTCATTTCTTTCTTCTGTTGATCGGATTATTTCAGGTCTACACAATCCGATCGAAATTTCATTCAGATCAGCTCAGTCGGATCTATTGAGGTGTTTAAATGAAGGATTTTCAGTCCGATTTGGCCATCAATCCAACTATTTCAGTGCATGTAAATGTAGTTTGTGTGTCTTCAGTGATTGCTTTCAGTTCACAGTTATCATATACTGTATATGCATGATTCTATACTTCATGTCTGAATGCTCAAACATATGGTGTCAATTTAATATGCCTTTGTTTAGCACAGTTTAGGTGCAATGAAATCTGCATTTTAAATGAATTAGTGTGCCACAGTGTGATTTGTTTACCTCTCATTTGCATACAGTTCAGAATTGGGTTATATCCCAAAAACAAACCCCCAGACTAGCATATTTCTGTGTGTTTCATGAAAATAATTAGAGGGAAAAAATGATGCATAGTAGGACTACTAATGATTAATGATGATTAATCGAAACAAAACAAAAATCGTGAAATGGCTTAGTGTGATTCTCAATCACAAAAGCTGTGATTTAACTGAATATATGCGCTGCATGTTTCAGACATATTCCTTGAGCAATGTGTGTGTGTTTGAGTGTGTGTGTGTGTGTGTGTGTATGTATGTGTGCTCATGTTTATAATACATTGTGAGGACCAAATGTCCCCACAAAGATAGCAATATCTGAAATCCTTGTGGGGACATTTTTTGGTCCCCATGAGAAAAAGCGTATAAATCACACTAAGTGATGTTTTTTGGAAATGTAAAAATGCAGAAAGTTTTGTGTGATGGTTAGGTTTAGGGATAGGGGCAGTGTAAGGGGACAGAATATACAGTTTGTACTGTATAAAAATCATTATGTCTATGGAGAGTCTCCACAAAGATAGCGGACCATACGTGTGTGTGTGTGTGTGTGTATGTGTGTGTAAGGGGATAGAAATTACAGTTTGTACTGTATAAAAACCATTACGCCTATGGAGAGTCCTCATAATGTAGTTGCACCAACATGTGTGTGTGTGTGTGTGTGTACAAATAAGCACAGCAAACCTGAATTTTTAATAAAAATCACATTTTAAAGGCACTGGAAATATCAGGATATATTTATAGCACAAAGTAGAACATTATGAAGCATTTGTTCTAAATGTGTGTGAATGCTGCGTCCTAATTTATGAAGAATTAGTAATTAGTGTATTTAATCTGTAAATATTTGTATTTTGCAGGCGGTCACCTCTCCTAGACGACAAAGTGTGGTGAGTAGAAATGTTTAATAGACTGATGGTTGATATAATGCCATAATCGTGTCTCACACTGTACTGGATCATACATGGATGGATTGGATTGGATTGAATTGACAAAGAAACTGCCAATATATTTTTTATATATTTGATGGTCCTGGAATGCTTTTCTAAATTCTGTCAGCATAAATTATTTGTCAATTCTGGGGAAGACAGATGCATGATTGGGGAAAGACAATTCACTGCCATCAAAATATCAAAAAAGAGTACAGTATGCTTGATCTGTGCAGCAGTTTCTTCCTCGTGGTGTTTTTCTCAGTATGTGGCTTATGCATTCAGGCAGAACTATAGTGTCACTGTCTATAGATACCAATAGGTCACAGATGTTATAAATCTGTCATCTTTCAAAGGACACTGCTCACCACATGCTCATTTTGCTTCTTTTCTGCATGGTTTTAGTCAGAAAAGACCTTGAAACGTCAGCAGTGCCACAATGCGTAGTTACAGTAATCAGAGATTTTAGATCACATAAACTGCAGCATTAAAGCATGTTTTCAAATCATTCTCCTCTGATCTTACAATACAGCATTATTAGATGAGCTGCATTGGCTTTTTTGGGAGGATTTTCATTAAATTAATCATTTATGTATTGTTTTGGGAGATAGCACATTTTTTAGGAGAGGAAAATCCTGCTGAGCAGCAGCAAAAGATCAGTGAAATGCTTCACATGACACTCAAATCTCGAATCTGAGAGCTTTTGATCTGCTTCTGAATCTGTGTTACACAAGCTAACGCCTGCACTAATGTCAGACAGGAGCAGGACAAGGTGAAGGATTGCTTTTTATGCAGGATAGTATGTCATTTTAAAAATTGTGTTTTCCAGACCTGGGACAGCCGTAGAAATACTGAAATCATTTTTGTTGGTCGCTTTCGATGAAAGCATCTGCCAAATGCATAAAAATGTAAATATTTTCATGAGTTCTGCTCATAAACCATGTTAAAGGAATAGTTTACCCAAAAATTAAAATGTCATCAGCTCCAAACCCATAAATCTGAGAGATTTCTGTCCCGCCAATAAACATCTCTTAATCCAAAACGGACGTTTCAACATGTTTAAAACCTTAATTTGTGTTCCAAAGATGAACACAAGTCTTAAAGGTTGTATCAGTGATTTCAGGCCCAAAAATAAATGATCACATTCATCTAATCTTTCCTAATGATCCGCTAGCTGCCCGCCCCATAAGCATGCTGTCAAAAAAACGCGTCTCTGTAGTCAGCCTAGGCTCTGAGATCTGCACACAAAAACAAATGGGTACACCACCACTCAAAACCAAAATAAACAGTGTTCCAACCAATCACCGACAGGGGCGGGTGTTGCTCCGACTTCACGTCCAGCCGTGCACGAGCGCAAAACCTCACAACACCTGCCCCTGTCGCATACGAAACCGCATACTCAGTGTGCAATGGCCTTTATGGGTGTTGAACGACATAGTAAATGATGACAGAAAACACTTCTGCACACTACTGTTCAAAAAAGTTCACCAAGGATACATTAAAAATTTAATTTAAATTGTAATAATATTAGATAATTATCCAGTGCACGCACACACACACATGTCTGGTTCGCTATCTTTGTGGGGACTCTCCATTGGCGTAATGGTTTTTATACTGTACAAACTGTATTTTCTGTCCCCTTACACTGCCCCTGTCCCTAAACCTACCCATCACAGGAGACATTCTGCATTTTTACATTTTCAAAAAACATTACTTAGTGTGATTTATACGCTGTTCTCCTCATGGGGACCGCTGGCTGGTCCCCACAATGTAGGTGATTTCAGGTTTTACTATACTTGTGGGGACATTTGGTCCCCACAATGTAATATAAACACGAGCACACACACACACACACACACACACACACACACACACACACACACACACACACACACACACACACACACACACACACACACACACACACACACACACAGACACACACACACACACACACACACACACACACACACACACACGTCTGGTTCGCTATCTTTGTGGGGACTCTCCATAGGCGTAATGGTTTTTATCCTGTACAAACTGTATTTTCTGTCCCCTTACACTGCCCCTGTCCCTAAACCTACCCATCACAGGAGACATTCTGCATTTTTACATTTTCAAAAAACATTACTTAGTGTGATTTATACGCTGTTCTCCTCATGGGGACCGCTGGCTGGTCCCCACAATGTAGGTGATCTCAGGTTTTACTATACTTGTGGGGACATTTGGTCCCCACAATGTAATATAAACATGAGCACACACACACACACACACACACACACACACAGTTGCAAGGAATGAACAATCTCCATTCTAATATGACTAAGCATGTTCCAAGCCACTCCTTATATCTGCATTGGTGGCTTGCATTGGAAGATTCCTGAACAAACAGTGATTCTCTGTATTTTTTGATTGAATATTATTATTGTTATTACAAAATGTATTATTTTTATACCAGATTTACAAATGAGGACATCCCTAAAGGGAGGTTTTTGGAGATTTTGTCAGGTTTTGGTCTCTTCTGGGTACAAATTTGTCCCCAAAATATAGTTAAGTAGGTACACACACGCACACACACGCGCACACACACACACACACACACACACACACACACGGCTGTTAATATTGTGAAATAGACTTTTTGTCTGTTGTCCGTGACGTCACAGCTCAGGATGGACAGTGAAGGTATCAGTATTTTCATGATGTTGTGTTTCTCTGGCTCTACATTGATTGGTCTGATTAGTCATATCTTCGGCTGAAGCGATTGGCTCAACTAGTTGGCCACACGCCAGCCAAGAACGGCCACTGAGGAGAATGTAAATGCTAACAGATAGTTTTCTCCTGGTCTGTTAGACCTCCTTGCTGAGAACCGTGAGTATAAAGACAAGGAGAACAAGGTCAGGCTTCTTCTGACAGATCAGCAGTTTATTCCCAGCATGCCCCTGGGGAGGAGGCGGGCAGTGGATGAGAAGCAGGTCCTCCCTGTGAGAGAGAAACAGAGCAAGATAACCACAGTGTAAGTTTGCATGTGAGAGACGGTGCTGCTGATGTCCCTGCTGTAATCGCTGGAGTAAGCTGTGTGTGTGTGTGTGTGTGTGCGCTGAAGTTGGAGATCAGTTGCAGTGCATGCTGCATGAGGAAAAGAAAGACCAGGGATATGCAGAATTTGGACCTTTACAGCCGACTGGACTCTCAGGTATGACCGGATGCTTGTTTTACTGTAGTTCAGCATCTTCTGCATGCAAAAGTTCTAGGATTCAGTAAATGAGTGGCCTTGGTTCTGTTATTGAAGTGATATTGTCAGATAATATGCATTAAGCATACAATTTAGAGAGTTAAAACTGCTTTATTTATTGTGTGCATCCGCATTGGTAACAGTGTGCAGTGGTGCACTAGAGAGTTGTGTGTGTAATGCAGTGTTGTGTGAATGTCATTGATCAGAGGGTCAGTGGTGTGTGTGTAAAGGAGGGGTGCTGAAAGCCTCTGTGTTACAGTAAGAAGCAGGTTAGCGTTCTGCAGATGACCATCTCTGACACTTCATCCCTCGCTTTCTATCTAGGACTAGTTTAATGTGATTATTAGTTGCTTCACATTCTCAATTGTAAAGACACACCATGTTAATGCATTATAGGTGTGTTCAGGAAATGTCCGAAATGTCCTAAATCTAAAAAGCCTACTGTATCATATTTGATACACAAAGGCCTCTAAATGGGCAACATGATCATAACTTTGCTGATAAAAACTGTTGCACACAATTTTCTACATGCCTTCTGTCGTCTGATTGATAGTTTATACTTTTTTTTAGCAAGTAAAAGGCTTTTAGTATAATTGTAAAATCTTCCATCTTCAGCTCGTGGTTCACGGGTTTTTACGCTGTGAAATCCTTAATGATTTTTATAAATTAAATGTAAGAATAGCTTTTATATTGTTAGTAATATTTTCAAGATGAACACTTACTGGACTGAAGCAAAGAAGGTTTACTTGACTTTCCATACATTATTTTTTCTAGAAAAATCACGTTAAAAAATGTGAGTATCAAACATGATCCATCAGACTTTTGAGGAAGGATCTGTCAATCATCATTATATTGCATTGCAGTTTATGTTTTAAAACTACAGAGATTTGATAATGAAACTAGGCATTTAAATATCATCTTACTAAGACACTATTGGCAGATGACGACAACTGATATTTATATGAATTTTGTGAATGTATCTGCTATACTGTTATGAAGATCTCATTGATTTAAATTATAAGCAATCAGAATTTCATCTCACTTTTTGGCCATAGAAGTATCAGCAAGTGCACCAAATTGCACATTTTTGCTCAGTTTGGGCCTCTGAAACATTTTTTCCTCAGATTATGAGCTCACTATATCATATTATATGAGCCATCCTTCAGATATCTTTGACATTAAATCAGATGTGTTATTTATTCAGCCAGCTATAAACATATTTAACGGCAATTTAACTAACATGCTCTAGCAAGACTCTGTTCAACTTTATTTTTGCCTTGACATTAGTATAAATCTGTCTGAAGAAAATAGTTCATGCAAATTCAGTATAGCGCCCCATTTTATCAATGCTGATATTATTGCATACTTGCACATATTTTGTAATCAGACACACAACGTCTGCATCTGAAGGCGTAGGCAGCCGACTTGTTGCATCCTCCGAATGCAGCATTTTTAAGCTTTTGGATGCAGCAAAAATCAGTCTTGCATATCTAAAAGCTTGTCGCAATGCATTGTGGTTCTTGAAGAGCACGATGGATGACGTGATCAGTAGAAAGCAAGGCAGCTTTTGAAACAGAAGGTTTTGTCAGTTTGTCAACTCTTGACTGTGGATCTCTTGTCAAACAGCTATTTAAGTATTATATGCATATTCACAGAATGAATTAACCAATTAATAATTGATAACGAGTTATACATATTATCCAACCATCTGGATAGATAGAGTACACTCACGTTATGCATTATATAATATATAGCAAATGTGATTGTTTATAACATCGCAAAATTGTAATTATATTATCCCACAGCTCTATCTATAAAGTTAGATACCATGCTTACAGTATACTCGCATTAAACAAAATATACTATAGCAAATCTCAAAGCATGGAGATATTAAGATATTATAAGCATAAAAATTTCTGTAAAGCTGCTTTGAAACAATGTGTATTGTGAAAAGCGCAATACAAATATAATTGACTTGACGTCGTAAAAGAGCTCATCTGTGGCTGTTCCTGCGTTTACTGCACTGATCTATGGATTTATTCTCCTCCATCTGCCACTTTCAGGATGCTCAATATGATTATCTGCTTCATCCAATTAAATCAATGCGAACCATCACGGGACGCTCGCTAATCTCTCGCCTCTCTGACTGACCTCATGCTGCTTTAAAGAGATACTTAAATTAAAAGGTTATAATTTACTCAGTTATGCATTCTTATGTTGTGGAACGTGTTTTGAAGAATGTTGGGGACTAAACAACATTGGACCCCATTGACTACAGAAAAACTTTTTTCAAAAATAGCTTTTATCAGGTTGGACTATATTTTTTACCCATGATGCATTGCAGTTGCATGCACCTGTGTCCTTTATTCAGGGCATTTATTGTCTATATTGGCAACGTTTTATATAGTCGCTTTGGATAAAAGCTTCTGCTAAATGAATAAATGTAAATTTGATGGCAACATAGATGTGTTCGTAATAGTTAAAGGGATAGTTCACCTAATGAATTGCAATGGCAATTTTATTCACCCTCAATTTGTTCCAAACCTGTATGAATTTCTGAACACAAAAGAAGATATTTTGAAGAATATGGGTAAACAAACAGGGGAAAAAAATACTATGGAGGTCCATGGGGTCCATCAACTGTTTGGTAACAAACATCATTCAACATATATTTTGTGTTCAGCAGAAGAAAGAAATTCATACTTGTTTGGGACAATGATGACTGAATTTAATTTTTTGAGTGAACTATCCCTTTAAATTGTAACTCAACATTGTATGCATCTATTGTGGAGAATAAATCTATTGTGCGGGTCAATAAAAAAATATTTTGAAGATGGCGAACAAAATATGTTTATTATAGACATACTTTTTATTAATTCATTGCCAAAAAGTATCAATAGTACTTCAATCTATAGTTCAGTATAGTTAAAAGTAGAATATTTATCCAATATTTAGATGGACTGAACATTTTTTTAATAATAATCTAAAGTTTTGAGCCATTATCAAAATCTAAGCAACAAAATTTGGTTGCTGAGTACGTTTAGGGTGATTAAAATCAGTCACTAATGATGTTGTGTTTCTATAATATATTATATATGTCCTATAGAATGCCACTATCCCAGCATGCTTTGGGCCAGTAATAACGTCTGTGCTGTGTTTTGGCAGGTCAGTGTTACTTGAAACTTTCCATCTTCTGTGAGTTTATCCTTTCAAAAGGTTTAAGTGCACAAACGACTAAGATGATTTCATGTCAATTTGTGTCCATTTGTTTTTGTAAACGAGCATTAAAATTAAGCCGATTGCTCTCTGTTATTTGGGGGGAAAATCCAAAGTTCTTTTTTTCTTTGAACATTTCCACAAAAGCGAGATTATATTCAGGAATAATGGACCTGTATTCTGAGAAAACAGGAGCTGTAATTATTCAAGTGTTATTTTTCAGATTCGTCTGCTGCTAAAATTATCCCAAAGCAGTCTCTCTCAGCCAGCTGGAATCTCTCCGATCCACTGGAGAATAGTGATGAGGAAGAAGATGTGACTTATCTTATGCTTCTGTTGCCAGACTTTTGATTATCTGTCTTCAAGAACTGCAACGTCTGCCTGACCTGTGCAATCACAGATTCTTTAGCTTTTACATGCAGTTTTAAAACCCCTGGTATCTTGTCAGCGTGAGTTTGCAGCATTGATCTGAGTGTTCCGGCATCCTGAAGGATTGGGTCGGTTACAGGGAACCTGCACTGTTTATTGATCGGACAGGAAAGTGTTTATTTTAAGCACTTGGAACGGTCAGTTCCTCTCAGGATGCAGAACATAAAGAGCTGCTGTATATAGCTGTTACACACACACACACACACACACACACACACACACACACACACACACACACACACACACAGGTTTGTTTTTGTGATTTATCAGGACATTCCATAGGCGTAATGGTTTTTATACTGTACAAACTATATATTCTATCCCCTTACACACACACACACACTGCCCCTGTCCCTAAACCTACCCATCACAGGAGACATGCTGCATTTTTAAATTTTTTAAAAAACATTGTTTTTTATGTTTTTTAAGCTATTTGAAATATGAGGACTTTTGCAATGTCCTCATAAGTCACGTGTAAGTTGTAATACCAGTGTAATATGCATGTCATTATACACATTTGTGTCCTCATATATCACAAAAACAAACACACTCTTACACACACACTCTTACACACACTCCCATACTGTCTCACACACTCACGAACGCACACACACACACACACACACGCACACACACACACACACACACACACACACACACACACACACACACACAGTCTCTCACACACAGTCACACACAGACACACACACACACACACACACACACACACACACACACACACAGACTGTCTCTCACACACACACACACACACACACACACACACACACACACACACACACACACACACACACACACACACACACACACACACACACACACACAGAGACAGTGTTATTGCTGTTATTGCTCTTTAATAGCTCTGGAGTAGTAAGAGTTTGAGTGTACTAAGTAATATTATGAAAAAAGACCTTAAAAGAAAATTTTGTATGTCATTTTTGTTTCTTCAAAATGACCAGAAACAGTAGTCCCCTCTTGGCCAGTGTAGAGCCATAGTCCCCTGTTAGTAATATAGACATGTATGTGTGTGTGTGTGTGTGTGTGTGTGTAGTTCTTCACACACAAGGAAAGCATGAGGTGGTTTGGTCATAAGAAGTGAGGATTCAGGATAAAGAGATTAGACCTCATGCAGATTACACGCTATTCATATTTTAGGCAGGGCAAAAGCCACTCATCTGAACGAATGCCTTGTGTGTGTGTGTGTGTGTGTGTGTGTGTTATATTAAATACATTATACTGAATATAACATGTATTTATTATAAATAAATCTGATATAATTTCTGATTATTATCAATGTTGAAAACAGTTTTGCTGCTTAATATTTTTGCTTTTATTTTTCAGGATTGCGTGATCAATGAACAGTTCAAAAGAGAACTTGAATATTTTGTAACAATGTTAATGTTTTTACTGTCACTTCAATGATCAATTTAATGCGTCCTTTTCGAATAAAAGTTTTAATGTCTTTACAAAAACAAAACAAAATCTTACTGACCCCAAAACTTTTGAATGGCGGTGTAAATATTGAGATATATTCTGAATTTAGTTTTTCTCTCCCAGTAGCATTTAAATAGTTTGAAATGGTGTGTGTGAATGTGTGAAACGCTAGTATTGTATATTTTGTATTTCTCTTATGTAATTGCTCTGAGGGTTAATCTTGGCTCTGCACCATCTGTTTTAATTCTGCATGTTTCTCAGTAACGAGGCGTTAAAACACCAGTGTGTTTCCATTAGCAGCTGGCCAGTCATTCTGCCTGTGGAGCACAAACGCACAAATCCAGCATACTTGTGTGTGTTATGTCTAATGTCATATTGACATGAAGGGAATCTTGACTAGAAACTGCTTTAACCCAGTTTATTAGACTAGCTGTCATTCTTTGAAGAAACGCTAATTAAAGACTCCTTCGAGCTCATTATGAAACTAATTTGTTTTGAGATGATTAATTGTATTTCCGCATGAAATATACCACAAAATAAAGCTTGCTATATTAAAACCCTGCATGCTTATTCACATCATAACTCATATACTGCACATAGACATCTTCTATCAAATGCACAACTGCTTTTTCATTAATAAATGTTTTGAATTACAAGCAACGGTGGTTCTCAGCTGTTCATATTGTTGAAGAAAAGCTATGATATATTGATATATATAATGATGACATGAGGAGATGTGAGTGACTCTACGCTGTGTCTAATATGAGCAAACTGATCTTGACATTTACTTGTATGCATTTGGCAGCCGCTTTTAGTCAAAGCAACTTGCATATTGTAATTTATGCACTATTATAAAGTATGAGGTCATTTATTTTATTTAGAAAGGATGCATTAAATTGGCCGTTAAAGTGACAGTAAAGACATTTTGTAATGCTGTTCATCACAGAATCCTGAAAAAAACGTATTATGGTTTCCACAAAAATATGAAGCAGCACAACTGTTTTCAACATTTTATAATAATCATAAATGTTTCATATTAGAATGATTTCCGAAGGATCATGTGACACTGAAAACCAACTTTGATCACAGGAATAAATTACATTTTACTATATATTCACACAGAAAACAGTTATTTAAAATTTGTACTAAAGACTTCTTTTAAAAATCGTGCCAACCCCAAACTTGTACATTTGATCAGTTCATGCATTTTGCGGTAGCCTATTCGATTTGGGGAATTTAATAGAAGATTATTTATTAATCATGTTCAATTCACATTATGAATTAGCAGTTTTTGCCTGTTTAATGCTAATGTCTTTTTAATGTTTTTTATTATTATTTTTTTATTATAATCTTTTTACATTTTATATAGATTTATTATTATTATTATTATTATTATTTACATATGCATTTTATTGTGTATTTTATACATGCTTATGTTCATGCATATTAATAAATCCATGGCATTTGTCCTGACCTGTCCAGCACTGGGGCTTTTACACTGTAAGTAAAGGTAAATGTCAAAGGTTGCTGTCATGTTGTGGTGAAGCTTAAAATATGAAACAAAACAAAACATTAGTTTGTTTGTTGAAGAACATGGGTCAGGTGCATTTCATGGAGAGGCTGCTGCTGTTGGCTAGATTAGTAACCATGGTAACATGGTTGGACTGCACTTTCATTCCCATAAAAAGAAGTGAAATATGTCGAGGAACTGGATGAAAATACACCTGTGTCCTCAAGCAATGCATGTGAACTGTCTTTTGTTTTTTCAAAGCAATGCATTTGCGTATGATTATTTACTCACTCTCGTGTTATTTCAGATCTGTCTGGAGCTGTAGCAGTGCCCTAGTTTCTCACTCGCTGCATTCTTCAGAAAATCTTCAAAACTATAGTTCATTATCCACTCAGATTTGCAGTTTTAGGACAGCGAGCATCAGATTGTGTGTGTGTGTGTGTGTGTGTGTGTGTGTGTGTGGTGAGAATCTGTCCCTGTTTGACATGCTGGGACAAATGTGTCTGTCAGTGAGAGACGCATCCATTACGCCCTGTCGCTCTGAGACAGACCTCCATACTGACACATACTCTCTCTCTCTCTCTCTCTCTCTCTCTCTCTCTCTTTCTCTCTCTCTCTCTCTCTCTCTCTCTCTCTCTCTCTCCTCAGAGGAATGATGAGGAGGCTGTTGTGGACAGAGGAGGCACTCGCTCCATGCTTAAGGCCGGATTGGAGAAGGAGGAGCTAGAAGGTAAAAACACACACACACACACACACACACACACACACACACACACACACACACACACACACACACACACACACACACACACACACACACACACACACACACATGTTGGTGCAACTACATTATGAGGACTCTCCATAGGCGTAATGGTTTTTATACTGTACAAATTGTATATTCTGTCCCCTTACACTGACCCTACCCCTAAACCTACCCATCACAGGAAACATTATGCATTTTTAAATTTTTAATAAAACATTGTTTTTTAAGCTATTTGAAGTACGAGGACTCATGAAATGTCCTCATAAACCACTTTTAAGTTGTAATACCAGTGTAATATGCATGTCATTACAAATTTGTGTCCTCATCATACATCACATAAACACACACACACACACACACACACACACACACACACACACACACACACACACACACACACACACACACACTCACACACACACTCACACTCACACTCACACAATAATAAGCCGCTAAAAAGAGCACGTCGCACCAGAGAGACTGGTGTGTGTGTGTGTGTTTATCTGTCTCTGAAATGACATGAAGAGAAAGTGGGAGGATGTATGGCTAGTATTTGAGAGCGTTTAACAGGGAAAAAGAACAGCTACTCGAAGCGTATTCTCACAGGACTGCGGATGACGTCAGCCGCTCTTCTGCCCCTGGATCTGCTATTTTTACATTCTGTCTGTGAAAAGGCAGGAACAGAGAGAATAATTACAGTGTCCAAATTATTATAATAAATGGGTCATCAGAATCTAAATAGAGACTCCATATCCTACACAGCTCTGAAATATAGCGCTAGACAACCATTAATCGCATCCAAAATAAAAGTTGGAGTTTACATAATATATGTGTGTGTACTGAGTATAATTATTTCGGATATATAAATACACATATGCATGTATATACTGTATAAATATTTATACATAATTTGTATTATATATAAATATAACTATTTTATACATAAAGAATTTTTTCTTAAATATGTACATGCATATGTGTGTATTTATATATACAAAATAATTATACACAGTACACACACATATATTATGTAAACACAAACTTTTATTTTAATTGCCTGCACTAAAAATAAGAAGACATATTCGCTGTTCTCCTGCATTTCACTGAAAGGACAAGCTGGCATTATGTGGATATTACCCAGAATTCCATGCAATAATGAGCCGACTGTCAATATACTGTATAGATTAGACTGAGCTCCAAAAACACTGCTTGTGACAGCAAAAATATGACTTTTCCTCCACTCACTGCAGCTTGTAAATACATCTACAGTTTCAGCTTGTCAATATATGTAATTTATTCAGATTCAGACACGTTTTATAACCCAGTGAACTGAGGCAACTGTAAGATTCAATATGGATTGCCCCAGAAGCTCACAAAATGGTCACACTTTGCACATACTTGCATACTTGAGGATATTTTGTGAATAAAGCCCCATTCTCGGAAGAACGTGTGAGTGAATAACACTGTTCTGTTCTGTTCTGAATAACACCGCTGAATCATCTTGAGTTTTAAATGTCATGACTTTGTAAACACAAGTGGTCAACCTTATAAAGTCTAAAGCTTTAGAAATCGATATAAGCCCGTGTCATTGAGCCGCTTCCCATTGCAGGACGATGCATTCAGTCTTTCTCATAATGTTATGTAATTCAAACACAACATTACAGCTTTAATGATGTAATTTAAGCCTCATTTTATCCAGCTTTCAGCTCCCTTTTAGAGCCATTTTTAACTGCCAGGAAGAGGAAGATCTGTCTGTAGGTTAGCATTAGTCTATATATGCCGTGTGTGTGTGTGTGTGTGTGTGTAAGCACACAGACAGATGTTATGTTTGCAGCAATTAAACTCATGCTGTTGTCTCGACCTCTCAATCATTCAAATGCAATTATAGTGATCACCGTTATTTAGCATTGTTCAAAAAAGATATGTAAATAAGGGTTAAATATGTTTGGTAATTTTTTTAAACTTTACTTTACATTCCACTTTAAAACCTAATGACAGTAATTTTAGAGATCATATGTTTAAGGAAGCATCCGTGCCAAATGGTAGGCAGCCGTATAATTATTGTATAATTGTATTTTCATAATTATGTAGGGTTATCATTCCAAATGAGCCACAGCGTAATTACACTGCCCTCGAAATCACCTTTGTTTGGGTAAATGAAAGCAGCACTGCAAGTATCTTTTATGGAAAAGACAAACCCATAATGCACTGCAACGGAGTAAGTGACGAGTCAAAAACGTTAAAAAAAACATCGCAGTATGAACGGTTATGTTAATTATAAAAGTTGATTATGTTACAGTTTTTTTTTATTCGCTTTGGTACTTTTTTCACAAGTAAGGTGTTAATTTTCACATTTGATCCCATGCTTTCATTAGTTATACACATTTCAGTCGACACAATCATTGTTTCAAACACAAGATTATTGAAATATGTAATGAGAACATTCAGTTTAATCACCGAAACACAACAGTATGATCTTCTTTCATATTTAGTACTTTTAACAATCAATTCATTTAAAAGCAAACAATGCAAGATACATGTTTCAAATTACCCTCGTTCATGATATAATTACAGTAATACAGGCTGGCTACAGTTTGCCACATTAAAAATACACTTACATTACCCAACTTATGTAATTGAATCCATAATGTTTGTAATGGTATCTATCTAGTGTGTTCTCAAAAGGTGAAGTTATGACACTGCTGTAAAATGCTGTTTTTGATGCCATCTGTCTCCCTTCTTCTGATGCATCTATGAACCCCCCCCCCCCAATCACACACACACACACACATACACACACACACACAAAGAATTTTGCCATCTTTGTGAGGATATTTTGTCCCCATAATGTAGGTAGGAGTATACCAGACCACACACAAGCACACACTTTGAACATAGTGGTTATAATCCAAGATAAATCGCTTATGATGTACATTTGGTTATCAGTATCGGAAATGGCAAACAAACTGGAAAACTATATCTATAGAATGTGTATCTATAGAAATCTATAGATGAACCAAATGATTAATTGATTAACCATTAAGATCAGTTGGATTAAATAATAGACAAATGTATTCAACTGAATGAAAACAGATGAAAATCAAAAGTTTGATAGTAATGGCATTATGAAAGACAGTTATTGTGAATGAAACATTTAAATAGATGAAACAGTTATTTGTACTAACACAATTGAAAACATGCTGAAATGTTTGAGAAAATGCACTTTTGATGATCTGTTGTGATATTAGTACTATAAGTTTTGAAAATGTACACCATACTTGTGAAAATAGTACCAAAGCGCATAAAAAAACTCTGTAAAATATTGATTATAAATGTACTTGTATTTCATTCGCTGCTGAAAAAAAAAAAAAAAAAAAAAAATATATATATATATACAAATAATTTGCAATCATATCTTTTTTGTTTTTATTTTTTAAATATTGTGTTTATGCTCAATGAGCATTCATTATGTTCCAATTGTATGAAGTTTCATTTCAGTGAATGTTATCACTGTTGTTGAAAACATTTCAAATTAACAAAGGGCCTCAGAACATGATCTAAAATGTGAATTTTTCTATTTAATATACAGGAGATTTTACAGTCCCTGTCTGTTTGCTTTTGGTCAATAGGCCACAGGACTCTGTATATCGGTGTTCATGTTCCTCTGGGCAGAAGAACCCACCGACGCCATCGCCATCACGGACACCGGCACAGGAAGAGGAGCAAGGAGAGAGACTCCGGGGTCGAAGACGGACGAGAATCTCCTTCATACAGTAACTGTCCATCCTTTCTTCAGTGCATGCAATTATTATCTTAGTATGTTTGTCTTGTTTTTCAGTACATATATCTATACATTCTTAGATTAGTTTGACACAAAATTTTCTCTGGGAGATTTTTTTTCTTGTTTTCAGCAAAAGCTTAGTTCAATTTCATACATATTTAGGGACCTATTTTAACGATCTGAAACGAAAAGTATCAAACGCGAAACGCAAGTAACTTCATGGGCGGATCTCGACGCAAATCTAAAATGAGTGTGTCTGAAGTCGCTACATTACTCATAGGTGTGGTTTGGGCGTAACGTGAAATAAACCAATCAGAGCGTCATCTCACATTCCCTTTAAGAGCAGGCGCGCTTGTTCCATGGCGGATCGCTATTATAACAGCGGATTGCTATTATAACGGCGGATTGCTATTATTACAGCGGATTGCTATTATAACGGTGGATTGCTATTATTACAGCGGATTGCTATTATAACGGCGGATTGCTATTATTACAGCGGATTGCTATTATAACGGTGGATTGCTATTATAACGGTGGATTGCTATTATAACGGTGGATTGCTATTATAACGACGGATTGCTATTATAACGGCGGATTGCTATTATAACGGTGGATTGCTATTATAACGCGGATTGCTATTATAACGGTGGATTGCTATTATAACTGCGGATTGCTATTATAACGGCGGATTGCTATTATAATGGTGGATTGCTATTATAACGGTGGATTGCTATTATAACGGCGGATTGCTATTATAATGGTGGATTGCTATTATAACGGTGGATTGCTATTATAACGACGGCGGATCGCTATTATAACGGCGGATTGCTATTATAACGGCGGATTGCTATTATAACGACGGTGGATTGCTATTATAACGGTGGATTGCTATTATAACGACGGTGGATTGCTATTATAACGGTGGATTGCTATTATAACGACGGATTGCTATTATAACGGCGGATTGCTATTATAACGGTGGATTGCTATTATAATGGTGGATTGCTATTATAACGGTGGATTGCTATTATAACGGCGGATTGCTATTATAACGACGGTGGATTGCTATTATAACGGTGGATTGCTATTATAACGACGGATTGCTATTATAACGGCGGATTGCTATTATAACGGTGGATTGCTATTATAATGGTGGATTGCTATTATAACGACGGACTGCTATTATAACGGCGGATTGCTATTATAACGGTGGATTGCTATTATAATGGTGGATTGCTATTATAAAGGTGGATTGCTATTATAACGGCAGATTGCTATTATAACGACGGCGGATTGCTATTATAACGACGGATTGCTATTATAACGGCGGCGGATTGCTATTATAACGACGGATTGCTATTATAATGGCGGATTGCTATTATAACGACGGCGGATTGCTATTATAACGGTGGATTGCTATTATAACGACGGACTGCTATTATAACGGCGGATTGCTATTATAATGGTGGATTGCTATTATAAAGGTGGATTGCTATTATAACGGCAGATTGCTATTATAACGACGGCGGATTGCTATTATAACGACGGATTGCTATTATAACGGCGGCGGATTGCTATTATAACGGTGGATTGCTATTATAATGGCGGATTGCTATTATAACGGTGGATTGCTATTATAACGACGTATTGCTATTATAACGGCGGATTGCTATTATAACGACGGCGGATTGCTATTATAACGACGGCGGATTGCTATTATAACGGCGGATTGCTATAATAACGGCGGATTGCTATTATAACGACGGATTGCTATTATAACGGCGGATTGCTATAATTACGGCGGATTGCTATTATAACGACGGATTGCTATTATAACGGTGGATTGCTATTATAACGGCGGATTGCTATTATAACGGCGGATTGCTATTATAACGGCGGATTGCTATAATAACGGCGGATTGCTATTATAATGACAGATTGCTATTATAACGGCGGATTGCCATTATAACGGCGGATCGCTATTATAACGGCGGATCGCTATTATAACGGCGGATTGCTATTATAACGGTGGATTGCTATTATAACGACGGATTGCTATTATAACGGCGGATTGCTATAATAACGGCGGATTGCTATTATAACGGTGGATTGCTATTATAACGACGGATTGCTATTATAACGGCGGATTGCTATTATAACGGTGGATTGCTATTATAACGGCGGATTGCTATTATAACGACAGATTGCTATTATAACGGCGGATTGCCATTATAACGGCGGATTGCCATTATAACGGCGGATCGCTATTATAACGGCGGATCGCTATTATAACGGCGGATCGCTATTATAGCGGCGGATTGCTATTATAACGTCGAAATATAAATGTAAACTAGATTATGCCTATTTTTTCACATCTTCATGGACACCACAATGATTTCCCTCGTGTGGTAATATTTCACCTTGTAATTTTGTATGGTTTGCAAAAATGGGAACTGTGTCTGTGTAGATGAGGGAAGCAAAGTGTGTGCGCGTTGTGCACTCGCTACATTATGGCCAAGCATGCGCCCTTAAAATATCATCTGAATATCGGGCCACTGACTTTAGACAAGGTTTGTCCTGGTCTGTGGAGGGATTGTTTTCTGAAACTGTAAAATATCACCAGGAAGCGCTTGCGCTGGAACACGCCTCCTCTTTTCACTGAACTGCCCCGGGAGCGCAAGGTCATTTCCTAATTTACAGACGAAAAGGGAAAAGTCCCTGTGTGTCCGGTGCAAAATAGTAATAATACATGCGTCGGTGTACAAAGTCAATTGCGCTGGGTGCAAGATATGGCCCTTAATATCTTATTTCCTTTTGCATCTCAATCAAATCTATCTTGAATTAAGCATGTTAAGATGTAAAACAAAACAAAGATAGGAAACACATTACATTAAGGTAATTAATGCATTAAAGGGATAGTTTACCCTAAAATGAAAATAAAGTCATCATTTACTCACACTGGTGTTGTTCTAATGCAGTATGTCGTTCTTTTTTGGGTCACAAAAGGTACAATTTAAAAAATATCCCACTTTCTGTTTTGGTCTCTCCATATAATGGCAGTGAATAGCGGCATCAAGCTTTAAAAAAAGTATCAGTGAATGGTACTATGAAACCGTGTCGAATATTCCAAGTGTTTATAATAGGGTTTGGTGAACAACAAACAGAAAATTGTTAAACAAAAATCCTGATCTTGGCCGTCGGTCTTCATCTGTGCTCGTCTGCGTGTTCATGATTCTCTGTTAGTTCACTCCGAATCACACAAAAACAGTGATGTATTCTCAGTTGTGAGAAATCAAGATGAATATAAATGGGACATGTAATACAATGCCTAAAAGTCCCAATAAAAGTATCCATGAACTGTCTTCACTGAGTTTTTTTCAACACATTTAATGTTTTAAACACTATTATTCTTTGAACTCTACATGTGTGCAGTAAAATTTTCTTTTAAGAAGATTTACATTTATCAATTTCATTCATGGAGATAACATGGAAAATGTGCCAGGATTTCTGTCACCTGGTGGAAAACACACATTTAACATGAAAATGACATGAAATGACCACTATAACCAGTAGATGTCTGCAGAGGATCACTCATATTAGCTCATTCGCCATTTTCCACTCCCTTTTATAGCTCTTTTAGCACGTTTTGCTTTTAGATTTATTATAAAAGGAATATTATAATACAATTTTATTGGACTGAAGTATGAAGTAGCAAGAGTAGGACAAGTCACAAAGTCTCATGCCATTTAGATGAAAGGAATTTCAATAATAAACAACAAAAATAAGCCCAGATTTTTACAGCGGGTGGGGCTAAAGCCCTCCTAAAACGGGCCTATGGTGACGCTCCTGGAATATACAACACTAGTTTCATGGGTCCATTCTGTGATACTTTTGTATCTGTTTTAAAAAGCTTGATGCTGGTCGCTATTCACTGACATTATATGGACGAGCACGAGCGGGACATTTAAATCTCTCCTTTTGTGGTCCGAAAGAGAAAGAAGGGCATTAGAACAACACCAGGGTGAGTAAATGATGACTTCATTTCCATTTTAGGGTGAACTACATTTACTAGCATTTGTGCAGTAAATGACAGTATTTTTTTAAATCATATATCCTTCTTTTATTTTTTCAGTTTGATGTCATCTTCTGTTCCCTCTGATTCCCTTTCATCGTTTCTTTTTCTCTTTGACGGTCTGTCCTATTTAACTATGTTTCTTTGATGTGCGCTGTCTTTCTGTTGTGGTCTCTGATCCGGACAGGCTCACAGTCGAATGTGTGTTGCTCTTCATCATCAGGACGACATTATTTCCTATGGTGTATTACTGTCAACGTAACTTGTGTTGTTTTGTGCCCTCTGATGCTTTTTTTAGCTGATGTTGTATGGCTATTTTAGCCATGTGACAACCTTTTATGACTGAGCTTTGTGGTTTATAAAAAAAACAAAAAAAAAACTGAAATGATGTGTCACAGATACTCCCTCTCAGAGGGTTCAGTTCCTGCTGGGCACTGAGGATGATGATGAAGAGCACATACCACATGACCTCTTCACTGAGCTGGATGAGATCTGCCTCCGTGATGGAGAGGATGCTGAGTGGAGAGAAACCGCCAGGTACTGACCCATGTGACTTGGTCATGTGATATCACCTCAACCAGGCATATCTGTATTCATACTGCATTCACTGCATATTTATGAGATGACAACCCATGACGTTCTACTCAGAGCTGTTGACGTCTTATGCATTTCTATTGCACTCTATGGTAAAATGAATCTACAGCAGTCCAGTGGTACGAGTTAGAGCTCTTTGAAAATTCCCTGCTTCTAAGTTGTAATTACGAGGACGTGAATGCTCTTTACATGTTAGAATCTCACAGTTATGGTAAATCTGACATGGAGTTAATGCACATTTAGTCGTTTAATACGCATTTATGGGTCAACGACAAATCAGGATGTCTGAGAAGATGAAAAGTATTTAAAAAATCTAGTTTATAATGCATGTGTCAAGTTTTTAAAATATAAGTTTTATAATCCTGATTTTATTCAATGATTTTATTATGCAAAAAAGTGGCGTAATCATAGTAAAAAGTAAAAATTTATTAATTTTCATGTCATAAAAGTATTTTTTGTGAAATCTGAAATCTGAAATTTTTATAGCTTAATGATGAAGACATACCAGAAGTTTTCCAGGTGTTAAGGAAAATATTTTATGACTTTTTACTTGATTATTACACAGATCTAGTGTAATAATAAAATAGTATTTTTTTTTTTTTGTCAAAAATTATATAGATGTTTTTCAAAATGCATGAAACCAACATGTTGATTTCAAAGAACTTGACTTGACCATCTACGACACCTTTATTTGTTTTTAGCCCACGAATAATTAATCAATATTTTTGGGGAGCTTTTGACATGATGTGTTAATGTTCAGCGTTTTTCAGAGATTGATTCTTGGCTGCTCTCATATGTTTTGAGAGCATGAGTGATGCATTAAATCTGTTGAGCGGCATTAGTCTAAGAGAGCTGGGGTTATATAAAGAACCATTGTTGTGTAATGTGTGTGTGTGTGTGTGTGTGTGATAAAACAGAAAGGCTAAATACAGCACTTATAATGATGATGATGGTTTCTACATTGTCATATGGCATCACGTCTAAATGCAAGTGCACTCAGCATGGGAGGGAATTATTTTTATTTTGTCTTCATGAAGTAAAGACAATTGTAGTCCTTTATATATATATATACAGTAACAGTATATATATATAAATGAAATATTCACGTGAAACAACACAAATCCTCATTTACTTATTCAGTTAGGGTTACAAAAAAAGGGCAAAAATACCATAAAAAAAAATATTAACAAATTTTTTCACCTGCTTGTCATTGCAAACACTGAATGATGACAGTTTATAATGCTCTCGAGTTGTAAACGGGCATATTTCGGACATGTTCCGATTCTTCTGGATTAGTATGAGAGCTTGATGTGAAGGTTGAGTTCTGACATGCATTGCTTTACCTGTGTCCAGGTGGCTGAAGTTTGAAGAGGACGTGGAGGACGGTGGTGAGCGCTGGAGTAAACCGTACGTGGCCACGCTCTCTCTGCACAGTCTCTTCGAGCTGCGGAGCTGCATCATCAACGGCACCGTCATGCTGGACATGAGGGCCGGCTCTCTGGAGGAGGTCGCAGGTAGCGCTTTCTGTGCATTTATGCATTTTATCCACTTAAAAGAGTGGAACAAAGCAATTCGTCAAGGAGTCAACTATAGTCGTAATATATAATGGCAGGTTTATTTTACAACTAGGTTAGGAAGCAAGCTGGAAAAGAGGAGGAATGTTGATACGATTTTTTGTGTGTGTTTTACTTTAAAGAAATGCAACAAATAATAATAAATAAAAAAAATCATAGAATTGATTCCAGTAGGCTATAAAAACATGATGAAATCTGTCACTTCTAGGTCACATTTAATCCAAATATCCATAAGAAAAATGAAAATGATAAAAGAAAAATCAAGACTTTTTTGTGATAAAGCATTAAATTTAATTTCCCCAAATAATCCTCGTTAATGCAATAAAGAAAATCCAATTCTGAGTCTGATAAAACTAATTGTAAACTATTTATTCAACATTTGTTGAACTCTCTTTATTATCCACTGATTTAAATGTAATTTAAATTCATTGTTGTACAGCAGTTTTACTGTAATACAGTAACAATTACCATAATGAGAATCTAGTGAGAATCATTATTGAGAATAATTACAATTCTAGAAAACGTAAAAGCAAAACACAAGGATGTATTACAGTAATGAGAGTTGGGGGAAATGTAAAGGATTTTTTTTTAATAGTCTTAAAAATAGTAGTGCTGCCAATTGATTTACAAAGCACACACTTTTCTGTAATTAATCGTGATTAATCGCACACTTAACAAAAATGTTGGTAACACTTTTTTTCGATAGTCCTCTTTAGACATTCAACTAACTATAAGTAACTTTGCAACTACATGTCAACTAACTCTCATTAGAGTATTATTAGACTGTCTGCTTAGTATCTGCACACTTTATTCTGATGCTCTCCAACAGACATTATAATGACTATAAGTAACTTTTCAAGTATGTCAACTTATTCTACCAACTCTAAACTAACAGTCTACTAATACTCTAATTACAGTTAGTCACCATGTAGTTGCAAAGTTACTTATAGTTAGTAGATTGTTAGAAGTGGACTATCGTAACCTTAATTTGTAATATATGTTGTATTGTTTAAAAAAAATTGTTTTCATTGCTTTTGACCCATGTAACCTTGTGTTTTACATGCAACAATTTAAATACCAGTACAATTTTACAATTCTTGATTCAAATTTTTATACCACAACAAAAAAAAGCTTTATTTTCTTTTTGTAAAATATAATTGGTTGTTTTTGAGTCGAACTGGGACCTGAACATGTTTCCGTGAGATTCACTTTTTTATTCTTTCCGGTGAAATGTTTACCATCTTTGGTCAAATTATCACGTTGTAATAGGCTGTGGATGTGCCAGCGCTCGTATGGCTCTGAGGAACACCTTAAACTGAGTTCAACACTTTAATCTCAGTGGGGTTGGTGTAAGACATGTGTACAGATTCTCAGTGTTTACAGCTCAGGTAATTGGTATGCATGTACAAAGATTTAGTGTTTAGCTTCTGAGCATCAATATTTCATGAGTTGAGCCTGAGAAAGGGTTGCATATTCAGTAGGATATAGAAGAAGATCAGTAGCAAAAATACTGACATTATATTGTCAATTATAAGTCAATTTTCGGACACAACCCTTACGAGGGTCATGAATTCAGAACTCAAAACTTCCTTGTTAGTCCCAAAATGGCTTTTATTGAAAACCAAGCTTCCAAAATTACTCGTTTCGGATTTTGTCTCAGTATGACATCATAGTGCGACAAAAGACGACCAACGCCCACTTCTACATCACTGTCTCTTTAGCCCACTAATTAATGCAAACACAGGATTGCTCCAGCAACAAAACAATAGAGATGTTATACTATGTAACGAGATAAATACCTTTCTGTAGCGTCTGCGTTTCAACACGAATGTAATAAAATACAATACTACCTCACAAATACATAAGGAATAAATATTACTAAAGATGTTTAATCTCAATGCTGTCGTAGACTGGATTATTTTTGAAAAATATTTTTTGGTATTTGAGGTGTAGATTTGTTTTCTTCTGATTCAGAATCAGACTCTGGCTCAGATGTATCATGGCTGAATTTCACCGGTTGCCATTTTTCAGCATCTTAAGTTTTCTAAACAATTACACACGCCTAGCAGGGACGTTGACTATTAATTTAATGTGAAACACTACCAATCTTGGCAGTGGCTGTTTACTGTGTCAAAGAAGAATAGAAAATAGCCTGTTACCTCTAATTACAGTAACATTACATTACAAGTGGACCTCAAAGAACATTATACAACTTTTAAAAATGCAGGTCATGATCCCTTTAAAGTCTTGACCTCAAAAAACTGATTCAACATTTTTGCCACCTTTATTGCTGAAGGGCATTCTGTTTTACTGCTGTTGGGGCATGTTGTCACAAAAAGTCAATGTTTGTTGGATGATCTGTATATTTTCATGTACTTTAGGTTCAATGCGATAACAAGCATCAGGAGGTGACTGTGCTGTGGTAATGCATTGTCTACTCTAAATTGTTTCGTGTCAGACATGAATTATACAGCGTTTGCACCTTTTCACTCTCTTAAGCATGTGAATTTTGCATTACTCAAAGCTGTTCTGCATCTTCAGACACATGAGACGGTCTCTGAGCAGCTGATCCATCGCTTGTCATCAGCATCAATGTCAGTTTCTGATGCAGAGTTCAAGGAACATCTGCAAAATAGGCCCAGAGGAGTCTTTTGGCAAACATTTAGCATAGATTAGCCATTAGCACACTAACTCCTCTGTATATCAAGACAGCACTGGCCAGACACATGCCTTGCGGGGAATTCATGCCTTTAGAAATTCATCACTATTTATTATTCAGGTTTGAAATGAATAATTAACACTTGTTGGAGCATATGAAGTTGAATATACCATTTGACAGCTCTATAACACTGTAGATCACAATGACAATAAACAAAAGACAATGTGAAAAGAAGATTTGAATGGCATCAGATGATTGCAAAACTACTAATTTCGTTGTGATGTTAAGATTGATATATATATACATATACATACATATATAAACATATATATATATATGGAGAGATAGAGAGGGATTAATGATAGATAGATAGATTTAAATAGTTTTTGTATATACGTATATATATATATATATATATACTATATATATATATATATTTTTTTTTTATAAAAGGGAAAATAATAAGACTAATAAGTTTTTTAGTTCAATATTGCAATATTATCTTCTTATCTGCTGCTGATCATTTGTAATGTTGTGTGTTGAATTTCTTAGATATGGTTCTGGACCAACAGGAAGTGGCTGGGCATCTTGAAGACGATGTCAGGAGGAAGGTCAAAGAGGCTCTTTTGAAGCAGCATCATCATCAGAACCAGAAGAAACTGGCCAATCGCATTCCCATCGTCCGCTCCTTCGCTGACATCGGCAAGAGGCAGTCTGAGTCCAACTGCACCGACAAAAACGGTATTCATTTGTCTTAACACGGGAGGTCTGATTCTGCACATGACACTAAAATCATATACACTACAGCTCAAAAGTTTAAGGTCAGAAAATGAATACAAAAGTAGTATGTTTTTTTCAGTGAGGATACATTAAAATGATCAAAAGTGACATTAAACAGTGACAGATTTCTATTACAAGTAAATGCTGTTCTTTCAAACTTTCATCACGAAAACTGGAAAAAAAAGTTTCCACAAAAATAAACAAGCACCACAACTGTAAAATTACATTTTAAAACATATTACAATATGAAACTGCTACTTTAATAGTTATTAATAATAGTTTTTACTGTATTTTTGATCAAATTAATGCAGCCATTAAAAAAAGCATTAAAAAAATCTTTCCAGCCCCAAATTTTTTGAACGATAGTGTATAACAATATGCAATGTTCAAACAACGTCCAAATTTCTTCCTTATAATTCACAGAGGTGTGTAAAATTTCTTCAAATGCAGAAACCTCAAAAATACACACAATTTCTGCATTCTGTACACAAATGGAGAGATATTTTAGACCATTTTTCTTTTTTAGGCTATTTAATTCAGTAACTGGTGATTTGCTTAATTTGACTGTTTGTTGTTTCTGGTTTCATTAGAAATGTCAGATCCACCATCTCAGAGTTTCAGCATCTCTGTTGTCTTGTGTGTGTGTGTGTGTGTGTGTGTGTGTGTGTGTGTGTGTCTGACAGGCACTTCATCTCATCTCTTTAAGTCTTCTCTGTGGCGATCAGTTGTTTCAGATGGGATTGATGGGCAGGTCTCATCTTGTTCTCCATGTTGGCCTCTGTGCTGCTCGTCCAGTGTGTCCATCACTTCACCTCTCCCTCCTCCATCCTCCTCATCCACACACCCAAAGACCACCTTCAGCCCGGACCGAGAGGACGGCTTGGATCCAGGCAACGTTTAACTTCAGAGACTTTCCCTTCTGCTGTAGTGCTTCCTAAAACATAACATGTAAAGGTGGTTATCTCAGAGAACAGGTTGCACGTGGTAAAAAACGTCTTAAATGGTGGAGGAATCTTTTCAGGATATGTGCGGCACACTTGATCATTGTCATTTGCAGGGCTTCGTGGGAGTGGGCGGCGCAAAAAATAGTTTTTTGGTGTGAATTGCTTCTTACGATTTTCTGGTGGAGTTTTCTTTGTGGAATCATGGGTTATATAGTTTTTCAACAGGAATTTCGCTTTTAAACATTCAAAATTAAGTTGAAATGCAGGCTGATGGCTTCAACAAAAGCAAATGCCATCGATTAACAACCTCGTAGCTGATATTAAGTCTGTCTTTGATTGTTTTTGTGATCATTCAAACCAATTCCCATATGGAAAAAATGAATAGGATTGTTGCATTCTATTGGGTGACAAAACAACATTTCCCATGATTCTCTGATTCACTGCGCAACTCACAAGAAGGATAAAATGCGTTCCTTGTTGCACAAATGCTAAGAAAATCTTGTAAAATAGTTCAAAACATCATAATTATAATGATTGTGGTTGAGCAAGAGTTGAGCTACTTTTACGCTACTGGTCAAATATAGATTATTTAGTTGCATCGCTTCTTTTAGTTGGTTACGCCCAGGGTTTGACATTAACACCTGCCAAATGCTGGTGTATTTCAGCGGTGACGTGTAACGCAGTCACTACAAGCCACTTTGGGGGGTTGAATTTTATATATATTAAATACATTTTTTAATTCAAGTCTTTTAAAAGGCATCTGAAATAATTAACTAAGTGCAATGCAGTGGTGTCAAAAATATTGATTTTTTGATATATATCGATGCTGATATGTGAAACGCGTTTTCCACAGATACACAACACCAGCTGCTCTTTCTCACTCTTAAACAGTCGAATACACACAAAATAATGTAAAAAAGTATTTACGTAAACAGTCAGTTATGTTTTAAGTGAACGTAAACAGTTGAGAAAGAAAACGCATGTGTAATGGATCCGTGCGTCAGGCCATAAAGTGACAGCAACTTAATATAGGCTACCTGATGCCAATTTATGAGATAATATTAAAAATATCTGTATGGAAGTTTTCCCCATGGTATCGATGTCAAAATTGTGGCCAGAGAAAATGTAGAGTGGCTTGTAACTTTAGAAAACCACTATTCACAGTGGCTGGTGAGCAAAAAAACTGATGCCCCAACATACCGTAAGTGTGAATTTAGTATTGTACAATTCATACCAGTAGATAAAGGTGGAAGGTGAAGGCTATTCTGAATATTCATCACCTTTATACAGGGCTTATGTTTAGGAAGTTTGTCAGCTTCCCACATGCTAACGCTAACGCTAACACATGAAGAGCACCAGACCCCTCCGTTCTCCTCTGCTGTTTTCTGTTCAAACGCTCACAGCATCATTAATAATCTAATTCATGCAGCGCTGAGCCAAAGCATTAAAACAGCAGCGAGCATGACTAATAACCACAAATCTGTTCATGCCATGTAGCAATGCTCTCTTAACCGAGGGGTTTGGTGTGTTCTTCATGCGCTGAACGCTGTAGAGATGATTCGCTTGCTTTCGCTGCCTTTAGAGTAGAGCGCAATTGATTTGTTCATCGAGTTTGGATAAAGTGATGCTTGTTAGTGATTTATTTACATCCATTTTTGAAGGCTGCCGTAGTGAGCATACTCGTTAAATCATCTCTCGGCTCATTACGTCTCACTTTATGGATGTTTCATTCAATTTTGATGGTTAACACGTCTGAGATCATAACAGATCTTCATTAAAATCATTTCCCTCCTATCAATTCATAAACTCCATTACAGTTTGCTACATTTAATTGGGAAAAACAGCCGATGCTTATGCTGGGTTCCATTCATGGGTTGATTTGCGTTTATTAGCATTGGCATTGTATTGATTGATTGATTGATAAGTGGCTTATGTGTCTGCAGGTCAGATGATTTCACCACAGTCTCTACCCATGAGCACTGAGGGCAAGAATGATGTGAGCCGGGAAAACAGCGCTGTGGACTTCAGCAAGGTAATCATGAACAATTGTTTGCCAAATATAACTATTTCAATAAAATACACTACCATTCAAATGTTTTGGGATCAGTAAGATTTTCATTTTTTAAAGAAATTAAAACTTTTATTCAGCAAGGATTTAATAAATTGATCAAAAGTGACAATAAAAAAACTGTTCTATTGAACTTTCCGTTGATCAAAGAATCCTGAAAAAAAATTGTTTCCACAAAAATATGAAGCAGCACAATCATATTAGAATGATTTCTGAAGGATCATCAGCTTTGATCACAGGAATAAATCACATTTTGAAATATATTGTAATAATATTTCAAAATATTGCTGTTTGTACAGAATATTTGGGTGAATGAATGCATCCTTGGTGAACATAAGAAACATTAAAAAACCTTTCTGAGATGTTAAAGTGCATAACTAGATGTAATGCAAAATGTTTATTTATTTATTTTTTAACATCAATTTACCGTAAAAGTATAGATTTTCTAAAACATACATTTATTTCAATTTCATGGTAATTCTTACTTTTTCTTCACCCAAGCACAAATTTTACTGTATTGTATAGTGAAATTACACATGATCAGGCTTTCAGTGTTTCCACTGTTATATGATAGGGGGCGCTATTACACATCTTCTGAAAGAGTACGGAGTCAAATTCAAAACGCAGGCAAAAAAAGAAGCAAAAACCAGTCATAAAAGCATTACTTATGCACGTTTTAGTCTTAGAAGAAAACGTGATTTTCTCATCTTTTTGTTCAAAATGTTACTTTTTTTATTAAACTTACCAAAATACAAGTGTTGATAAAAAAGAATGCTTGATGCTAGAATAAAACGTTGTTGTTTGTTTGTTGTTATATTGCATGTTCAGATATTCAAAATGCTAAATATTCTGGGGGCCATGACATTTTTGTGAAAATGATCAAAAACGCTGGCGGTGGCTGGTTTTTAAAGTTTTTTAAAACATTGGCAGGAAAAGAGATAATATAATTTTTTCATCATATATGGTGGAGTGGAGTAAATTAAAGTTTCTGTTAAAACAACTAAAATGTGTACAGTATGTAAAATGTCTTACAGTTCAGTACAGGACACAGAGGTCTGTCGATGTTCTCTGAAATGTTTCTCGCCGTCTGTCTGTTCTGGGAAAGGGATTATGCTTTAAACACATTGTGGCTGAAGCCCTCTTTACCTGACATTAGACTGTTCTGTTTCTTGCATTAAGTGGGTATTATGGTTGTGATCCCATGAACAGACGAGAGTGCTGTCTGGGATCACAAAGAGTCATGATGAAATACTGTAATAAAATAAAGAATAACATTATGAAATCTTACACAACACGTGACCTTTTGCATTATGTTACTATACATAATCTCTTTGGCTGTGTTGATCATCTTGAACTTTGACCCTAAACCAGTCTGAGAACACATTTCCGTAGTAACCTAAATTCTACAAAAAGCTTTATACGTATATGTGCACACGCACAGGATTTGTTTTTTCCGTGCTTTTTAATATTCCATGTCAAGATTTGATGATCAAATCTCAGAATCCTGGATATGAATGGGTTGCATAATTATGGTGGCTTGACAAAACCAGTATACTAGTAGAAAAACGGGTTAAGATTTTATTACAACCAGTGATATTTTACTATTATTGATATACTATTAGTTTTTGTTGATATTTTGAATTCGTTTTTTTTTTATATGCTCTATTATTACTTTAGTAAATAAATATATATTTTGTTTATATCTATAGTAACTGAACAAACTTATTCTTTTCCCAAAGTTTTCTCACTATTTAACTTTTAAAATCTCTTTAAAGTGTCCAATTATTTAAACAGCCTAAGGCCTGTATGACAAACCTGTTCAAAACATCCATGCAAGACTTGTTTTCAATATGCATGTGTATTTCTCACCTAGTGACTCCTGCATGATAATGTGTGTATAGATAGACCTGCACTTCATGAAGAAGATCCCTGCAGGTGCAGAGGCCTCCAATATCTTGGTTGGAGAGCTGGAGTTTCTGGACAGGCCTGTCGTGGCGTTTGTCCGCCTCTCTCCTGCCGTACTGCTCAACGGCCTGGCAGAAGTGCCCATTACCACCAGGTGAACACCATGGGCCCTATCACACACCCGGTGCAATGCAGCGCCAGGCGCAACAACGCAAGTGTTTTTCGCTAGTTTCAGCCCGACGCAGTTTTCATTTTCACTGCCACGTTGTTTAAATAGCAAATGCATTTGTGCCCATTTGTTCGCCCATGGGCTGGGCTGAAAACGAGGAGTGTTCAGGCACATTATTGAGGAACTGAAATAGACTGAGCCATTGACCAACAAAAACCTGGTCTAAAGTTAAATGTACATTTTTGTGCTATTTAAAGGGCACCTATTATGGCATTTAAAATGTTCCTAATATTGTTTTGGGAGTACCCAGCAACAGTTTTACAAGCATGCAATGACAAAAAACACATTTGTTGTCTTATAATATGCATTTATTTTTACCTGATCTGCTCACCGACTCCCAAATGATTCGTTCAACGACTCATTTTTCCAAACCCCTCCTTTGCGTGACGCTAATCTGCGGTGATTGGTCAGATGACCCCGTAACTTACACAACACACACAAATACTTATTGAGCATGCTACGAAACACATAAAAGCAACAATTATTAATAATACTTACAGGTTGTGATTCGGAGGAGGAAGCTGATCCAAATAAACTTGGTACTGAACCTTCCTTCAGTATCAACCGGATCCACACTTGAAAGCATTTATGTTTGTAAAGCAATCGTCATTTAAATGACGCGAACACAGCACAAGATTCGGCTATACTTGTGTGGTATAGTTGTAAATATAAACTCTAGCCACTGATTCTCCACATGCTCGTCCCTGGGCAGTGAACAAAAGGTCGCTTTTGATTCGCACTTCAGAACACAGCGTCTTGTTGTCGACATGATGTTTTCAAGTTTTTCCTGGTGTCTGCGCGCAATGAGTGGGCGCGGCCAATTGGATCATTTTTCATCTTGACGTCACAACGAAAAGGAAAATGACTCATTGGAAAAACGATTCATTAAATTTACTCCGAGTCGACTCTTACTTTTGAGAGACAATAACTTTTTTTACGGTGAACTTTCATATAGAAAACTTTGCAGGATGTTTTTGTTCACTTAGATCTATGTTACACACTATATGAAAGGTAATTTTCAAAATTCCATAATAGGTGCCCTTTAAAGAGCGCGTTAGTAATGTGCGCCTATAGGTGGGTCCACAACACGCGTACACTCTGCTTATTACACACACAGGGACACACAAACATGTCAAATATTAAAAATAAAAGGATTACAATGTAAAAGATTATTATTGTCTACACACAGATATGGTGGAATCCGGCTTGTCCCGTAGATGGTCTACTTTAACCTCGCACACGAGCAGATCCGTTCAGTTTTATTCTTATACTGTCTATGGTTTTTACACTTGCAAATGCCGTCATGTAAATAGTGAATCCGTCATGGCGCGAGCGCAACTGGCTTTTAAAGGGAATGGGAGATGAGACTCTGATCGTTTTTTTGCACATAAAGCTCAAAGCCCATTACTCATTAAGAGAATAGTGACGACCCTTTTAGACCATGCGCCGGGAGCGCAGACCATTTTTCCCGTCGTTAAACTAGTAAAAGTGGATTCGGACACTTTTAGTGTAGTTAACTTCTAACTTTTAGAAGTTAATATAGGGCCCAGAGTTTGCTTTGTGAAAATCAACATGAGAACACCGGTTACATTGCTGTTTTGTGCTTGATCTGTCAGATTCCTGTTCATCCTGCTGGGGCCTCTGGGTAAAGGGCCACAATATCACGAGATTGGCAGATCTATTGCGACCTTGATGACAGATGAGGTAAGAGAGCATGGTTTTGTTTTACAGATAGATACTGCTTTTAACCAGGTACTGTTTGTGTTCATTTTGTTTGTTTGATCCAGATGCATTTTAAAATATTTCAGAATGAAAAATTCTGATTAGATGAGCTGCATTTAAAGCCTCTGTAAAAATGTTTTATTTATTTAATCAAACAGAATTTTTTTCGATCAGATCTATCAAAAATTATGTCACTTCCTGGAAGATGATGTCATTCAGGAACTGGCTTTTGTTGGTTTACAAAAGACTAACAGGATGAAAAACCTACAAAATGTAAAATTACTTAAAATGTACTTGTTTACTGAATGGTGATTAAAAGAGAACAAACTAATGTGATTTAAAAAAAATTATATTGTCTTATTTGTGTTTGCACTCTGGAGAGCGTCAGAGGGTTTCTATCTACAACGTGTTTTTGCAGCGTTGAGCTAAGCCAATCACAGACATATCTGTTGATCTCTTGAACGCAGTGGCCAATCACAGACATTTAAGTCAGAATCCACTGGCCAATCACAGACATTTAAGTCAGAATCCACTGGCCAATCAGAGACATTTAAGTCAGAATCCACTGGCCAATCACAGACATTTAAGTCAGAATCCACTGGCCAATCACAGACATTTAAGTCAGAATCCACTGGCCAATCACAGACATTTAAGTCAGAATCCACTGGCCAATCACAGACATTTAAGTCAGAATCCACTGGCCAATCAGAGACATTTAAGTCAGAATCCACTCACCGCTCAAAACGCCAGAGTTTTTGTTAAGTTCAGAGTTCTGCACTCTCGCGGATACTCTCATTATAACAAACAAAGTGTAGACACGATGTAAATAAGAGATTAATAAAGAGCTTTTTAGTGATTATAAATGGAGCGATACGATAACAAAGCTGACATCAACAACAACAAACTTATAGTTGACAACATGTTATATTGGACTAATTTAAACACTGCCTGCATCATGACGTTAATTATACATGACAGCTCAGTTATCATATGTATTAGCTTTGCCATTCGCTTTCGCCACTTAAACTGTGCTTTGGAAAAAATGAGTGACACTGGCAGACACTGATGTTTGTTCTCTTCTGAAATAGCTTTTTTATTGGCAACACTAATACTTTGGTCCGTTTTTGCTTGATTTAGGCTAAAATGCAAGTAAATTACAGTGTTTAAAAAAAAGAAAAAAGTAAGCTCCTGTAATGTTGTTTTGTTTATTTCAGTTATGTTGCTGCTTGCTTTGACTTTACCAAAAACTCCTGTGTGTCTTCTTTTAAAATAAACCACAGGACTGTAGTCTAAAGCATTCATGTAAAGTGTAAGAATGTCATTTTCCAGTGTATGCTCAAAAACGGCAAGGTAAGAGGCTATGTTAGTGCACTTTTTTTTGTTTATTTGTAGTTTGTTTAATTCTTGTGTGATTCTTTTTTTCTAGATTTGTTGTATCTATGTTTATTATCACCATTTATTTACCTCATATATGTGTTAACGTTTTCACTATTCATGTTATAGTAAATTGCAGTTCATATTAAAGATAAGCATTTGCAGTAACCAGAATATATATTTTTTTTTATTATGGCTGGGTCGACCCTGATTTTAAGATGCATGATGGAAACATTCAAATGTAGCCATTAATATTAATAAATGTAAATTATGAACGTTGGTGTCTTTTATCATATTACTGTTGCTGTGCTTTGCATTGTATCCAGAACACCCCTACAAATGCACTACCTTGAGTGAATTATTATTGCTCTAATAAACAGACTGAAGTGTCTCGCAGAGATGAGAGGATAGGAAACTCCTGAGGTCTTTCACAGCTCAGCAGATTCTCTCTCACTTAGTCTTTGAGGTGCAGAGGAGACTTACAGAACGGCCCTAATAACATGCAAATGACTGCTAATTAGACAGAAAACCACCCTTTGTGCCAAGCTGCTGGTTGATGTTGCTAAGGCAACATCTTAAGACATTATTAAAGAGCATGATAATGTGAAAATGTACTTTTTTTTACATGCAGGCTTCCTGCATGTAGTCTTAAAGAAATGGTTTATCGTTTATTTATCCTCATTTCGTTTCAGATACTCATTGTTTTTTTTTTTCTTTCATGAAACAAATGGAGAAACTTGGAAGAACATCCAAAATGCTAAGAACGTGGAAGGTTTTTTACACTTCCAAGCTCTAAAATGAATAAAAATGTATCATAAAAACTTTACTTTATTGTCCTTTTTTGAGCTTGATAAAACCTCCGTTGTTCTTTCAATCTCTAATATACAATCTATTTTGTGTTTCACTAAATGATGAAAAAACGTTTTGATTTTTGTACAAACTATTCCTTTAATTCAGATTACTGTGTCTTCTTTCATCACATCTTATTAATATTTTTTTGACTAAGAATGTTCTGGGGTTTTTTTCTATGCAGGTTTTCCATGATGTGGCCTATAAAGCTAAAGACCGCAATGATCTGATTGCTGGAATTGACGAATTTCTCGACCAAGTTACAGTTCTGCCACCAGGAGAATGGGACCCTTCCATCAGGATAGAGCCGCCAAAAAACGTCCCGTCCCAGGTCAGTGAAACAAGACAGGAACTATAAACCCGAGAAACTTATAGTACGACAACACTCAGCTGATGTAGGATTGAAGTTTTGTACTAGCCAAAAGTCTGGACACACTTGACTAAATTTATGTTGCTCACAATCTTAAAAGGCTTTTGATCTAAAGACTAATGCTTAAATGCTTCAAATGAGTTTTGTAGACGTACATATTGCGCATAAATATGCATTTCTGAACAAAATGAAACGTTTAATTGCATTAAAAGGGATGAGTTGCAGTACATAGTGAAGGTATGTCCTTATTCCTTATTTACTAGTTTAAAAGCACCCCATGATGCACCTCATGAATGTCCGGAGTGAGCAGAGCTGGAACCAAGACAAAGAAAAAGAGCCCAAATTATGCCCTTTTTCAAAGTCTTGATTTTGGGCTCTACTATAACAGGTTTTCATGCATAAATGTTCAAAAAACATAATTTTTTCCATATTCTTCATTGTTGCAGCTCGTCTCTTCCCAGTCTGTCAGTAAAGCTCTGTTTAGTTCCTGTCTCTATGAAGCCCCTCCTTCTGAAAAGCACACTGTGCTCTGATTGGTCGGCTGGAGCAGTGCATTATAATTGGTAATGAGCGTGTTTGGGAAATGTCCCGCCCCTTACCATAACTGCCAGTTTCAACACACTAACTAACTGTGTTATCTGCCATATGTGTATGTACAGTAAGTCATGTGATGTAATGCACATGATCTATAAAGTGAACAGCTGGCTATGTTCTCACTGTGAGTCTCCATATGGTTATAAAGATTAAAACAGAGCGTTTACTGTAGAATCTCGATCTAGAAATATTGAAGAGAGGATTAACTGTAGCACTGCACTGTAAACTTCGAACAAAAGAGAGAAAATAGACCCTTTTTCTTCAGCGCATTTAAGTGATGTAAGCACAGAACAGGACACTGACATTAATCTGAGGCACAAATGAGCATATTCATCTCAATTATTTTATACTATTGTATTAATTCACATAAGCCAGCTAATACGGGTTCGTTCATTCAATAGTATTCGTGCGGCGAAATTGGTGTAGTTGAGTGTCACGAAAAAAAAGAGGCGAGAGTCTCCATAAAATCCAAACGCAAGTGGTCACGGAAGACGCATGATAATACCAGGTGTAACGATAACAAATACAAATTGATCTGATTGGTCGTCTGGATCGGTGTGTTGTGATTTGGTAAAGTCCTTCGAACGTGTTTGGGAACTGTCACACCCCTTACCATAACTATGTATTTCAACAAACTTCTAACTCAACTCAACCAAACCAGGCCCCGCCCCTTTAGTTTGTGTATGCCTTGGGCGTAAATTATTTAAAAGAGGAATATTGTGAAAACGCATCTTAATACCAGGTGGAAACAGGCTTTCTCTCTCACTCACTCGATTTCCTGGATATTGTATATATTTTGCAGCTATTAATATGTGGGATGTTCACATTATTCACAAAATTGTTGATTTTCAACAGCATTTCTCAGAAATCACTTACTGCACCTTTAAGCCGTTCAGGCTTAATTAATTGCAAGTCTATCAACTATATATCCAATAATTTGGTGAATTGGTATGTTTCATCAGGGCGTGAAGAAATATAGAGCTGAGTATCATCAGCATTACAGTTAAAACTAAAGCCATGCTTCCTAATATCTCCCAAGAGTAGCATGTACAGGGTGAAAAGCAATGGTCCTATTACTGAGCCTTGCGGTACTCCATACTGAACTTGCGATCGATATGACACCTCTTCATTTACTGCTACAAATTGGATTGCAGTAGTTCAACACTTATGATTACATATTTGAACAAACACTAACCTGGGCTGCGTTTCTCAAAAGCATCTTAAGCCTAAGTAGATTGTGGAAACATTGGCACCAATGGTCTCTACGATCAACTTAGCTCACGATGCTTTTGAGAATATTTGAGGAATATCTCTGCAAACTCTTTCAATATCTCTTAAGTCCTGTCAGAACTCCTCACAGTTTTATGCTAAGAGTTCTGCTGTATCCCTCTATCATCTCTGTGTTTGATTTAACAGGAGAAGAGAAAGATCCCTGCAGTGCCTAATGGAGAGCTGGCAGACACAGAGGAACACGGTGGACATGGAGGCCCTGAGCTGCAGCGCACCGGGAGGTCAGTCTGGAGTGTGTGTATGTGTGTAGACACATCAGAATCACGTTAGTGTGTGTGAAAGCCGTCGAAAATATAGATCTCTTTAATATCTCGTGAAAGAATGGAGATGTTTGCAGAAGTGTACTGTTTTTTATTTTTTTATCTTTTATCTTATCTTTTTTCCTGTGTCCATCTTTCAGAAGAAATGTTAATGTAATCTAGCACTGCACTGACACTATCGGATGAAAACAAAACTTGAACTGTATTAAGCTGGATAATGACCATATTGTCTTCTTCTAAAGAGGTTTTCCCCACTGTAGGGCCATCTGTTATTGCAGTTGTCAATAGCAGTCTCTCCTTAGGTGTTGTCCCTGCAAATTTTAAACACGCGTTAGTGCAACCTCTGATTAAAAAACCTGTTCTGGATCCTGCAGACCTCTCTAATTTTACGCCTATTTTCAAACTACCTTTTCTTAAAAAAATTCTTGAAAAGATAGTCTTCCAGTCAATTAATCAAACTCTACACAGCACAGAATCTGCTCTTTTAAAACGTTTTGATGATATATTTTTAGCTACCGACTCTGGTGATTGTGTTATTCTTGTGCGTCTTGATTTAACTGCTGCGTTTGACACTTTGGACCATGAAATCCTGATCACTTGTTTAGAGCAGTGGGTGGGCATCAAGGGCATAGCACTAGAATGGTTCAAGTCCTACTTGAAAGTCAAAAGACTTTCTGTGTCAGCTGTAGTGACTCTGAGTCCTCCTCTTCTCCTCTCCTTGTGGGGTCCCTCAGGGTTCAGTTTTAGGCCCTCTTATCTTTTCTCTTTATTTGCTCCCGCTTGGTTCAATAATCAGGAAGCATGGCATGGCATGCCATTCCACTGTTACGTGGATGAAAGCCATATTTATGTGCCTCTTAAAAAGAATGACACTGTTAGACCGCTACTCAAGTGTCTTGAAGATGTAAAGCCCTGGATGTCTCTTAAAGGAGCTGTATGTAAGAAATGTATTTCAATTAATCATACAATGGCCCTGATATGTCACTAGACATTAAGAAATCATGTTCATTTCAAATACTTATATCACTGACAACAGTAGTACGGCCAGGATATTGTCATTTAAAAAGTGAAGTTGCAGCCCTCAACTGATGTTGATGTTGTCATGTTGTGTTTTGGTCTGATGCTCCACCCTCCACCGATCTACCAATCACGAAGTCAGTAGTGTTGCGGCATCCGGGTTGCCAGCTCTGCTCTAGTTACCACAGCTGCAGATACAAATGTGTAATTTTGGATTTTGCTGCCTATCTGGCAACCTCGAGTCAGGGGAGGAGGGGGAGGGGATACACCGCTCTACAGTAATTTGAAAGTGATTGCAGTACCAGTTTTGGCCACAATCTTACATACAGCTCCTTTAACTTTTTTAGTTTCAATGCACAAAAGACAGAAGTGATGTTTTTTGGTGGCACCAATACGACCCCTCCTGTTGATTTGGGTGCCTTGGCCCAGTACTACATGCCAACCATCACTAATCTAGGGGTTAAAATTGATTTTGACCTTAAGCTCGACAGTCAGATCAGGGTAGTCGTTAAATCGAGCTTTTTTCAATTGAGGCAGCTGGCCAAAATAAAGCCATATCTTCCGAGGCAACATTTTGAGACTGTAATCCACGCCATTGTTACCACTCGGCTAGATTACTATAATGCACTGTATGTGGGGGTTAGTGGGTCTTCTGTAGCCCGTCTCCAGATGCTACAAAATGCTGCAGCGCGTCCTTTAACTGGAACACATAAGCATGAGCACATTTCGCCCATGTTAGCCTCACTTCACTGACTGCCCCTACATTTTAGGATGCAATTTTAAATTATTTTTTTTGCTTTTAAATCCCTAAACGGTCTTGCCCCACCCTACATTTCAGAGCTGCTACACGTACCCGTTCTCTCAGGTCAGCGGATCAACTGCTCCTGAATGTGCCCAAAACAAAACGTAAGCTCAGGGGGGACCGTGCTTTTGCTGTGACGGCTCCTAAACTGTGGCATGATCTGCCTCTGCCCATTAGACAAGCCTCTTCACTGTCTGTTTTCAAATCGCTTCTTAAAACCCACCTTTTCTCCTTGGCCTTTGACACCTGATGTTTACATTTTGTTAATTTTTTTATGGTAGTATGTGTAATGAATGGCTGGAGGCAAGCTGGTAAGGACCCAAATGCAAACTTTAATTAAAAAACACTAATCAAACACAAAACAAAGGCATGGCGAGGCATGAAACTGAAAACTGAAAACAAGAACCTGGACAAGTAACATTCCAACGCATCCTCATCCCAAGGCGTCATATTCTGACACACTTTGACAAAGCGTCTAAATCCAACGCCCATGGAACCCTTTAGCGTCAATATAACACGCAGAGAGATAGGTAGGTTTAGGTATGGTGTAGGGTTAGGGTTAGACCGCTAGGAGGCGCCTTCTGACCCATATATATCGGCGTCTCATATTGACGCTAAAGGGTACCATGCGCGTTCGATATAGACGCTTTGGCAAAAGCGTCATTATATTACGCCTTGGGATGAGAACGGGCTGAACATTCATACGTAATATACAATAGGGTGACCATATTTTGATTACCGAAAACCAGGACACTCGGAGATACTCAAATGATACTGGATGTTTACTCAAAGATGCCTTATTAATTTCAATAAATTTAAAGTAGGCTATGCCTCTGTATGAATAAAATTGTTATATTACAAAATACTATCTATAACCAAAGACACAAATACTGCATTTTTGAAATTCAGATTCAAAAACAATGATAGAAATAATGTCTCTTCTGTGTTAGAAAAATAAATAAATAAATAATAACAAAACAAAAAAACTCCAAATTGAACAAAAATAGCTCTCACAAACTTACAACCACAAACTCTCTCTTTACAGACTGATCTCATGAAATAGCGTATGACACGCCAATTCGTATTTCCATTTTTGGCGTGCTATCAACACGCATAATCGCTTTTCAGCGTGTTTATCAACGCCATTGACTTAACGTTACATTACTATATATAAATATATGACCTACCCCAATGACGTCCCTAAACCTACCCGTCACTTGGGTTATTAGCATTTATGACTCTTCCCCTACCATCCTAGGAAAAAAAATATCGCTCCCCAGATGTAGATATTCATTTAGCTTAGTTTCGCTCGGAAATTTAACGGCGTACACATACACGCGGCGTGGACATACACGCGGATAGCTGAAAATGCGTATAGATAACACGCCACTTGATTTGAAAGTGGCGTGTATGTTTACGCAAAGTCATGATGTCATGTTGCTCTTTATCCTGTTTTTCTTCCTAATCCTTCTTGTTTGCCAATCTATATTTTGCTGTAGAGCTTATCTTTCCCAGGAGTTTTTGTTGCTTAACAAACAAGCATGAAAGTCTAATGGCCCAATGAAAAATGTATGAAAACCAGGACATTTTCATCACTTTATAAAGAAAACAGGACAAAAACAGGACATTTGGTCACCCTAACATACTATCCATGACAAAGACACAGGGCGAACATGAGGGCTTAAATACACTGACTAATTACAAGACAAGGAACACCTGTGAACAATGATCAGACAATTAACAAATGACAAGACACATGGCAGGACCACATGACAAACAGGGAATCACATGACAGAAAACAACAAGGAACAAGACACAAAACCGTGACAGTATGTTTATTTTTTTATCTTTATTGGTTTTTATCTGTATTATACTGTATGCTTTACATAAAGTATGTATTTTATGTTTTTTGTTTATTTTTTCTGTACAGCACTTTGGTCCACTTCGGTTGTTTTAAAAGTGGTTTATAAATAAAGTTTGATTTGATTTGATTTGATTTTGATTTTTAAAATGCATCAACTCTGCTTTTTTTCTCCATGGTTGTATTTTAAAGGGGTCATATGATGGTTCTTAAAAAGAACATTATTTTGTGTATTTGGTTTTATGCAATGTTTATGTGGTTTAGGTTTAAAAAAGTCATTATTTTACACATACCGTACATTATTGTTGCTCCTCTATGCCCCGCCTTTCTGAAACGCGTTGATTTTTACAAAGCTCATCGTTCTGAAAAGAGCGATGGGCTCTGATTGACCAGCGATCCAGTGTGATTGGCCCGAATACCGTACGTGTGTGATGGAAATGTCACAATATGTTTCCATATTTGGAATATCAGCTCCGAAAACAATAATGACAGGTGGTGACAATTTCGGCACTACCTTATCAATTTGAGCCCGAATCTTATCCGGAAAATTCAGATGACCAAGCTGATCCATCAACTTAGCCAGCGCGACTGGACCAGAACGTATCAGATTGGTAAGGTTTTATTTCACTGGGGACATAATTACTGATTATAATGACTTATACTGTCTTTTTACGCATCGTGCTACAGGTTTGAGAACACTATGTAAACATAAAACCATAAAAAGCAATTGTGATTGTAGAAACGACAAACAAGCGTTACTCTATACTGCTCAAAACTCGTGTTGAATAGTCCGTAGCAAATTCTTAAAATATGAAAACATACTTCCAGGCTGTGTCTGTGAGTCAGAAGCGCCAGAATGTACTTGCAAAGATGGCATTCACTTGCCCCACTTTTTAGAATCAGCCTTTGTGCACAGCCGGCCTTGTACACACTCGAATATTTTGGACTTTTAACGGTTTTAAACAAAGCGTTTTAGGAAGGCGTGGCTGAGCCTAAACTTTTACAAAGAATATCTCTTTGAGTTTGAGACTTTGAGCTTTGTAACTCTGCAGATCTTATACATGTACATACAGCTACATAACACACTAAAGAAAAAGGAAAACAAGAAATCATATGACCCCTTTAATATTCATGTGTCTGTATATTGGTTGTTTTCTCTCCTCTTCCCCCGTCTACACTACCACTTTTCCAAAGTTCATGACACTTTAAAGGGATAGTTCACCCAAAAATGATAATTCTGTCATCATTTACTCACCCTCATGTCATTCCAAACCCGTAATACCGTAAATCTTCAAAACACAAATTAAGATCTTTTTAATGAAATCTGAGAGCTTTCTGAACGAAAGTCTTACGGGTTTGAAATGACATGAGAGGGAGTAAATGATGACAGATCCCTTAAACTATTAGCTATCCCTTTAACAATTGTGCCTAGATACCAAAGTCTGTGATATTAATCTGAACTCGCTAATTTATCATCAAATTCTTCCAAATTATCTGAACTGTTATTCACATTTTGTTGGTCTATACTCCTATTTCGAAGTTAATACTTAAACACAACTTAATTCAATTAAGTCTCATGAACCTTCAAAAAGATAAATTAGATGATCCTCTCAGAAACCAAAATATTGGAACAGGTCATGTTCATTATGACAGTTAAAGAGCACATGATAATGCCGATCATCGAGGATGATGGTTTCATTGTCTACTACGATGTAACCGAGAGCCGTGCCACTGAAGACCAGGTTTTCAACTCTCCAGTGAACTGGACAGATGCCATGTTTGACATTTGGTCACACTCTTCCTGTTGAGTGACAGTTTTCACAACTTTGAGTGACTTTCTCTCTTCTCACAACAATAATCCCCTTCTGTTCTCAGATGGCTCTTTTCTCCCAAATGGTCATATCTGATCAGCCCTAATTAATATTTCTATCTGGTTTTATAGTATGCCTTATATAGTATGTATACTGTGCACAGTATGTGGATTTTCTGAATGCATGGAATACCTGGATGATCTGCTATATTTTCTAAATTGTGCAATGATAGATACTATATGTAAAATACTGAATGCTTTCGACGTGATTACCAATAACAGTGACAAATGCACTGGACATAATATCTGCTGTGATTTTATCATCTCTTTCTTCAACTGGACTGACAAATATTAAGACTTTTTTTTTAATACAAAATTGAATTAAAAGTGTTTTACCATTTTATCTTTATATGTATGTACTAAATTGATTTCAGTTTTATACATTTATACATCATTTTTACCACATCAGTTAATGGCTGAGAACTGTGAAAATTTCACTGTTGTATTTCTTACAAATGAAGTTGTATTTAGCATTTACTAAATAAAATAGAATATATATATATATATATTTTTGTCCCTATGGCAGTGCAACTGTTTTTTCATATGCAAGACGCGCCAGACTTGCTGTGAAACAGCGCTGGTCAAAAAACCTGTGACTTATTGAGAGGAATATTCCACATATGTGCAGAAAAAAAATCCATCCTCCAGCCATCCTATGGATAAAATTACTTTTCTGCGTAGGAAAATGTTAGTAGATGATGTGTGGCTTGCAAGAAATTCTTTACAAAATAAAATAAAATAAATAATAGTTTGAAAATTAAGCCTGTTTTTTTGTGCATTATTTTCATGAGAATTAAGCACATTTAATTGCCAAACTCCCATTATTGTAATGCATCTCGATATTGTACAGTATATCTGATTATCTTTTTAATTCCCATTATTCTCATTAATATAATACAGTATTGTACAAATGAAAACTGTGGCTTAATGCAAGGAATATTCCACATATATGTTGACAAATGGAGAAAAGCCATCCCATAGATGCACTTTTTTTGTGTGTGTGTGATTTGCAACAAATTCTCTGCACTCAAAAATAAAAAATAAATAGTTTAAAAAAATGAAGCCTATTTTTTTAGGTGCAATCTGTCTCAATAATTGTGACATTATTTTCATGAGAACTATTCACTTTTCCCCTCCCAAATTGCCATTACTGTCATGCATCTTGATATTTTACATTTTAATTCCCATCATTACTGTAATATAATACATTACCGTAAAAATGACAATTTAAGTAATATTAAAATATATATTTTTTGCATAAGGAAAAATAAATTTTTACTGTTTATTGTGCTTCTCTATGGAATATAACACAGCTCTGAGTGTGCGCTGAGTCGAGTTGAAGCCAGTTTTCCAGCTCTTTCCGTGGCTCAGAAGGCAGTAATCTTGTGTCTGGTGTGTTTTGTCAGGTTTTTCGGTGGATTAGTTCTGGATGTGAAGAGGAAGGCTCCTCACCTGCTGTCAGATTTCACCGATGCGCTCAGCCTGCAGTGTCTGGCCTCGTTCCTGTTCCTGTACTGCGCGTGCATGTCCCCGGTCATCACCTTCGGAGGACTGCTGGGAGAAGCTACTGAGGGACGCATAGTAAGAGCACATCAACAACGGGGATTGATTTGATTCATTACACCGTAAAAACGAATTTTGATTAGGGCTGTCAAATGATTAATCACGATTAATCGCATCCAAAATAAAAGTTTGTGTTTACATAATAAATGTGTGTGTACTGTGTATAATTATTATATATAAATTCATACACATGCTTGTATACATTTAAGAAATATTTGCATGTATATACTATATATAGATTTATATATAATTTATATTATATATAAATATAAATATTTTATATATAAATAACACATTTTTCTTAAATATATAAATGCACGTGTGTGTACTTATATATACAAAATAATTGTACACAGTACACACACATTTATTATGTAAACACAAACTTTTATTTTGGATGCGATTAATCGTGATTAATCATTTGACAGTCCTAATTTTGATGACTTGTTATCACAACTTTTTATATCTTGTCAAATCAACGTAGATAATGAGATTCAGAAAGCATAATATTTTGAGTTTATATTTATTAAACCAATCTCCTCTGTTGCATTAACTCATTTTTAATTTCAATGACCTCAAAATTTTAAGGCAACCAGGTAACTTACTTTAGTTAATCCAAAACATTTTTTTTAACAGTGTTGGCAAAGAAAGTAGTGAAATACACTAATTTGTTAAGGATAACGCAATAAGTTAAAAACGTATTTCCATTGTGGTCCTTCACTCAGAACAGACTTCACTCGGCACTCATAGTGACAGGTTACTTTTTTTTCTCTTTTTTTTCACATGTGTCTGTGTCTGCTTCTAAGTTGCATAGCCAGCAATAATTTCATTAATATGAATGTAGTCTGTGTTTTTTTGACCATATCCTCCCCTCTTCTCAGAGTGCCATCGAGTCGCTGTTTGGAGCCTCGATGACTGGGATCGCGTACTCGCTGTTCGCCGGACAGCCTCTCACCATCCTGGGCAGCACCGGACCCGTCCTGGTGTTCGAGAAAATATTGTTCAAATTCTGCAAGTATGTCTAAAGCCATTGCTCTGATCTTTTATATTGCTTAGTGCAAACACTTGTTTAAATTGAATGAATTAAAGAACATTATTTATATTCATTGTTTTAGATAATGTAATTATCTGACGCCATCGTTTTATCTCTCATTCTATCTATTTATCTATCTATCTATCTATCTATCTATCTATCTATCTATCTATCTATCTATCTTCTTTTTATTGTTTTATCTCATTCTATCCATATTATTATTATTTATCTCTTATTCTATCTATTTCTATTGTTTTATGCCTCATTCTATCTATCTATCATCCTATTTGTCATTTTATTGTTTATCCCTCGTTCTGTCCACTGTTCTATCATTTTATCTCTCGTTCTATCAACTGCTCTACCATTTATCTCGCATTCTTTCAATCATTCTATTGTTTATTTCTTGATCTATCTATATATCGTTCTTTCATTTACCTGTATCTCTAGTTCTGTATCTAGTTCCATCCATCCATCTAGATAGACAGAACGATAGATGCAGACCTCTTAGCAAGGTCTACATCCCCAATAACTCCCAGTACACAAGGCTGAGCTTCAGAAGGTGTGTGTGTGTGTGTGTGTGTGTTTGCAGGGAATACATGCTCACGGTGTGTGTGTGTTTGCAGGGAATACATGCTCACGGTGTGTGTGTGTTTGCAGGGAATACATGCTCACGGTGTATGTGTGTTTGCAGGGAATACGGGCTCACGGTGTATGTGTGTTTGCAGGGAATACGGGCTCACGGTGTGTGCGTGTTTGCAGGGAATACGGGCTCACGGAGTGTGTGTGTTTGCAGGGAATACGGGCTCACGGAGTGTGTGTGTTTGTAGGGAATACGGGCTCACGGAGTGTGCGTGTTTGCAGGGAATACGGGCTCACGGTGTATGTGTGTTTGCAGGGAATACGGGCTCACGGAGTGTGTGTGTTTGTAGGGAATACGGGCTCACGGAGTGTGTGTGTTTGTAGGGAATACGGGCTCACGGAGTATGTGTGTTTGCAGGGAATACGGGCTCACGGAGTGTGTGTGTTTGCAGGGAATACGGGCTCACGGAGTGTGCGTGTTTGTAGGGAATACGGGCTCACGGTGTATGTGTGTTTGTAGGGAATACGGGCTCACGGAGTGTGTGTGTTTGCAGGGAATACGGGCTCACGGTGTGTGCGTGTTTGCAGGGAATACGGGCTCACGGAGTGTGTGTGTTTGCAGGGAATACATGCTCACGGAGTGTGTGTGTTTGCAGGGAATACATGCTCACGGTGTGTTTGCAGGGAATACAGGCTCACGGAGTGTGTGTGTTTGCAGGGAATACATGCTCACAGTCTGTGTGTGTGTTTGCAGGAAATATATGCTCACAGTGTGCGTGTGTTTGCAGGGAATATATGATCACGGTGTGTGTGTGTGTGTGTGTGTTTGCAGGGAGTATGGGCTCACGGTGTGTGTGTGTTTGCAGGGAATACATGCTCACGGTGTGTGTGTGTTGGCAGGGAATACATGCTCACGGTGTGTGTGTGTTGGCAGGGAATACATGCTCACGGTGTGTGTGTGTTTGCAGGGAATACGGGCTGTCGTACCTGTCCCTCAGGACGTGTATCGGGCTGTGGACGGCGTTTCTCTGTCTGCTACTGGTGGCCACTGACGCCAGTTCACTCGTCTGTTACATCACGCGCTTCACCGAGGAGGCCTTCGCCTCGCTCATCTGCATCATCTTCATCTACGAGGCCTTGGAGAAGCTCATTCATCTCGGGGAGACGTATCCCATCAACATGAACAACGATCTGCAGAAACTCACTACCTACAGGTGAACACACAATTTACAGAATGAAATTGACACCAAGTCTGTATAGAAAGGCAAGTTAAAGGATGTTTCCGTTGTTGTAGATGTTCCTGCATTGAGCCTGCAAACCCCAGCAACGCCACCCTTCTGTACTGGGAGCAGAACAACATCTCGGCGCCCGAGATCTTCTGGGAGGCTCTGGAAGTTCAGGTCAGAACTGAGAATACAACTGATATTAACTCTATAATGCCTACTTCATCATATTTGATACACAAATTTCGCTTGCACTTTATTTTACAGTATGTGTGCTTACAGTGTACTTGCATAAGAAAGTACGGCAACACTTTATTTCGATGGATTTGAACGTGCTATTGACTATAAGTAACTTTGCAACTCTATGTCAACTAACTCTCATTGGAGTATTAGTAG